>JASDDO010000250.1:0-500000 GCA_030015575.1 Agapanthus africanus | reverse complement strand
TTTTGAGAACCACTATAGGAGGATTTCCCTCCATAGTTGAACGATGAACGATGCGGGAGCGGAGGCGGGGAATCGCTAAAATACAAAAGAATCTTATACTTGGAGCGTCGGGGGAGCGGTTTAAAGGACCACTAGATGTCTCGGAAAGTGTAAAATTATTGAAAAATGGGTTGACTCAGCTTTGACCTTGCATTTTTTAAAAGATGTCGGGTGGATGTTTTTTTCTAGATGCCCGTGTTGATTTGTTTGTTAGAGAAAGAGGATTAAGAGAGTGATTTGGGGAATGAAATGGGATAGATTGGGATTAGCCCCATCACCGTCTTTATTATAGGCTAAGCCATTTTACACATACATTTCTAACAATGTAACCAATTATATAAAGACGGGTTTTTATAACACGCTAGAAACCCGTATATATTCTAACACTCCTACTCAAGCTGGAGCATACATATCATACATGCCTAATTTGGTTCAAATAAAATCCACCATAGTTCCAAAGGCTTGGTGAGATTCTCCATCCCAATATTATTTTTTCTATAGATGGTTTGGCGGTCTAAACCGTTCCCCACCAACATATTTTTTAATTCATTATAAATTGCGCGTCTTGCTTATAATACGTGGTGTATATTAAACAAATGTATACATCAAACTCATATATCTCACAACATATAAATAGACAACATAATATAGGGGTTATATCTAATTCAAACACAAAATATACGTCAAACACAAATACAAATCAACTACAAAGTATACACCAACAATAATAATTTCAACTACCTGAAGCTCCACCACCCTAGTATTGGGGGGTGGCGGTTGACCCCATTGGTTCCCACCATACTAATAGCCTTGTGATTGCGGTGGACACAAATTGGGGGTGGGGCGTTCCATTGATTGGGCTGTGGTTGCGAATTTTGGGTCTGTTGTCTTAATAACTCAGAGAACCGACGTATTTGTTTGTTGTGCTCTTTAAATTATTGGTCGTTGCTTCCGTTAGTTCAGACACCATTTCTTGAAAGTCCTTCACCTCTGCTTTGATATCTCCTATCCCCTCTCGCCACCTGAACTCGATGGTCTCAAAAATACAGAATGCTCTCAAAAAACTTCCACAAAAATAAACAGGGAATAATTCTCAATAAAAGATCTCAAAATCCTAGGTAAAGAAAAAAGCAGAGAGCAAAACATCTCTTTTACCTATCATACCATATCTAAGGGTTCAACCTTTCTCAAGAACTTAGTTCTTTCTCTGAATTTGAGATTCACAAGATAAGTCTCCCACAGGTTAAGAATTTAAATCTCATCGGGACGATCTTATTTTTGAGAATCGAAAATTCAGGGAAGAACAATATTGAAAAGAACAGAGAAAAGAACATGAAGAGTTCATAATACTCTAGAAACTTAGTTCCCTCATAAATCAAGAACTTAGTTTTTAAAGAACCTGATCCCAGATCTTTAAAATAGTGATCTTGGTGATCGTTAATGGTCAAAATACCATTAACAGAGGATTAACCTATCTGAAAACATCAACAGAGATTAAATCTCTAAGAAGACAGCGTCTTCCGTGAAACACATGTGAGCGCCAAAATTCAGCGCCTCACGTGAAAGACACGTGAGCACCCAAAAGAAGCTAAAAGCTGAGCGCCTCACGTGAAACACACATGAGCGTCCAAAGTCGAGCGCCTCATGTGAAACACACGTGAGCGCCCAAAGTCGAGCGCCTCACATGAAACTTATGTGAGCACCAAAAAAGACTAGTGTTTAGCACTATTTCAGCGCCTCATGTGAAACACACTTGAGCGCTATATATCTGAGTGCTTAGCACTGCTGGGTAGCATAAAAATCCAATTTTAGCCCTAAATTGGCTAAGTTTGTGAAGCTTGAGCTTCGTTTTTGCTTTAATCAACCGAGCCCATATGCTCATGATTTCCAAACTGATCTTAGTCCCATATAATAATGATCTCTCATCGATGATATCCAAAATGATATTCATATCATATCTTCTAAGTTAATTTTTAGTCTCATATAAGACTAATGATTCTTAGATCCACCATGATTTTTTCCTTTAAATACGTGATTTGGTTCAAGGGTATATCTTTCCACACCTATGATATATGTCGTGATTCCTCAATGTCTTCAGAGAGTTGGCGGGTCCCAACAACCAACTCCTCTTCCTTCGTCCCAAACACGTGAATGTTGGACCGAAATGTCCTTAAACTAATATTTGTCCCCAAATACGGGAATGTTGGAACGAAACGTCCCTAGACTAGCGTGTCGCCCCAAACACGGTGATGTTGGACCGAAATGTCCTTAAATTAATATGTTTTGCCCTGCGGACTGTCTCCATACTGGCTACCGTATACCATTTATGGGCAATGCATGTGATCTAATGATCAGTTGAGCCCAT
The DNA here is from genome assembly GCA_030015575.1 of Agapanthus africanus. Taxonomy (NCBI): domain Eukaryota; kingdom Viridiplantae; phylum Streptophyta; class Magnoliopsida; order Asparagales; family Amaryllidaceae; genus Agapanthus; species Agapanthus africanus. Next base: position 497,596 of record JASDDO010000250.1, on the reverse strand, counting down.
ATGCTCATTTGTTCTTAAGTTGATCTTAGTCTCATATTTGACTAACGATTCTGATGATTCTGAGATCAAACCGAAGTTTTCCGTGAACGGATGGACCTCACAAATGTGAGAAATGCGTCCTAACTTCATTCCCGTTTGCAAACTAAGCTACCAACGTGGACCCCCTCAAGGAAATGCTTGATTCAAATCATGAAAATATATGTATGGATTTGGAATAATCCGCGTCCTACGGGCGACGATATAAACTAGTCTTCGTATACAATCCACGGGAAACCTTAATAAACAAAATAATACACGACGCTAAGTGAACTACCGGAGGAGGAGAAAGTGATTATCGCAACGCGATAACGTAATTAACTGCAGGGGCTTGCGCCTGCTAGGAAGAGTGTCCCAACAATCAAAACCCCCTCATAAATAAGGAGGAATCTGATAAAGTCTGCTATATCGGTCGCATCTATCCAAACTTTCGATATACGGTGCCATAAATCAACTTGGTATGTTCGGAGAGGTAGATGGATATGCCCAAATGGCATCTGCCCCCAAGTTCAGGCAAGACGATCAATCCCAGTTCGTCTCTGTTTTTGGCGGTAAACACCTCCATGTGGCTCGAGTCTATACCTAACTAAAACCTGTCTGCACGACTCTTTTGAGCCGTGGTAGGGTAGTAATCTAAGTACAGTGGGAACTCACACGAGACAAATGAAAATCTCATGTCAAAGGACTAACATGTGCTCATACCATAAGAGAACTTCCATCCGACGATAGGTATAATACCATCTAGAAGTTCTCGGCGAGTCCGTCAGGTGTACTTATCTCCAGTGAGCATCTGTATACTATCTTAGGTGACTCAACATTAATGGCTTGTGAGACCGGTCACCGCCTCTCGTCGGGTCTCGAAAAATATACACTAGTCTATTCCGGAGTATCGATGCCCAGTTTTGACTCTCTCGACTAGGGACATTTAAGGATGTGCTTATGGACCACCCAGCTCCCACGTATATGATCATCATCATAATGCTGGTAGTTAAGTAATAATCATACGGGCTTTATCAAAACGTATACATATAATGACATAGACAAACCAGATAGCATACTATTATCTCAAATAAGACTGTTCTACTTATAGCTCCTCGTTCAATTATCATAATCGTCTAACTGCAATTACAATAATTTACTTAAGGGCATTACATCCAACAATCTCCCACTTGCACTTAAGGTCGATTATTGCGGTATCATTTACTCATAGCTCGTGCGCTACCGAATGCCCAACTTCTCTACTAGTCAGTTTTTCAAAAATTGTTTTGAGAAACTTATGTGTTCGAGAAATAGCCTCAGTGAGTGGATCCACTACAATACTTCTGGCTTTATTTTTCTAAATCTCCATTTCACGGAGACTAATAATCTCCCAAAATGAGCAATACACCGCCTCAAGAATTTGTCTGGATACTTGATGAGACCAAGTTCATAAATGAACTATTTTATCCAACAAACTTCTTGGGCTGTTATCCTCTATTGAGTCCCCGCACCATGTCTATCTCAGTAGCCTGCTTGTAATCCATTCCAACATACTGCCCCTCAGAAGAGAGTAAACTTATAACTCTGACAGCTACTCTGTCATCCAGGTCACCTTGGAAGCCTAAAATGATAATCGCCTCCTTAAGGAGGCTGCCGTTACCATATACCAAGAACATCTTATTATGTTCATAACTGCTTCCCAATGTTTCTCCAGGATCAGATTAATATTTGCTTTTTGCAGCTAGTGCAAAAGCAATATCCGGTGTGGTACTTGATATCTCATGATTGACTCAATTGCCTAAGCAAGTGATATGTCAATCATGCAAATCTCTTTCCTTATCAGTCTAGAAGACATCTCTTTAGAGATGGTGACTCCACCTGCGGGTACACCACCACGCCAGGAGTCGTCCATTTTAAAACACTTTAGAATAGTGTCCAAGTACTCCGATTGGGATACTTCCTGAATATCTAAAACCATAGATCTAGTTACTAGGATCCGTGATATATTGTCCTTGTCTTACGTGGAGAAACATCTTGTGACAGCCAAAATTTGACCGATCGTAGTATATGAACATCACTTCCTATCAGGAGCATATCATCCAAATACCAGGACATCACTCTCTATTGCTTTCTTATCAGGTTCATCCGTTGTTTTGATGAAGTCAAAATCTTTGACTTTTACATCAAACTAGATGACCAATTCCGTCCTCTTTACTTTAGTCTATAAATAAACATAAGCAACTTGCCCACCACGCTTCCGCTGCTCCCACTAACTATAACCCTCTGGCAGAGTCATATACACGTGCACTTCTAAATTCAATTTAGAATGACGTTATAGTCACCCACCTGCCAGATCTCATAGCATGGACAACAGTAGTAACAAGCTTGGGTTATCAAAACCTTTCTGTCACCATTTTTGAGGAAACCGAAGTACCTCTCGGGTGGCTGAGGTTACCCACTAAATCTGCGGAGTGGCTAATGGATTGTCGAATCCAATTGAATCTCCAGATTCTACTAAATTTTCAGTAATCGTTTGTTGTTATGGAATCATGCCCAGTCCTGCTATACTTCCACTTGTTTCTTTTGCAAAAAGATTCCTTTTCTAAAAGGGTGGCGAGTCAAAAACAAATCAACTTTTGATCTTGAAATGGTAGAATTTAAACCCTTGCTAAAAGCCTGGAATAACCTACAAACTGCCGTTACAGAAACGTGCCTTGAGTTTGTCCGGATTACTGGATAACTCCATATCTTAACATCTTCAAGATATGCAACCATTCTATGTCCACATAGAAACAAAGTCGCTAATTTAGATGAAACCATATTCAATTGTTATGCAACCGTGTCCAGTGCATTTCTCATATGGAAAAAGGGCATACAACATTACTCATCAAGGAGCAAGGAGCGCACCCACGGATGAGTAACTTGTGAGAGAATCATGTTCTCAATATTACTATGATGGAATATCTAGCATAAGTATCTACATTTTCGTTCACCTCGAAGATCCTGATACTTTCAACGTATGGTTCTTAACTTTATTCTTATACCTATAAAGTTCTTAAAATCTTTGGACCTTGCATTATAACGATTGCGTGTCTAAAATCAGAGAACTCATAAGTAAACTGAATGAAGGAAGATTACAAACCCTTTGTCCCGAAGGACACTGGACAACATACATTTCCATGTATAAGTCCCTAGAGTATAATAACTCAAATTCCGTGTGTTGTAAGTTGAAAACTGTATTTTGGTTAAGAATGTTTATACCGTTAATCAATGCACCATATCTTATCCTCAACTGATAAAGGTAAATATTTAGAACACAATTTTCCAAATTTATATCTCACTTTATAAAATAAAGATACAGATTTCAATTTTAAAAATTGATGCATAACAACGGTTATTCAAAACCAAATATTTATCGTAAGGCATAACCATGTGATTTAATTCAATATTACCAATTGCTACGAGTTCCGATATTAAGGCTCAAAACACCCATTTCCCAATATTTTACTTAGCATCTGTAATGCCCTACAGATGTGAGATCCAAACCCGGTACATACATACCCTGGATTGAGAATTAATTGAGAAAATAATTTTTTAACACCAACTACACAGAGAAACTGAAACATGAAAATGTTTCATGGGGTGGCGGGGTATTCCTAGTAATGCCTTTTTCATTATTCAGATTTACGACAATAATTGCAATTTTCTTTTCACTCATTCCAATTTCTTTATATGTCTTTACTTCTTACCTTCTGTAAACCGTACTTAGGCTAATTGGTTTTTTTCTTTCCTTACCTTTTGGCACCCGCCTAAGTTTTGGAAGAAAACTATCCAATAAGCGTAATAGGTGCTCTCTTAATACCAGGAGTCCACACAACCTGAGAGAATGTAAAGATAAAAAACAATCGAATAATTCTATTCAATTTCTTCAGAACCCATGGCCATTCCTGAACTGAAACAAGTTTCTTCGAGTTCGTATGTAACTATACGAGACGGACTTTCCAAACAATATGGATCTCCGTAGTGATACAAAGTGTTTTGGAGAAAAGCAAAGGGAATGTAGGAGTGCCAGGGATATACGCGACTTTGTCGTGAATCATGACAATCCAAAACCAGATGTAAAAAGGATCGGTCAACTAGGTGTTGAGTTATAGTTTAAGATGAGTCATGGTCGCAAACCAGAGAGAAAAGAAACACTCAGCGTGCACTCTATCAAGATTAGATTGGTTAATGACGTCATCTAATCAGGATGGCTTTAACGGTTTTCTCGAATTCTATTTCAAACCCTAAAAGAAGAATTAGTTGGGATCATCTAAAAATCATCCAAGGAGTAACAATTACCCGTCAGTGGGAATTGGGACCCAACTATTATTGTGTGATAATTTTGACGGAAGCCGACCAAAATTACCACACTCCAGAAGGTATGCGCAAACTTGGCAAGTTTCCCTTATATTTGAAACTCTCGATATGGTTTTTACCCCAAGCGTTTTATTATCTTGATGGATGCCAACAAATCATAAGTCGCAAGTCAAGTTCTACCCGTCATTGCCCTAATTAATTTAGACCCACCCGTACTCGCCTTTGACAGATGCCAATAAGGCTGTATGATTGTCTTAAATTAATGCATTTCCATACTGCAGAAAAGTAACACGTAGCTACAGTACATTATGCCTTGACGGATGCTAACAAACATAGCACGAATACTAGGCGTTATTTATCTGAAATGACGGAGGGCTACGGCGGGTTTTTGGCGAAAAACCTTTAAATTAATGAACTTGATATCGTTGAAGAAACCGAGTGGTTTTACAAATACATAGTGTTTCAAACTTTTGCCAAAGAGGTTACTCCTTGTGAAGGATCTAGGCTTTTTCCTCATCGAATGAGGTGCTGGATATTCCTAACCGAATACCTCCATACAAAGCAAAATAATCGACTATAGTGAAGTTACTACAGTGATGCGAATTTTGCTCAAGAGGTCACTTCCCGTGAAGAGATCTTTGCTCTTGCCTCGTTGAATGAGGTGCAGGATATTCATGATCAAATACCGTTGTGCAATGAAAAAGGATACGCCCTGTAATGTCATTTTTAAAAACAAAATCGGTTCCCGCAACATCATTTAGGTTGTTTTACTTGCATTAATCAGAATTAGTGCAGCCCCATCAATTAATCATATCATACCAGAAAGAAACGAAAATAGGCACGCATATATATGCCATTCACATTCGCTACAGGGTCCCGGGTCTTCACCGTAAGGTTACTTAACTTACGGCATGGCGGAAATAAGACTAACGCGGATGCAAAACATATATAGCGTCTACTAGACATATATAATATATACAAACATTTGTCTCATGCATGATATCAAGTAACATCATAGAAGTATCACAGCAGAAGCAAACACAGTATGGAAATGCGGATAATCTAGGAAAAGTATATATCAATGGAGCCAAATATGAAATGTAAATTTCCGGTCGTGTGGACAGCTTGTAGTAATGGATCTTAGACCCCTACGAGTGCGGCAAGCCATCCGCCAATCCCAGAAGCGAGGCAACCCCAATCAGCGAAGTGAATGGGCCACCCAACACTTCCAAAATTCGGTGACTTGGGCATCCCTCCGCGGGTCAACCCTATACCCATACGAGTACAGCGAATAGTCCGCCAATTCTAGAGTAAGGTACCCCGGTCTCAACGCTATGAGATGGAGGCCCGTTGTCCTCTAGAACCCGGCTACTCGAGCACTCCGTCGCTGGGTAATCCTAGTGCATGTAATGAAAACCTGAATATACAACGGTGACTACGTCCGCAACATGGACGTGTTTCAAAGAATAATACAAGCCGCGATGATGGCAATCCACATGTCGGACGCTCGCCACACAATATGAATATACATTACATCACAGAGAATAACATTTTATACTACATACTTCGGGCCATCCATCCCGATAATCAAACACAACCATAACAACATCGCACAATTCATTACAGAACATGGAAACTTACGAGTATCAATTCCGTAACCCTGTCTAATTGATACATATAGCAATTAGACGATATTTTACCAAATGTTATGATATACGCAACCATCACTAAGTACGACAATCGAATACCGCACACTAATAGCCAACACTTCAATTTTCCAAAACATCGAAAATCAAGTGTGCTAAAAACTAGCAAAAATTCCATGCTAAAACCCATTTCGGGAGTCTGAAATGAGCTCGGATTGAGACGAAACTTCGTGGAAGGCCGCGGCATAAAATTAGAGTCGATCCGGAGGCATCTAAGGGTACCTACCCCTAGCCACCCTAAGGTGGTCGAGGGGGAGGCAGACCCGAGCCTGCCTTGTGAGACGGTGCTCGGGTCCCCACCCCCTAAGGCCACCTTTGGGTGGTCTCGGGGGTGTAGGCCCTCCCTGGGTCCCCCGGGATGGCCCGGGGTCCCCACGCACCTCCCGCGGCTTCTTGGTCCAAATCGAGAGCCCGCGGGGAGTCAAAACATCAAAATAGTATGGATTTCTCACTGGTTTTAACGGCAGTTTTTGTAGGGAAAAAACTGGCGGGATTCAAGAGTCGTAAATCTAGTTTAAGGTGTTTGGGAAGCTCTGATACCATTGAAAGTTCTTGGTGCTTTCGCCGCTAAGCCGCAGCCAATGAGGAATACGAAAACGAAAATTTTAATGACACTAGAATCTTACACCCAAGAATCTAAACCAAACACTTAAACTAATAAATATAAAAGGATACAAATCACATCCTTTGTTGCGTCTTCATTTGCTCCAATTTGGTTGGACTCTAGCATTCTCTCAAGAGCTCCGGATCGCGCTTGCAAGCCGGTCTTCGCCGAAGATGATTCATCCGAGAGAACCAAGTTCAAGCTTCAATTTCGTCAATGAAGTAACTAAAGATCCTAGGTTGCTAATTTAGGATGCTTAGTGATGTATGTGAGTGTTGTAGCATTTTTCTATCTTTATCTTCATAATTCTCAACTTATGAGAGTGTTGAAGATGGAGGAGCCATGGAAGAGAGAGAAGCTAAATGCTGGAATGAAGTCTTCAAATCAAGCATGCAACATTTTCTTTTGTTAAAAGAATTTTCTAATTTAAAATTACAACCATGCTTGAATAGTAAATGCAAATGAATTAATAATTCATTTGCCTATACCCTTCACCATTTCTCTTTTCCACCTAATTTCATAATTAATTAAAAAAAATTCTTGAAATGAGGTGTTCTTCTTGAAGTGTTCTTGTATGAATACAAGAACACGTCTCCGCAAATACATGTCCGTATTCGTACCAAAATATGAATACCGAAAAGATAGAAAAATGCAATGAACATAATATTAGAATATACATATCGGAATATACATATCGAAATATATATATATATATATATATGTAAATTATTAAATCAAAACTTGATTTAATAATCCGGCTTAATCCTAAGTCGGCTAGCATCATCATCCGTTCGATTGAAGTCCACGTGGCTAGCACACATACTTAATCGGAACCCTGTACATATCAATATACAACCACTATATCATTTTGCCTGAACCGGGAAAACCCTCTGTGTGAGACTTTAAAGACTCGTCAATAAGCTGACAGTGAGTTTAACCACAAGTATGTTAGTGGCACTAGCTATACGTAACCGCTACTTATGTATTGAGCGAAAGGAAGGCCGATGAGCAAACTCATCCGTACTACTGAGCCTGTCTGTGACAATTTCCGTATAGTCCGGTCTCTTCGTCTGAAATAATTGCATACTGGGTCTAGGGGGTGGATAACGTCATATCCCTACTAACCCGATAAGTCGTGCCGGTCTGAGGCTCATCACTCACTGAGAAACTACTGATATTATATTAGTAAATCTCATCCATCTTGGTCAAGGATTTTATGGTGATAACTGATCCAACACAGCGTGACATCGACTCCCAGTACCGAGAGAGACAAATCCCTGACGATTGTTCACTGCCTCCATGTGGTTCGGGACTGTATCCAACTAAAACCTGTTTGTACGACTTCTTCGAGCCGTGGTAGGGTAGTAATCTAAATACAGTGGGAACTCACATGAGACAAATGAAAATCTCAGGTCAAAGGACTAACATGTATTCATGCCACAAGAGAATTTCCATCCGACGATAGGTATAATACCATCTAGAAGTTCTCGGTGAGTCCGTTCGATGTACTTACCTCCAGTGAGCAGTATACCATCTTAGGTGACTCAACACCAATGGCTTGTGAGACCGGCCACCGCCTCTCGTCGGGTCTCGAAAAGTATACGCTAGTCTACTCCGGAGTAGCGATGCCCAGTCTCGATACTCTCTCGACTAAGGATATTTAAGGATGTGCTTATGGACCACTCAGCTCCCATGTATATGATCGCCATCATAGTGCTGATAGTCGAGCAATCCTACGGGCTTTATCAAAACGTATACACAATGACAAAGACAAACCAGATAGCATACTATCATCTCGAGTAAGACTGTTTTACCTGTATAGGTTCTCGTTCAATTATCATAATCGTCTACCTGCAATCACAACCCTTGAGGGCACTATATCCAACATTGTCAACCCTTTTATTAATACGGGATGGGTAGCTTGAGCGATGATTTTTATCCATCTCACATGATTCACAGTCTAGAGCGATGATTTTTTACCCATCTCCCATGATTCATAGTCGAGAGTAGATATAGAACTAAGAAATGAAATTATCTTCTTCAACGTTTGTAAGGAAGGGTGACCCTACCGAGAATGAGCATCAAAGACTGTTGTAGGGCTTGATGTTAGACAAGCTATAGAGTGCGGGTGCTCATCAAGGTGGTACAACCCACCAATCTTGGTTCACGAGCCGAAGAACAATCTCTTTAAATCTCAATTGAGACCTAAAAATTATATAATTTCGTTCTTTCCAAACATGCCAAACGACATTTAGAACCCTAATATGAATGAGCGCTCGAATTGGTTTCTTACATGAGACCTTCACTTGAATAAAATATATGATGTCATGTAGATTAGATGGTGGGTTGTAAAGTTTGCAGCGCGCTAATGTTGCTTGGACCACCCAATTAGAGAAGCCACACTAAAAAAAGATGCTTTATGACTTTTGGACTGAGAATGCATTGTCCTCTTCATCTATACCTCTTGCTTGAAGTAGATCAAGAGTTTTCAAATTTCCAAGAATGGATTGCTATCTAAAAAAAGAGTTTTTCGGAATGGACTTGTGAAACCAAACAAATTTAGCCCAAGAATATGTTAAGGAAGATTGTGGTCGAAGTGATGCTTTCACCGATTTTACGGTGAATGTGCCTAAATGAGATGGTTTCCAAAATAAGGTATCGCCGATGATAGTTCTATCAATATTAATCGATTGAATCAACTTCCATGCCTCAATTATTTTTGGTGAAGTAGAATGAGGTAAAATCCATTTTCCATTTTGAATAAGGACCGAAAACTTGGCGTCAAGAGGATTAATTTTGCATATCAGTTTCTCACCAAAAATATCCAAAAGAGATCTTCCTTCGATCCAAGAATCTAGAAAAAGATAAGTTGAACTCCTAGCATGAATCCGATATTCAACTCTATCTTTAAATAAGTTTCTCGTATGAAGAATACTACTCATGATAAGAGATCTCCATGATGATAAAGTGGTCCAAAAAGTTCGAAAAATGTATCTTCTCAAAGGTGCCACAAAAATCGAGTGGGTCCATGAAGCCCAAAGTCCCTCTTTGTGGTAAAGTTTCCAATAAAGTTTTAATCGTGATGCAAGATTGCAATCATGTAGACTAAATATTTACTTTTTTGGCTTACAAATATCACTCCGCTTAATGGTACAAAGTTTTGAGTTGCCCCATAAAAATTCACGACAAATAGAATCCACTTTCTTTAAAAACTTTTTCGGAATGTTGAAGGTTTGAGACCAATACATTTGAAAAGCGAGTAGAATTGGTCGGTGAAGCTCAAAATGCCTGGTTTGATTTAGTAGTTTAACGATTGGAATTGTGTTTTTGTCTTTAGGGAGCTTTTTGGAGGCCAAGTTTCCTCATTTATATTGTACTCCATCTGCCGCACATTGTCTCAACTTAATGCTAAAAGATATTGAGAATCTTCTTATCGTAAAGAAGACGTTGAAAAGTCCGATGGAAGTGACTAGCTCTCACTTGTGGATTCTCAACTTGATGAGAACTAAAACCAAGAAAAGAGTTGCTAAGGCCGGGCGTGACTCGTTTTGCCATCTCATGTTTAACTTTGCAAAGCATTCATAAGCAAAAGAGACATGTTTCTTTCACCGGATTGAAGAATTAGTTTGTGGGCAAAAGAAGCGAAAGGCAAGGCTATTCAGAAGATTATTTACATGCCTACATTCTGGAATAATGTTCTGCCATGTGCCTAAGCTTACTCCTCCGTTGGTTCGAGTTTTAAAACTCGTCGATAGTGAGAAGAAGCCCACAATGGACTATATTTGTGAAGCTATGGAAAGAGCCAAAGAGACGATAACGACATCTTATGGAGGGGAGATGAATGTTGATGTGTATAAGCAAGTAATTGAGATAATTGACAGGAGGTGGGAGGTGTAGTGCATCGTCTCTTGCATGTCTTATTACCTTAATTCGGGGTTCTTTTATTTCAATCTGGCCATACAATCTGATGAGGAAGTGATGAGTGGGCTTTACAAAGTGATCGAGAAAATGGTTGATCGAAAGCTGCATGTTGCAATTAGTCGGGAGACTATCTACAAGAATCCAGGGGGAATATTTGGAATGAAATTAGTAGTTGATAATAGAAAAAAGAAATCTCCGGGTAAGCAAATGCTCATTACTTGTATTTAAAGTTCATTTGTAACTTGCAATGTTAACAATTTGTTGTCTACGATAGCTGATTGGTGGGATTCTTTTGAAGCATCCGCTCCTAATTACAAAAGCTTGCCGTTAGAATTTTTGAGCCTTGTAGTTCCTAGGGTTGTGAGAGGAATCAGAGTGCTTTTGAGCAAGTAAGTGATATTGATTATTCTTACATGCAATTTCTTTTGGTGTTAAAGTTTTGTTTTATGAATCGAGTCTAAACAATCTTATATCAATTTTTTGTATTGTAGTTTTGCACGAAAAAGAGAATTTGTCTCGACCACCAACGATTGAATGATTTGGTGTACGTCAAGTACAACCAAAAGATGCTGGAGAGGCATGAGACAAAGGATGTTATAGATCCTATCAAATTGCTAGATATTAAAGAGTCTAATGAATGGTTATTGGGAGAATTTGGTGAAGGGGATGAGAATGCGGAGAATGATCTAGTTTTTGAGGACGGGGATCTTACTTGGGGTGACATGACCACCGTGGCCGGCGTCGATGATTCGTTAAGACTTAGGAGGTCTACAACGACGACGACAAGAGGTGGAGTAGATCACGGGGCTTCATCTTTCCAACCTTCCCGATCTAGGGTTAGGCCACATGTTTTTGAGCCGGAGGAGAAATAATTTGAATTGATGATGAGGAGTTGAAGGAGGAAGAAGAGGCAAATATTGATATGGGCTCGGAAGAAGACGAGGATGATGATGATGCATGATTGATCTCGATTTTTAGTTATTACTTTCTTAGGTATGAGCATGCACTTTTTTTTTGGATTAGATTATTGAGACTTCATAGTTCGTAATTTGGGTTTAGTAGTTAATTGGTAACTTGTTAGTTATATGGATTGTGAAGTGTGAACCTTTGGTTTCTATTTGGTTATATGTTTTTTTAAGTATTTATGTCTCTTTTTTCATCTCTTATTAGTTATTACAACTTGCAACCACTTGTGTTAATTAGATTGCTCATTCACAAATAATATCTTGTATCTTGCATTTCAAAAGTTATTGATATTATTTATTTTGTTTCTTGAGGTATTAGTTTAATGACAATACTACAATACAACATAATGTGCATGCCCGGTGGGATTCGAACCCATAATCTTCTTAATAATTAGGACGCCTTACCATTAGGCCACATGCATATATTATGTGTATTAGGTACAGGACTACAAGCGGCGCCAAATTATAGTATTAAACGTTATTAAATAAACGTATGCGTCACATACTCGGGCGTGCAACTTGCACCTCGAGCGCATTACAATGTTTGTGCCTCTCTTTGCGCCTTGCGCATTAACAGCACTGCATACATCCTAACATTGTAACTATTTACATAAAGACGGACTTCTAGAACACGCTAGAAAACCCGTATATATTCTTACAGTCTGCTAATGTTTTTCCCTCCATCCTCGAATCATCTTCTTTTAAAAACTATGTTCTTTCTCTTAGCCAAAGAGAATCGTTATTTTGTTGTATGAGAGTTGCGATTCTCAGTAAGAACCAAAAATTCGGGGTTCCGAGGCGAGTTCGTGACATGCTTCCCAAGGTTCCTGTAACTAAGTTCCCTCCTATGGCCTTTGTCCACTATTATTCTCTTGTTTTATTTATATATATTTCCTTAAGCTTTAAATCTATAGATTGTTTTTATTTTCTATCATCTGGCCTTGGCAACAAGTTGATATCATGACCTTGGAAGCTAGTTCACTAAAATTGCCTATTGACATTCTAATTTTATGTTTCTCAGAATATCTGTCCTTGTCTGTACTGGTTGTTGACTGTCTGAAGCATACATTAACCATTTGTGAAGCTAATTATAACCTTCAGATGCATCAAGCAGATATTCATGTATGGATTATTTTGTTTTATATCCTGGTTGTAAATTGATGCAGCCTCTGATTAATGAAGAGCTTAGTAATAAGCATGAACTTGGTTATTGCAAAGTTGGTTACTCTAATGAGATATATCACTTCACATTAATTTTCTTCATGATTGCTCAGTGTTGAATTGGCTTCTCTTTTCCAGTTAACCAACTATTTACTCTTTTTTTTTGTGAAAAATATTCTTATGGTATAGTGGGTTTGCAGTTTGCATCAAATGAAGCTGAAGCTCCTACAACATGAGGTTAAATTGCTAGTTGTTGATAGCATGGCTGCTCTTCTTACACGGTGAGGACAATTGCACTTCATCTTTATCTTGTTGAAGGTAGTCAATTGTGTGGTTCACATTAGTTATTTCTTCAAAAGCTTCATATATAGAAAGTTCTGTTACCAATCCTTGATTATCTTAATCATTGGCATACATAAATACATACAAAACAAGAATGTATCATCTGCAAACTTGATCTGGTTAGGTTTTGGATGGACCCCCTATTTCCCTAGCCCTTTGTTGAAAAGTTTAGTTGCGTACTTGACTACAATAAATAGGTGTTGATTGTTGAAATTGTGTTGCATTCTTAATTCCATCTTATGATTTTGGTATCGAACAATTGGCATAGGCTGGAAGCCTGGAAGCCTTGCAGCTGTAGTAGATGGGATCCTTAATAGGATAACTGTTTGTCATGATTTTTTTGTGTTGGCCCTGATAAGGCCCTGATATCATAAAGTATCAGTATAAGAATTAGGTGACCTTTTCATGATAAGTTATCATAAGCACCTGTTATCAGTAATTATTTTACATGAAATAATAAGACGAAGATGAAGTTTTCTATCATATTTTTAGAAAGTCATAACTTTAATTTATTGTGAATCCCTCCCTACAATATTCTGATTTATTTATTAGTAGGCTGTATATAATTTAAAAATATACACTACTGTAGGAACTTCATACAGAGCTTATATGCCATATTGTAAAATTTTATCGTTAAGAAATATGCAACATATGAAACATGTTCTGTGCAGTGAGTTACTTGGGCAAGCAAATAAATAGGACAAGTATGGTCATTTTTGCGTCCTCATATTTATTAATTTCAGATAACAATACAGTGACACAATAGTTAATGGTGCATCAACTAATATGAAAGTTGATATTGTTCATATATCCCAATTTAGTGCCATTTGGGAGGGGAAGATGGAAGAAAAGGATGCCAGTACTGTCATCAAGCGTTTTATTTATTATATGGTTTGTCTTTATGAAGCTCATGTTCTCCATATTTTCAAGTGCTTCTGCATAACAACTGCCTTTTCCAATTAATTTTTTCTCTCCGTAGCTTGTCTCCTGTCCTCATCATTTGACAATTAAGTTTTAAGTCCAGTATTTAGTTCTTATCCTTTATTGCATATGACATGTTGGTTTACATCTTCACATCATATGAACAAGATGTATTTCTCTTATGTGCTTCTATTTCAGGGAAAATGAAAGAAATACTGGCAGTTCTGGGCAAATTTCATTAAGATGCCCTCTTCCCTTTTTGAAGTGAGATTACCCCCTTCTTTTCCTCTTAGCATGTCTTTGTGTGCTTGTGTATAAAGGCTCTGAACTTTCTGGTTTTCATCTGGATAATTTTCTCTTGACAAGACCAGTATTTCTCTAGGTCACTTGCTGAATTTTCACGAATTCCTATTGTCATGACAAATCAAGTGCGCAGTCAAATCAGTGATGGATCCCCCCACTATCCATTCCAAGGCATGGATTCTAAATTTAAATAAGTATGTGAGCCAACTTCTTACATTGGTCATGAGGCTTAGAACTTCAGTTGGAGCATGTACAGGGCAGAAGAAAGATACTCCCAGAAACTCTGAGAGGCTCGAGTCTCATTTAACTGCTGCTTTGGGGATTCAATGGGCACATGCTGTGAATATCCGCCTTGTCTTTGAGGCTTATTCAGGTAGTATTAACTATTATATGTTTCTATAAATGCACATATACATAGCACAAACTAGAAGGGGGTTGGAGTAAGCATATGCTGGCTACAGAATCTATACATGTGCACCCATATCACTTACATTTCACGTACATACAGAAGCACACAAACACTTGCATCTTGTTGTAAACTTCATCTGTACTCTTATAAGCAAACTCCTGAAGTATGGAGAACCAAACGATGTGAATCGTTATAGTTTCCAAGAAAATTCCATGTAAATTAAAAAAGATGAAAATTTTGAGCGCTCATACTCAACTTTTATTATGCCACAAAACCAAGGAATAATAAGAAAAATAAAAGAGACGAGAGGGAAACTGGCTTAATTTAAATTTAAACATAGCTAGATTAAAATAAAAGAGTAAATATTAATTTAAATGCAAATCCAAAGAAAAGCCAAAAATTGATAATCTTCTAGATATCACTGCATCATCCTTTCTATTTATATCCCAGACGTTCAAACTAATCTATGCTTCTATCTTTCGTAGAAGAAAAAATTAGAAAGAGAGAAGGGGAAAAAAAGAAACATCTAATCAATCTCTAGATTCAGAAGGAAAGCAAGAGAGAATTTTAAGAGGAAGAAAGAGACGAGGAGATTAAAATTAATATACTTGCATGTTCAAATGTGTTCAGTAAAATTTTCTTTATGATAATTTCCCATTATCATTTCTTCCCCTCTTAATTTTATTTTAATAGTCAAGTTTTTGTTATAATTTTAATCAAAGAAAATAAAGAAAAACCTTCAAATTCCATAATTAGAAAGAGTTGTAAGAGGGCGTGTTAAGTGTTGTTGAAAATGAAATTCGTGTAAGAACTTTATTTTGGTAGAATAGAGACTATCAAATTATTTTTCTATGAATAAATTAAGTAATCAGGTGGTAGGGAATTTGTTTAAGGGTAAATTGCAAAAATTTACCATGAACTATCACGTTTTTTGCGTTTGATGCTATAGATTTTAATAATTAGAAATTGCTACCACGAACTTTTTTTGACATAACTACTATACGACGTTAAAAATTGTGCATGAATGGACCGTTATACCCTTCGATTTACCTTCAATTTCAAAAAAAAAGAAATAAAAAAACCTCCTCCCATGTCCACGACCCTCCTCCCTCCGCCGCCGCAACCACCATCGACTCCCATCATCATCATATCTTCATCTTCATCACCATTTTCTTCATCATCATTATCGTCACCGCCTTCATCATCATCTCCCGCCTAGCTCCCCTCCCCCTCCCTCGACTCTCCATCTTTGACCAAAAACCACACCCCCACCCCGCCCCAGCCCTTAACCTCCCCTTCCCCCTACCCGTCCAATCCTTTTAGATCCCGCAACAATAAATCTAAGGAGTGGCGACAACGCCTCCATCATGGTGTCGTCGTCGTCGATCGACCTCTCCTTCCTCCTGGCCCTGCCCCATCCTGCCTCGACCAGTTCCGCTCCCTCGACAACCTCCAGCAGCTCCTCAGTCCCTAATTGACACCTTCCATGAGTCCTGGACTTACGCCATCTTCTGGCAGCAGAGATCTGCCGTCGATCTCGCCTGGGGCGACGGCAACTACAAGAGATGCGACCACGAGCAGTGCCCCAGGGCCTTGCCTGATCTACATGACCCGCACCTTCCTCCCCGGCGAGGGCTTCGTCGGCCACACCCTTGTCTCCGGCCTCCCCTAGTGGATCGACGGCCCCCCTGAGAAAGAGAGTATTTTTAAGTTCTTTTTCTTTTCTGTATTTTCTTCATTGAAGAAGGAAGAAGGGTAAAAAAAGACGCTACAAAAAATTGCTGATGTGGCAGTTAAAAATAACGTTTGTGTTTTTATGGTAGTAAGTTGCTACCGGAGGTGCTAGTTTATGGTAGCGATCTGCTATAAAATTAGTTCATGGTATCAAACGCAAAAAACGTGATAGTTTATGGGTACATTTTTGCAATTTACCCTTTCTTTAAATTACATAGGCTTTCATTCTAAAGCTACGATTTCAATTGCGCGTGTGTTGATTTTTAATAAATAATATTTACAGTATGTTGCATGCATTGCACATGCAAAAAACTAGTTCAAGATAATGGTAGGACATAACATGATTTCAATAGTTTTTTGTGCTTCTAGTTAGATGATATATTCATCATTATAATTTATCATTAACCTTCTATCTTATTTATCTACAGAGGTTAGAATTAGCAGCAAAAAAAATAGCCGCTCTTTTAGCAAGCTGCCTGTGAAAATCGTGCTACGTTTTTTTTTTTGGTTTTTTTGGATAATAAGTGGTGTTTCCACCACAATTTCATTAATAAGAGAGTAATGAAACTGAGTATCACGCAAACTAAGTAACAACATCAAAACCACAGCCCAAAAAGAACCTTCAAATTCATCACAGTGAATGGACAACCGGTTCAAACTTGCCGGCAAGGGAACTGATGTCCCACCAAAACAAATGTTACACATCATGCATAAAGTATAGTACCATATATCAAATACACATAACATAGCTAGCTCCAGGAAAAATGAAACAGGAGCCAGCCTCCGTGCCCCCCCCCCCCCGACCTGCATAGACCCACAAGGAGATTACTGTATTCCCGCCTCCATCATTGCGCTACATTTTTTTAATATAAGATATTCACTTAAGAAGTTTGATTTGCTGGAGCTGAACTTTGCTATATTTTGATATGCAATTGTAGGCCACAGGTTTATAAAGGTGGCAAAGTCTCCAATCTCTCCACCAGTAGCATTTCCATTCATTGTAAATTCGTCAGGGATTTCATTGTTAAGTAATGATGGCATTGAAATCATGGGGCAGGAGATAAGCACAATTCGCTTTCAAGGTTGAAAATTTGAACATGACAAAAGTTTATAGTTAATTGTTCTGTTGTTTAACGTACCCTTTTCGTTTTATTATTTATCAAGGAATTGTTTGTGAAATTACAGGCCAGAACATTCTTGACATGTAACTGAAATAGTGTTAAAGTATAGCGATGTATGGAGAGCGGGAAAGCTCAGAAAATGCTGACTTCCATAAACTTCCTGGGTAAGTTATTACTATACTCTAGCAAAATTTAATCTGATGCTTATTTCCCCATGCAGAAGCTTTTACCATTCAGCTTAAAGTCTGTTTTTAACAATTGCTGGTGCATAGCATATTTGTTGACAACACCAACACCACCACCACCACCACCACCACCAAACCTTTATCCCAAAATTTTGGGGTCGGTTATATGAACTCCGCTAGTGCTATGCTTTAATAATTCATTCATCCACTGCTTGTCCCAGGCCAGCATAAAAGAGGAGGGTTGTATCCAGCATAAAACATAGTTGGGTCTATATGATATTTGTTGGAAAGCAACGCTTGTAAACTAGTTAGAATGACTTGTTCGGCTTATGTAAGTCGATGTAGAACACCCCAATACTTGTGGGGAGGCGGAATTTTCAAGAACGAACTTGTTTAGTGAACAAACATCGACTAACCGCTTGAATCGAAGCTAAACGATAACTAACTTAAAACATAGAGTTTCTATGCTACTATGTTTAGGGATTATACCTAACGAATCGTGTCCTTCGTCTTTGCGAACTCCACCTCCTCCTCGGCCTTCTCGAAGTAGTAGACGATCCACCCGAGAGCTTTACTCCAAGCTTAGCCTCTAAACTTGAGGCAACTAAACTTCTTTAAGTGCTAATCAAAGAAGCTAGGTGTAATATAGAGAGGGTTATGGATTAAGTAGTCTAACTAATCCTTGTACTCAACACATGAGAGGGGAGGATTAGGGTTTGAAGAGGGAGAGCTTGAGGAGAGAGAAGGTGAGGATAATTATCATATGAGAATAATGAGTTATCATAATATATATGAAACATTAAAATTCATCAATAAAAGAAAAACAAATGATGAATAATCAAGTTTCATAAATATCTAATGGTGATTCATAACCATGACTCATTAAGCATTTATTGTGCATTAATGATATGGATGAATCACTCTCATGACTCACTAAACTCATTCAATGCATATGACACCTAAACCTCCTTAGTCACCATCTTCTAGAAGCTTCTCGCACAATTACGAGAACGCCCCTCCAATCCGCAAAAATACGGAAAAACTTTAGACTGGATAAATCCAATAACCAGATACCAGTAACTGGCTTAAACCAAAGCCGACTGGTAAAAACTGTCCGAAAGTCGTACGCGCGTAAACGCACGTATGCGTCCGAACCCTTGTCGTAAAACCATACGACCTCTATATCGTTTCGCCTGGAGTAGGGAAACTCTCTGTGTGGGACTCTAGAGACTCGACTACTACGCTGGCAGTGGGTTTAACCACAGACCGCAAGCGGCACTAGCTGTACGTAACGGTCCCCAGGTAGATGTCGATAAGAAGGCCGATGAGGGAACCCATCCGAACTCCTACTGAGTCTGATGTGACAATCTCCATACAGTCCGGTCCGTTCGTCCAAGACTATCGCATATCGGGCCTAGGGGGCGGCAAGCGTCAGTCCCCTAATAGCGGTATAAGTCGTGTCGGAGGGAAGCCCATTACACCCTGAGAAACTACTGGAACCTACCAGCAAATCTCGCTTGCCCTGGCCAGGGACTTTGCATAATGGCTCTCTGACACGGCGCGATATCAACTCCCAATACCGGGAGGGACGAATCCTTTCTAACCGCCACTGCCTCCAAGTGCTCGGGACTGCACCCAACTGCTACCTGTTTGCACGACTCTATTGAGCCGTGGTAGGGTAGCAATCTAAGAACAGTGGGACACACTCGAGGCGAAGTAGCAGTGTCAAGTCTGCGGACTATGCTGTACTCATGTCACCTGGGAACTGTTCACTGACGACTGGTATAAAACCAACCAACAGTTCCCTGTGAGTCCTGTCCGGTGTACCCGTAACCTAACGAGCACCTGCATACTATCTCCAGTACGACGTACTGACGGCTGTGGGACAGACCATCTCCCCAACTGGGATGAGAAGCGTACACACTAGTCTACTCCGGAGTATCGATGCCCTGTCTCGATAATCCTATGACTAGGGACCTCGATCTCCTGACGATCAATGATCTCCCTGATCAGGTGATACCGCCTCAAGATGTGTCTGGACTTCTGATGGGACCTTGGTTCCTTCGCTAAAGCTATAGCTCCGTTGTTGTCGCAATACAGAGGTATTGGATCAACTATGGTAGGAACCACCTGAAGTTCTGTTAGGAACTTCTTCATCCAGACTGCTTCTTTTGCGGCATCGCAAGCAGCTATATACTCCGCTTCCATCGTCGAGTCAGCAACGGTGTCCTGCTTGGAGCTCTTCAGCACACCGCCCCTCCATTGAGGGTAAAGACATAACCCGACATAGACTTGGAATCGTCCTTATCACTCTGGAAGCCGGAATCAGCAAAGGCCTCCAACCTGAGGTCTTTTCCGCCGTAAACCAAGAACATCTCCTTAGTCCTTCTCAGGTACTTGAGAATGTTCTTTACTGCTATCCAGTGCTTCTTCCCTGGGTCTGACTGATACCGGCTTACCACGCTCAGTGCGTAAGCTACATCTGGTCTGGTGCACAACATCGCATACATTATAGAGCCTACCACAGAAGCGTAGGGTATAATAGACATGCGTTCCCTTTCCAAATCAGTCTTGGGAGACATCTCTTTGGAGAGGGTGATTCCGTGACAAGCCGGTAGGTTACCGCGCTTAGAATCTTCCATACTGAATCTTTTCAGTACAGTGTCGATATACCTGAACTGCGAAAGCCCCAACATCCTCTTGGATCTATCACGATAGATCCGGATCCCCAGAATGTAAGAGGCATCACCCAGGTCTTTCATGGAGAACCTTTGTGACAAGAATCCTTTGACAGATTGTAGCATAGGAATGTCATTTCCTATCAATAGAATGTCATCCACGTACAAGACGAGGAATACAACACTTCTGGCTACAACTTTACTATATATGCACGGTTCATCTGGATTTTTGATAAAGTCATATTCTTTGACTGTCTCATCAAAACAGATGTTCCAACTCCGCGATGCCTGCTTTAGTCCATAAATGGACTTAAGCAGCTTGCATACTTTCCCGCTGCTCCCACTCTGATTGAAACCTTCTGGCTGATCCATATAGACGCACTCTTCTAAATTTCCATTCAGAAAAGCCGTCTTTACGTCCATCTGCCAGATTTCATAATCATGGAAGGCAGCAATAGCAAGGAGGACCCGAATGGATTTGAGTATAGCCACTGGAGAAAAAGTTTCGTCATAGTCCAAACCAGGTCTTTGACGAAAACCCTTTGCAACAAGTCTAGCCTTATAAGTTTCTACCTGTCCATCTACACCAATCTTTTTCTTGAAGATCCATTTGCATCCTATGGGTTTTACCCTATCTGGAGCAAAGTCCAAAGTCCATACTTTGTTGGTGTACATGGACTCCATTTCGGTCCGCATTGCATCTAGCCATCGTACCGAGTCGCCGCTCTGGATGGCCTGCTGGAAGTCAGTAGGTTCATCATCTATGATGCAATCCTCTCTATCCCCATCTATGAGAAAACCGTAGTATCTCTCAGGCGGACGAGACGGCCTACTACTCCTGCGGAGGGGTGCGGGAATGTCCTGTTCTTCTTGAACTTCTGGTTCTACCAAACTTTCAGTACCAGCTTATGGTTCTGGAATTTCTTCCAGTTCTACTGCGCTCCCACTCTTCTGATTTTCTAAAAATTCAGTTTCTAAGAAGTGGGCATGACGAGAAACAAAAACCTTTTGTTCCTCTGCGTAATAGAAATAATATCTCTTGGAGTTCTTTGGATATCCCACAAGCTTACACTGTACTGAGCGTGCCTCGAGCTTGTCCGAATGCTGCTTTTTTACAAAAGCTGGACACCCCCATGTCCTAAAATGTTTTAGACAGGGTTTCTTTCCACTCCACATCTGATATGGTGTGGTAGGCACAGTCTTGGTTGGAACCTGGTTCAAAAGATATGCCGCTGATTCTAGCGCATAACCTCAGAAAGATCGCGGTAACTCAGCATTACTCATCATGGATCGTACCATATCCAATAGGGTTCGATTCCGTCTCTCCGATACACCGTTGTGCTGTGGAGTGTATGGAAGAGTAAGCTGAGAGAGAATTCCTTTCTCTTTTAGGTAACCTAGGAACTCGGCACTTAAGTATTCTCCACCTCGATCAGATCTCAGTGTCTTAATACTTTTGCCTGTTTGGTTTTCCGCTTCACTCTTGTATTCCTTGAATTTCTCAAAGGCCTCGGATTTATGCTTCATTAAGAAACCATGTCCATACCTAGAGAAATCATCTGTAAAAGTAATGAAGTAGGAATAACCACCTCTCGCATGTGTAGACATTGGACCACATACATCGTTGTGTATGAGTCCTAAGAGCTCGCTCGCTCTTACTCCTTGTCCAGTAAATGGAGTCTTTGTCATCTTTCCTTTGAGACAAGATTGATAAGTGTCATAAGTTTGATATTCGAACGAGTCCAAATATCCTTCTCTATGCAACTTAGTCAACCTTCTCTCATTGATGTGACCCAGTCTACAATGCCATAAGAAATCTTTATTTAAATCTGGAGACTTTCTTTTTAGTGTGTTCTGGACATTGAAAATTTGGAGTTGGTTTAAAACATATATACCGTTATTTAGAGTACCGGATCCAATCAAACCATGATTAAGGTGGATGTTAACATTTCTTACAAACGTGAAATCATAACTTTTATTTGATAACAAGGAAACTGATATGATATTACACGTTAAGCTTGGTACAAAATAACAGTTATGTAAAACCAAAATGTGTCCACTCGTCAATCCTAGGTGATAATCCCCGACGGACGCAGCTCCCACGCTAGCTCCGTTAGCAACCTTTAGGGTCATATCACCTACCTTCAGCACTCTACGGTTTCTCAGTGCCTGCAATGAATTGCAAATATGAGATCCCGATCCGGTATCCAATACCCAGGAAGTAGAGTTGATCGACAGACAATTCTCAATTACAAACACACCTGAAGTCGAAGCCACAGCTTGCTTCGGTTCCTGGTTCTTGGCGTTCCACGCCTTGCAATCCTTCTTCCAGTGCCCTTTCCTGTGACAATGGAAGCACTCATCCTGGCCAACTACCGGTACTGCAAACTTTTTCTTTCCCTTCCCTCCCACCTTACTAACACTTCCTCTAGGTTTGGGGACGACCTTCTTCTTCTTCCTTCCTTTGGCCCTAGCCTTGGACCCGGAAGAAGATGCACCGCCAACAAACATAGCGGGTGTTTCCCTTGCCTTCTGCAAGGTGCCCTCTGCACTCCTTAACATGTTCAGGAGTTCCGGAAGTTCAACTTCTTTTCCTTGAAGGTTGAAGTTCAGGATAAACTGGGCGTAGGTGGGAGGAAGGGACTGGAGAATAAGGTCTGTATATAGCTCATTATCCAAAGTCGTCCCAAGGTCTGCGAGCTCTTCAATATAGCCGATCATCTTTAGGACATGTTCTCCTACCGATGACCCGACAGCCAACCTCGCTCGAAACAAGTTCTTAGAGGTCTCGTATCTTGCTATACGAGATTGCTCTCCATAAAGTTCCTTTGTATGGAGAAATATGCCATTTAGGGTCATATCCTCGTGCCTCCTCTGATGTTCATTGTTCATTGAGGCAAGCACGATGCACTTGGCTTTCGCGCAATCTAAATCCCAGGTTTTGCGGATTTCCTTATCCGCATTGCTGGATTTGGGACCAGGGACAGCAGGTGCCGTAGCGGTGAGGATGTACCCCAATTTGTCATAGGTCAAAGCCATTTTGACATTCCGCAGTCAATCTTTATAGTTTGGCCCTGTCAATATATTTTTCTTTAAAAGTAACTTAAGTACAGTCATTTTCAGGGTCGCTGCAATTAGGAGAGAGAGAAGAAAACTCTTTAGCATGATGCTCTTGCAAGTTTAGAGTGGTTTTTAGTTTATCTAAACTGGATGGCTCCCACTGTTTCTCGAATCCTTCCTCAAACCATTAAAGAAGAATTAGCCATGACTATTCTCACTGTACAATACTTGCTTAACCGTTCAGCCAGGCTGGTGTCGGTACTTCGAGGGAGGTTTTCCAACGCTTTCGCGAAGTTCCTTAATTAAATAACCTCTTTTCTCTGGGGGCGTAACCCCGCTGACACTTTTCTGGACACCTACTAGGTTTATAGCATTGATCGTTAAGTGACGATTATCCTGATAAGTAGCATATACTCACAGTAGGATCGGGATCCAAATATCATCGTATGATAATGTTGAAGGAATCCTACCAACATTCATCAAACTCCAAATGGTATGCATCTCTTTGCAAATTTCAGTTTCTTTAGAAATTCCCGATATAGATTTTTGCCCCATGTTCTTATGATCTTGACTAAGGGCCAACAAATCATAAGTCACATGTCAAGTTCTGCCCATCATTATCCTGTTGATTTGAACCCATCCGTATATACTCTTGACTAAGGGCCAAACAAAGTAATACGAGTGTCCCAAACCAACTCATCTATCTATGCAACAAATGAATACCCCAGCAGCTACCAATCACTATGTCTTGACTAAGGGCCAAACAAACATAGCTTGAATACTACTGACCATTCATAAGAAATGACGGAGGGCTACGACTGGTTTTGGCGAAACCGTGAACGTAGTGAACTTGATATAACCGAAGGAACCTGATAGCTTTTTAAAAGGAGTGGTTAAAGCTCCGCATTTAAAAAATATCTGTTTTTAAAATTAATCGAGTGGTTTCTTTTAAATTGTTCCAACGATTTAAACTTTGGTTTGTTTTTCTTTGCATTATAGATAATGCGTCCCATCATTAACCTATCATTGCAGAAAACAACGAAAATACAACGTCCTCTTATGCCATCCGCATTCGCCACGGGGTCCCGTCATCATCCGTTAGGTTACTTAACTAACGACAGAGCGGGGGCTGGGCTAGCGCGGGTGTAAAACATAAGTGACGTCTAAATAGCTATCATATATATAGATATTTTAAATTCGTCTGACGCAATGATATTCATTCCAGATCACAGATGAACTTAATTGGATTTGCAAGCAATCCGTGTTTGTTTTGAGCCTGCAACAAAATACGGATTACACAGTTGTGATGAGTAGCCATTACCCCACCCACGACCCCTACGGGTGCGGCAAACTACCCGCCCGGCAGTTTGTGCACCCCACCTTGGGTCAGTCCTAGGAGCAAAAACAGTAAAATGAAATAATACAACGGTGGCTACAACCGCAACCTGGATGTGCCCCGCAAAATAATATTACAACAAATTACATTTACATCAAATGAATTAAATGATAACCCATCACATAACCCCGGCTATACAACACAACAGTCCAACACAGTTCATATGCACAAACAGATAAAATCCATTTCAGAAATGTGCAATCCCCTGCCAACTGACATACTAGCAGTTAGGGGAGGTTTACGAACACATTATACAATCACATATATAATCCAACAAGCAAATACTGTATAATTTCGATTGATTAAACACTTTTAATCTTGCTCCAATACTGCTCTGTAAACTTGAAACCTGAGCAAAATTAAAAAATACCAGAAAATCCCAAATATCACAGAGAACCAACACAAGAAAAATAAGTCCCTGAATCGTCAACTTGGCGGCGGAAGCGCGGCGGGATCAGTACTATCCGCCGCGGTTCCGCGGCGCCGTAGACGATTCAGGGGACCAAATTTTTTGTGTGTTCTACTACTGTCATTTTAAGCTTTCTGAACATCCCTGAAAAATTTTTGGACTTCATTTATAAATCGACAGAAACTTGATATTTTAGGGTTTTCCGGTTTCGTTTTTTCCGTTCGAAATTCATACAAATTTGCAAGTAAGTTATTGTTTAGCGAGGCTCTGATACCACTGTAAGTCGATGTAGAACACCCCAATACTTGTGGGGAGGCGGAATTTTCAAAAACGAACTTGTTTAGTGAACAAACATCGACTAACCGCTTGAATCGAAGCTAAACGATAACTAACTTAAAACATAGAGTTTCTATGCTACTATGTTTAGGGATTATATCTAACGAATCGTGTCCTTCGTCTTTGCGAACTCCACCTCCTCCTCGGCCTTCTCGAAGTAGTAGACGATCCACCCGAGAGCTTTACTCCGAGCTTAGCCTCTAAACTTGATGCAACTAAACTTCTTTAAGTGCTAATCAAAGAAGCTAGGTGTAATATAGAGAGGGTTATGGATTAAGTAGTCTAACTAATCCTTGTACTCAACACATGAGAGGGGAGGATTAGGGTTTGAAGAGGGAGAGCTTGAGGAGAGAGAAGGTGAGGATAATTATCATATGAGAATAATGAGTTATCATAATATATATGAAACATTAAAATTCATCAATAAAAGAAAAACAAATGATGAATAATCAAGTTTCATAAATATCTAATGGTGATTCATAACCATGACTCATTAAGCATTTATTGTGCATTAATGATATGGATGAATCACTCTCATGACTCACTAAACTCATTCAATGCATATGACACCTAAACCTCCTTAGTCACCATCTTCTAGAAGCTTCTCGCACAATTACGAGAACGCCCCTCCAATCCGCAAAAATACGGAAAAACTTTAGACTGGATAAATCCAATAACCGGATACCAGTAACTGGCTTAAACCAAAGCCGACTGGTAAAAACTGTCCGAAAGTCGTACGCGCGTAAACGCACGTATGCGTCCGAACCCTTGTCGTAAAACCATACGACCTCTATATCGTTTCGTCTGGAGTAGGGAAACTCTCTGTGTGGGACTCTAGAGACTCGACTACTACGCTGGCAGTGGGTTTAACCACAGACCGCAAGCGGCACTAGCTGTAAGTAACGGTCCCCAGGTAGATGTCGATAAGAAGGCCGATGAGGGAACCCATCCGAACTCCTACTGAGTCTGATGTGACAATCTCCATACAGTCCGGTCCGTTCGTCCAAGACTATCGCATATCGGGCCTAGGGGGCGGCAAGCGTCAGTCCCCTAATAGCGGTATAAGTCGTGTCGGAGGGAAGCCCATTACACCCTGAGAAACTACTGGAATCTACCAGCAAATCTCGCTTGCCCTGGCCAGGGACTTTGCGTAATGGCTCTCTGACACGGCGCGATATCAACTCCCAATACCGGGAGGGACGAATCCTTTCTAACCGCCACTGCCTCCAAGTGCTCGGGACTGCACCCAACTGCTACCTGTTTGCACGACTCCATTGAGCCGTGGTAGGGTAGCAATCTAAGAACAGTGGGACACACTCGAGGCGAAGTAGCAGTGTCAAGTCTGCGGACTATGCTGTACTCATGTCACCTGGGAACTGTTCACTGACGACTGGTATAAAACCAACCAACAGTTCCCTGTGAGTCCTGTCCGGTGTACCCGTAACCTAACGAGCACCTGCATACTATCTCCAGTACGACGTACTGACGGCTGTGGGACAGACCATCTCCCCAACTGGGATGAGAAGCGTACACACCAGTCTACTCCGGAGTATCGATGCTCTGTCTCGATAATCCAATGACCAGGGACCTGAATAAGGATGTGCTTGTAGACTACCCAGCCCCCACTAGTGTGACTGCCATCACAACGCTGGTAGTCAAGCAAGATCTTAAGAGCTCTATCAATACGTATACTCACATATTAAGATAGAAAAACCAAGTAGCATACTACCATGTTTAGCAAGACTGTTATATACATGTGAATATCCCAAGCTTCCATTAAGTAATATACAAACTAGTATGATACAGTAATGGCCTTCTAGGGCATAAACACTAACAACTTAAGCTCCAATGTTTGGAAAAGCATGAAGCGTAGTGATTACATCTGAAGCAATACGAAATGTAAGCTTTGGAACGTAAAGCATGGACCTTATGAATGTAAAAAAATTCTAAGAAAACCATATGGCTTCAAAATGTCTCAGTGTTGAGACGGATGAGTGCCGATTCTATATATAGGATAGGAATAGAATGTGGGAGAATATATTAAATGGTTGATGGAGATCGGGGAGTAGCGATGGGCCTAAAACACATATGTGGGCAGTTCAATCGTATTGTATTCAATATAATTAAGGAGACGCCCTATGCATAGTTGGATTGAAGCAAAGATTCATAGAGCCGATCCCGAATGTTTTGGAAAGAGGCTTGTTGCACACATTTCACTCATGTGGATCCATGTGTGCTTTTGCTCTCAAACTTCTAACTAAAATTTGTCTGGTCATGTGATAGACTATAAGACTTTTTTAATCAAGGAAAATAGAGCCAAATGGGGGTTACAATACAGGGTTTAGTGCAAAATGGTCAGAATGAAGTAGCAATCAGGTTCTAAGAAGGTCAAGGGTAAGAAGAATGATAGAAGGCCATAATCATAGACATTAAACCTTTCTTTGTTACATTGGACTGAAATGGAGCTTATTTGGTCATATCATGGACATCAATCTTTTTTTTTTTTAATTTTAAATTAATGAAAATGGTGCCATGTGGGGGGTTCTGTGAAAGATTCGATGCAAATTGTTTCACATTGAGAATTAGGTGTACTAAAGAAGGTCAACAGGAAGAAGGTGGCGGTCTCAATCTTGGAACTGTCAAGCTAGAGTTCAAGGGTGAACATACTTATATTAATATTAATCTATATTCAGCATAAAATGTCTCTCAATGAAGCAATATCTTGGTTGTAAGATAATACAGTTATTAGCTATAAACAGAAAGGTTCTCCTGAATATAGTAACGAGTAAAATAGAAAGAGAGAAATTGTTCCTATACATACATAGCACTATAGCAGTGAACAAATTCAGCAAGTGATTTTGTCTACTCTATACATGGATTAGAGCCAAGCTCATGGGCATAATTTTTACAAACAAAAACAACTACACGAAGAAGCCTTCATAATAGAAGAAATAGTATCATGAAGTGTATTATCGATACTAAATATGGCTATTAGAATATAAGATGAGCAAGTGTTGGGTTACGATAGCGCCCTGGCCATCTACCGTGGCCGGTGCGGAACAAAAATTGGCGTTTAAAGAATTTGGCGCTAACGTATCCGTCAAGATCAAACCATAAACTCTTACTAGCAATCTACAAAGAGCTAAACTACAAGGTTAGAAATGTTATACCGAATGAAACAAAGCTTTCAGTCTTCCATCATCTTCCTTAGCTCCTTGAGGCGTGCTCGATTGAACTTAGTCGCCGGTCTTCCTTCGTCGAAAGATGATCCACCCGAGAGATATAGCTCTTGGCTCGAGCTCCACACCATAACCAAGGGAAGCAACTAAGGACTCAAGATGGCTAGTCAAGAGTGCCTAGAATGTAGTGAATGGATCCAAGTGTTTATTTCTGTCACCTCTTCTCTTGATTCTCAACTCATGAGATTGTAGAGAGGAGGTTAAGCTTGAAGGTGGAGGAATTCATGAAAAACCTAAAGAGGAGAGTGAAGCTAATGGTGCGGTTTCCAAAACTCAAGTGAGAAAAATGAACCATCTCAAAAATAATGAGCCAACCATGTGAGAAAATGAGCATGCTTGGTTTTGTAAAACATTTCTTTTCATTTTAATATTAAGCCATGCTTGAATAGTTTGCACAAATGAATTAATAATTCATTTGTGCATACTATGCAAGCATGGTTCTCACCATACTCCCCTTTCTCAAATATCCACCTCATTATCCATTTAAAGTAAATGGTCAAATCCAAAATGAGGTGTCCACCTTCTAGAATGTTTTCCGGATAAATACGGATTATATTCTACTGTATATATATACCTATATTTGTACCGAAATACGAATATCCGAAGAGATAGAATAACACAAAGAACATATTACTAGAATATACATATCGAAATACATATACGTAAATTATTAAATCAATACCTGATTTAATAATCTGGCTCAAACCCGAGTTGGCTAGTATTATTAACTGTCCGATCGAAAGTCCTGATACATAGTACAATCAATCGATTGGAACCCTGCATGTATGCAATACGACTACTACATCGTTTCGTCAGAACCAGGGAAACCCTCTGTGTGGGACTCTAAAGACTCGTCAATACGCTGGCAGTAAGTTTAATCACAAGCACGTCAGCGGCACTAGCTGTACGTAACGGCTACCCAGGTATTGAGCGAAAGGAAGGCCGACGTGCAAACTCATCCGAACCCCTACTGAGACTGTCAGTGACAATATCTGTACAGTCCGGTCTGTTCGTCTCAGAGTATCGCATATCGAGTTTAGGGGGTGGATAAAGACTGACCCTTAATAACTCGATATTTCGTGTCGGTATGAAGCCTATCACCCACTTAGAAATTACTGATCCAAATCAGTAATTCTCTTCTACCCTGGCCAAGGATTTCTGGTGATGGCCACCCATGCACCGCACAACATCAACCCCCAATACCGGGAGAGACAAATCCCCGACGATTTACTTACTGCCTCCATGTGGTTCGGGACTGTATCCAACTAAAACCTGTTTGCACGACTCCTTTGAGCCATGGTAGGGTAGTAATTAAAGTATAGTGGGTACTCACACGAGACAAATGGCGATTTCAGGTCGACAGACTAATCTGTACACACGTCACATGGGAATTGCTATCTGAAAATAGGTATAATACTAACTAGCATGATCCCGACGAGTTCGTCCAGTGTACTCATAACCCAATGAGCACCTGTATACTATCTTAGGTGACTGACTAACACCAATGGCTTGTGAGACCGGCCATCGCCCCTTGTCGTGGTCTCGACAAGTATACACTAGTCTACTCCAGAGTATCAATGCCCAGTCTCGATACTCTCTCGACTAGGGACATTTAAGGATGTGCTTATAGACCACCCAGCTCCCATGTATATGATTGCCATCATAATGCTGGTAGTCAAATAAGAGTCCTATAGGCTCTATCAACATGTAATAGTGATCTGTAATACCATATAAAGTATGTACATGATGGTAGAGACAAACCAGATAGCATAATATCATCTCGAGTAGGACTGCTCTACCCTTATAGGTCCTCCCTCAATCATCACAATCGCTTCCCTGCGATTACAATAATTGACTTGAGGGCACTATAGCCAACAATCTTCCACTTGCACTTAAGGCTAATTATTGCGGTGTTGCATACTCACAGCCTGTGTGATACCGAACACCCAACTTCTCTACTAATCAGTCTCGCAAAGCCTGTTTTGCGAAACTATTGCGTTCGAGAAATAGCCTCAGTGAGTCGATCCGCACCAATGTTTTTTTTCTTTATCTCTCTGTATCTCAACTTCACGGAGAAAGACTATCTTCGGAAATGAGCGATACCTGTCTTAGAATTTGTCTGGATATCTGATGGGACCCGGTTCACAAATGAACTCCAAATCCAACAAACTTTTTAGACTGTATCATCCACTGAATTTAACCAGTATCCTGCGCCATGCCTTTCTCAGTATCCGCTTGGACCACCTGTCCATCATACTGTCCCTCAAAAGAGGGAAAACAATAACTCTGACAGCCATTCTGTCATTTAGGTCATCTTGGAAGCCTGAAATGATAACCGTCTCTTGAAGGAGGCTGCCGTTATCATATACCAAGAACATCCATTTATGTTCATAACTGCTTCCCAACGTTTCTCCAGGATTAATATATATGCTTACTGCAACCAGTGCAAAAGCAATATCTGGTGCGGTACTTGACATCTTATGATTGACTCAATTGTTTAAGCAAGTGATATGCCAATTATGCAAATCCCTCTACCCTCTCCTCATCAGTTTAGAAGACATCTCTTTAGAGAGGGTAACTTCATCACCTGCGGGTACACCACCACGGCAGGAGTCGTCCATTCTAAAACACTTTAGAATAGTGTCAAGTACCTTAATTGGGACACTTTTCAAATTTAGATCTAAAACTATATATGTAGTGACCAGAATCCCTGATATTTTATTCAGATCCTATGTGGAGAAACCACCTTGTGACAACCACAGTATAACCGATCGTAGTATAGAAAGATCTCTTCCTATTAAGTGCATGTCATCCAAATACCAGGACATCACTTCCTTTTACCTTCTTACCAGGTCCATCTGTTGTTCTGATGAAGTCAAATTTCATGACTGTCACATCAAAACTAGACGATCTATCTCCGCTATACTTGCTTTAGTCTATAAATAGACATAAGTTACTTGTCCACTATATTTCCGCTGCTCTTACTGACTACAACAATCCTCTGGCAGAGCCATATACATGTGCATTTCTAAAGTTAATTTAGAACGTTATATTCATCATCCTGCCAGATCTCAAAGTCTAGAACTGCAGTAGTGTCAAGTTTGGGTAATCAAAAAACCTTCATGTCATCGTCTTTGAGGAGACCGAAGTACCTCTCGGGTGTCTGAGGTTACCCATGAAATCTGCGGAGTGGCTAATGGAATGTCGAATCCAATTGAATCTCTAGGTTCTATTAAATTTTCAGTAATCGTTTGTGGTTCTGGAATAACTTCCAGTTCTACCATACTCCCACTAATGTTTTCTGAAAAGAATTCATTTTACTAAAACCGTGGCGAGTCAAGAACAATATAACTATTGATCTTCCAGATGGTAGAATGGTAACCCTCGTCAAAGCCTGGGATAACCCACAAACTGCCATTACTGAAACGTGCCTAGAGTTTATCCGGATTCTGGTTTTAAGCATAAGCCGGACAACTCCATATACCTTAACATTGTTAAGATATGAATCCATTCTATATATCCAATATAGAAAAAATGCACTAATTTAATTGGAACCAGATTCAAAATGCATGCAGCCGTTTCCAGTGCATATCAACTAGATGGAAGGAGGCCAAGAAGCATTGCTCATCAAGGAATGCTCCCACGCATGAGTAGCCTGAGAGAGAAGCAAGTTCTCAAAACTATTACTTACAGTGGAATACCAAACACAAGTATCTACATCTTCGAGCACCTTGATGAATCCTAATACTTGCAATATATGGTTCTTTACTTTATTCTTATATCTATATCTTCTCAAAATTTGGACCTTGTATTTCAACGAAATACTTGTCTAAAACTAGAGATGTTATGAGTAAACAGAATATAGTACGAGTACCAACCCTTTTGTCATAACAGACACCGGACAACATACAATACTCTGTATAAGTCCACCGAGTTTAATAACTCAAACTCTGTGTGTCGTAGATTAAAAACCGTGCCATGGTTAAGAAGAATTACACTGCTGTTCAATGCACCTTACCTAACCATCAACTGATATGGGTAAATGTCGTAGACATAATTTCAAAAAGTTATCTCACTTTATAAAATAAACGTACAGATATATCAGTTTGAATTGGTGCATAACGACAGATATTCAAAACAAAATATTTGCCCTCAGGCAAAATCCAGGTGATTTTTTCAAATATTACCAATTACAAAGAATTTTGATACGATGAGGATCTAATCACCCAATTTCTAATATCTTACTCCCATTCAGCATCTGTAACGCCATACAGATGTGAATCAAATCTGGTAAATACATACCCTGGAGTTAGAATCTAATTAGGAAAACAGTTTTCACTTAACACCACACAGAAAAACTGAAACAAGAAAATGTTTCGAAGGGGGGCCGGGTATTCCTAGTAATACCTCTTCCACTATCCAGATTCATGACAGTAACCGTATACTTTCTTGCCTCACTGCAATCCCTTTATATGTCTTTACTTATTATCTTCAATACACCACACTTAGGCTAATTGGTTTTCTTCCGTCCCTTTCTTCGGCACCGGTCTAAGATTTGGAAGAAAACTATCCAATAAGCGTAATATGTGTACTCTCTTAATACTAGGAGCTCTCGCAACTTGAGAGAAGGTAAAGGGAAAAGACAACCGAATAATCCTATTCAATTTCTTCAGAACCGGAATACATTCTCGAACTGGAACAAGTTCCTTTGAGTTCGTATGTAACTATACGATGGCATATCCAAGCAATATGGATCTTTGTAATGATACAGAGTGTTATTGAGAAATGCAAAGGGGAAGTAGGAGTGGTTGGTGTATACGCGGTTTTGTCATGAATGATAGTAGTCGTAATGTCTTTACTTATTACCTTATGTACACCACACTTGGTTTTAAATGGTTTTCTTCTTTCCCTACCTTTCGGCACCTGCCTATGATTTGGAAGAAGACTATCCAATAAGCACAATATGTGTACTCTCCTAACACTAGGAGCCCTCGCAACCTGAGAGAAGGTAAAGAGAAAAGACAACCGAATACTCCTATTCAATTTCCCAGAACCAGAATCCATTCTCAAACTGGAACAAGTTCTTTCGATTTCGTATGTAACTATACGATGGAATATTCAAGAAATATGGATTTTCGTAGTGACACAGAGTGTTCTGGAGAAAATGCAAAGGGTGAGTAGGAGTGGCAATGATATATACGACTAAGTGACAATCCAAAAACCAAAGTGTTTTAAGAAGGTTCGGTTAACTTGGTTCATGAGTTTTAGTCTAGGGTCAGGCCATGGTCGCTGCCAAAGAGAGAGAGAAGAAACACTCAGCGTGCACTCTAATCTAGATTAGATTGGTTAATCACTTTATCTAGTCAGGATGGCTCCCATTGTTTTTTCGAATTCTTAAACCCTAAAAGGAGAATTAGTCGAGATCATCTAAAATCACCCGAGGAGTAACACCTACTCATCAGTGGAAATCAGGATCCAACTATCATCGCATGATAAGTTGATGGTACCTACTCAAGTCACCACACTTCAGAAGGTATGCGCATGCCTGACAAGTTTCCTGTATGTTTGAAACTTCCGATGTGGTTTTTGTCCCAAGCGCTTATGACCTTGACTTTGGCTAACAAATCATAACACACAAGTCAAGTTCTACCCGTCATTATCCAGATTGATTTAGACCCATCCGCACACACCCTTGACTTTGGCTAACAAAGTGGTACGACTGTCCTAAACCAATGCATTTACCAATGTTACAGATAAGCAACACACAACTACCGTTCACGATGCCTTGACTTTGGTCAACAAATACTGCACGGATACTATGTGCTACTTATTCGAAACGACGGAGGGTTACAGCTGGTTTTTGGCGAAAAACCTTTAACGTAATGAACTTGATATCGTTGAAGGAACCGAGTGGTTTTACAAATATATAGTGGTGCAAACTTTTGCTAAAGAGGCCACTTCCTGTGAAGGGATCTCGTCTCTTTCCTCATCGAATGAGGTGCAGGATATTCCTAACTGAATTCCACGATACAAAGCAAAAGAATCGACTATAGTAAAGTTATTACACTGACGTGAATTTTTTCCCAAGAGGTCACTCCCGATGAAGGGATCTCGGCTCTTGCCCCTCGTCGAATGAGGTGTTGGATATTCATAACTGAATACCGCTGTGCAAAGCAAAAGAAAACGTCCTGTAATAACGGTTTTCAAAAATTGGTTCTAACATCAAATATGTTTGTTTTCCTTACATTAATCAGAACTAATGCAGCCCCATCAATTAATCCATATCACACCAGAAAAAGAAACGAAAATAAAATGTACGTATATGCCATCCGCACTCGCCACGGGGCCCCGTCATGCACCGTTAGGTTATTTAACTAACGACAGAGCGGGGGCTGGACTAATATATATTTATATATATATATATAAATATATAATATTCGTCTCAGGCATGATATAAGCAATATCACAGAATATCAACAAGCAACACAGAATGGTGGATAATCTTGGAGCCTCGGGTTTCCTTTGAGCCGCAACTTAAACCTGACGTTCCCTGTCGTGTGGATAGCCTGTGCAATGAAAACCTGAACTCCTACAAGCGCGGCAAGTTATCCGCCAATCCCAGAAGTGAGGCAACCCCAATCAAAAAAGTGAATGGGCCACCCAGCACTTCACGGAATCCGGTAACTTGAGCACTCCACCGTGGGTCACCCCATACCCCCTTCGAGGGCGTTGAATAGCCCGTCAATTCTAGAGTAAGGCCTCCTTCCGTCTCACCGCCATGAGATGCGGGCCCGTTGCCCTCTATAACCCGGCTAATCGTACACTCCATCGTGGGGTAATCCTAGTACAGAAAAGAAAAAAATATATATACAATGGCGATACCAACCTCAATCCGCTCATGCCCCAATAAAAGAATATACAATCTGGCAGAGACGACAATCCATATGTCGGACGCTCGTCCTGCAATATCAAATATACAAATGATTCACTGAACATCAACGTGAATGTCATGTTCACAAACTCGTCTAAAAGAACATATAGCAATTAGACGGGTTATACTGCTGTAATGATATTCACGGTCGCAGATATATCGTATGCACTGATAACCACACTTAAAATTTCGATCGACTAAACCTTTTCTAATTGGCCCCAGATGCAAATCCAGCACTCATACAAATCTAGGCCAAAACCATATGTACCAAAAATCACAATTCCATGTAATAGAGAGCCAGAAAAAATTTGTGCACAATTACCACTAAACGACCGCGGAACCGCCTCAAATAGGCACCTAATGCCGCGGTTCCGCGGCGGTTACTGTGGATCATGTGCTCAAATTTCTTTATAGCTTCTAAATATGCCTGCACGTATTTTTAAGATCCTCTGAAAGATTTTTTGAACAAGTTTTAAAATCGGCAGCGGGCATGGCAAAACAGAATTATGATTCGGAAAAATTGGTCGATCGAGATTTTAACCTTATGCAAACTAGCTTGTAATGGTTTATGAGGTGGTTCTGATACCATGTTGGGTTACGTCAGCATCCTGGCCATCTACCATGGTCGGTGCGGAACAAAAACTGGCGTTGAAAATTTTTGGCGCTACCGTATCCGTCAAGATCGAACCATAAACCCTTACTAGCAATCTACAAAGAGCTAAACTACAAGGTTAGAAATATTATACCGAATGAACTAAGTCCTTCGGTCTTCCATCATCTTCCTTAGCTTCTTGAGGCGTGCTCAATTGAACTTAGCCGTCGGTCTTCCTTCGTTGAAGATGATTCACTCGAGAGATGTAGCTCTTGGCTCTAGTTCCACACCATAACCAAGTGAAGCAACTAGGGACTCAAGATGGCTAGTCAAGAGTGCATAGGATGTAGTGAATGGATCCAAGTGTTTATCTATCTCACCTACTCTCTTGATTCTCAATTCATGATATTATAGAGAGGAGGTTAAGCTTGAAGGTGGAGGAATTCATGAAAAACCTAAAGAGGATAGTGAAGCTAATGATGAGGTTTCCAAAACTCAAGTGAGAAAAATGAACCATCTCAAAAATAATGAGCCAACCATGTGAGAGAAAATGAGCTGGCTTGGTTTTGTAAGACATTTCTTTTCGTTTTAATATCAAGCCCATGCTTGAATAGTTTGCACAAATGAATTAATAATTCATTTGTGCATACTATGCAAGCATGATTCTTACCATACCCCCCTTTCAAATATCCACCTCATTATCCATTTAAAGTAAATGGTCAAACCCAAAATGAGGTGTCCACCTTTTAGAATATTTTCCGGATAAATACGGATTATATTCTACTGTATATACATACTTGTATTCGTACCGAAATACGAATACCCGAAGAGATAGAATAACACAAAGAACATAATAATAGAATATACATATCAAAATATATATATGTAAATTATTAAATCAATACCTGATTTAATAATCTGACTCAAACTCGAGCCGGCTAGTATTATCAACTGTCCGATCGAAAGTCCTGGTACATAGTACAATCAATCGATCGGAACTCTGCACGTATACAATACGGCTACTACATCGTTTCGCAAGAACCAGGAAAACCCTCTGCGGGAATTTAAAGACTCGTCAATACGCACGTCAGCGGCACTGGCACTACGTAACGGCTATCCAGGTATTGAATGGAAGGAAGACTGACGTGCAAACTCATCCGAACCTCTACTAAGCCTATCGGTGACAATATCCGTACAGTCCGGTCTGCTCGTCTAAGAGTATCACATATCGAGTCTAGAGGGTGGATAAAGTCAGACCCCTAATAACGCGATATTTCGTGTCGGTATGAAGCTAATCACCCACTGAGTCCAAATTTGTAATTCTCGACTATCTTGGCCAAGGATTTCTGGTGATGGCCACCTGTGCACCGCGTGACATTAACCCCCAATACCGGGAGAGACGAATCCCCGACGATCAGCTCATTGCCTTCATCTGGCTTGGGACTGTACCCAACTAAAATTTGTTTGCACGACTCCTTTGAGCCGTGGTAGGGTAGTAATCAAAGCACAGTGGGAACTCACACGAGACAAATGACGATCTCATGTTGACAGACTAACCTGTACACATGTCATCTGGGAACTGCTATATGACAATAGCTATAATACCAACTAGCATGTTCCCGGCAAGTCTGTCCAGTGTACTCATAGCCCAATGAACACCTGTATACTATCTTACCCAATGGCTTGTGAGACCGGTCACTGCCCTTCGTCGGGGTCTCGATAAATATACAATAGTCTACTCTAGAGTATCAATACCCAGTCTCGATACTCTCTCGACTAGGGACATTTAAGGGTGTGCTTATAGACCATCCAGCTCCCACGTATATGATCGTCATCATAATGCTGGTAGTCAAGCAAGAATATTATGGGCTCTATCAACATGTAATAGTGATATGTAATACCACATAAAACATGTACATGATGATAGAGACAAACCAGATAGCATACTATTATCTCGAGTAAGACTGTTCGATTCTTATAGGTCCTCTCTCAATCATCACAATCGTGTGCCTGCGATTATAATAATTGACTTGATGACACTATAGCCAACAACAAGTATAATCATTGCAGAGTAAGGATCCAAAATGATTTGATTAATTTCATGGCAGTGCAGTGATCTGGACTTCATTTAAATGTTATCTCTTGAGGGTGTAGTCAAATGAACTTCACAGTATGGAATTCTGATAATTTGTATAAAATTCTTTAGTAGAAAATGCTAATTTTTAAGCAAAGAATAACTGACTGAATAGATTCAGTCCATGACCGTAATGCGTAGAGGCCAAGATTTATCATGAAAGGATCATTCAAATATGCAATGATCCCGCATCTCCCCCAAATTCTATACACCTCCAACGACATGACTCTTAAAAGTATGACTCCTTTGTTTATTCTTCATATAATATGCTTATACAATACTAAATCATATTTGTGAGATGTGCTAGACTTTCTTTTTTGGGATATTTATGAAAAACCACTGTGCGGTTTCACACTTTTACCAAAAAAAAACCCATACGGTTTTTTTGACGAAAAATCCTTATATGGTTTGCTCCATTCGCGAGAAACCCCTATACGGTTTCAGAAAAAACCCAATACTGTTAATTTCTTGGGATATTCTTGAACCATACCCATATATGACATGAAACATAACCTGTAAAAGTATTTTTACACCCAAAATTCCCTTCTCATCTTACGATTTCAAGAATGGTTTTTTATTTGGTTGTTGTCATAAAGAGGGTGAGAAATGTATACTTAGTATAAAAATACTTTCACAACTTATGGACATGTCATATGGGTATGGTTCAAGAATACCCAAAAAAAAATAAACAGTATTGGGGTTTTTCTGAGACCACATAGGGTTTTTTCGTGAATGGAGCAAACCACAAAGGGATTTTTTGTCAAAAGTTAAACTATATGGGGTTTTTATGTAAAAGTGTGAAACCAGACTTTGGTTTTTGGTAAATATCCCTTCTTTTGGTTTGTTTATCTGTCTTTTTGTCTTATATTTTATGCAAGGTTCAATTTTCAGCTACAATCTGTGTCACTTGATGGAAATATTTATTTGAAAAAGCATTATATTGTATGATGCCTTGTTTAGTTGTGTTGATTGTAGATTAATGATTGGGGCTGGATACTCTTCTAATTCTTATTGGTCAGAGAGTTGCCTTTCTGAATGTTACGTGACGTCCATTCATATGTTGCTGGTCAAATAGTGCACAAATGCAATTTGAATCATAATAGGGCCTGTAGGATGTGTAGTTTAAGTATATCATGCTTTGTTGCCCATTAACATCCAGCCTACCGTCTACTTTTAAAGTTGTATTGCAAGTCTGTAGTTTTAGAATTTTACTGTTTGTTATCAGACGGTATTTGCAAGTACAAGGAAGGAATCTTCCTATGCAACAGGAATAATCTGTAGCATGGCAGATTGGTTTCAAATTAAATTAACAAATAAAATAAACTTTAGGAAAAACTGTAAGATCACAATCCAAATTTTGTTTATGGAATCGACTGTAAAAAAGGAAGTACTGATTTTATAGTAAATCTCTCAAAAAGTAATAACTAGATACTGATATAAAAAAAACTATAGTTTTCCCTATTCAAAATACCTTTTCCCCTCTTATGTTTCATCTATCCTCTCTTATTAATTTTTCTTTTTCCATTTCTATCATCTTGCTTCATATCATATATCCTTCCTATATCAAGGTACTTCATGTCATTTCTCTCCTTTTTTTCCCGTCTTTCTGGAACATCCTATTGAAGGAATCTTAATACATGTGTAGCTGCAGAAGCTCTTTGTGAGGCATGTGGAAGGATATGTAGGCTGAAGTGGCTACATTTTAAACAAATCTGATACAGTTTTGTAAACAGGTTTTGGATTAATGCAATCAATTTGGAGTCCATTTCTGATTTCTGAGCTGGGTTCAACACAAAATGCACATGCTAGTGGAAAAACAACAGCCTTAAGCTTGAGTGGGAATGACTTGACATAACCCATGTACTGATACTTATGAAATGTATCTCTTCTTTTCACACAAGCAAGTCTTTCTTCTCCTTGTTAACAGCTGTGTCTTGATC
This sequence comes from Agapanthus africanus, assembly GCA_030015575.1. NCBI lineage: Eukaryota > Viridiplantae > Streptophyta > Magnoliopsida > Asparagales > Amaryllidaceae > Agapanthus > Agapanthus africanus. Next base: position 457,135 of record JASDDO010000250.1, on the reverse strand, counting down.
TGATATTTCCCCCCTCCTTGTGTCCTTCATTTTGTTGAGTTGTAAGATTGTACCCATGTGGGACCCACTCTATGAATAAGTAGTTTTCTCTTTCTTTGTGTTGGTTTCATTTTTTGGATTTCTGACTTTCTTCCATTTCCTTTGTTTTTTTGTTACTTGGGATAAATCATTTATGATGATTGTGAGATTAGGATGCGACTCATTAATCATAAATCAGAGCGGGATGGGTTCTTGGAGGGAATATGTGGTCATGAAATACCTATGGAATTTAAGTAAATTTTCACTAAGATGGTTACAAGACTCAGAAGTTTAGTGTGTGCGCAATTAAGATTGAACATGTCCAAAAAAACTGATATAGTTGAATGAGAATGTTGGGATAGAGATGAGTGTATATAGGATAAGAAATGAGTGTATATAGGATAAGAAATATAGGATAAGAGATGAGTGCATATAGGATAAGAAATGAGTCTAATGAAGACTTAGAGATAGATTCCAACAGAATAGAACAATGGATAACCAAATAAATAGTTTAAGCCTTGCAACGAATTATGATAAATGTGCCAGTACAAAGGAGTGACGAAAGTTATATAGCAATGAGTTGTAAAGGTATGCCTAAACCAACATGAATGAACTAATAAGTTAACTTAAAGTATATGCTAGTCGTTAAGTTCATCGAGAAAATAGCTCTTAACAAAGTTCAATTGAAGAAAAGGATTTATGTAGCTGATTGCAGAAGTTTGAAAGAGGCTTGTTATTTTGTTTTGTGCTTGTTTCATTATTTTACCATGCGTTTTGTCCATTCCATGCTTCAAGTAAAACTCTGATTTGTCATATGATTGATACTTGGATAAGGAAATGTAAACCACTTGAAGGATTAAAATAAAAGGTTTGGTGGATTAGGTCAGGCATTAAAGGTCAACTATATGAAGAATGATTTATTGACATATTCTAAGAGCTGTCAAGTTAGTGACCTAGGGTTGAAGAGGGCTCATGCTCATATTATAATCATTATGTATGCAGCATAACCTGCCTCTCTCGTTCAAGCAAAGTCTTGGTTATAGAATAATCCAAACCATCGAACGAAAAGAAAGGTGCCTCAAGTATTGAATGAAATAGAAAATAGAGCAAGTGTTCCTACCATACATTGTTGTGAAGAAAAACATCAAGTTGAGATCCAAGAACATGGGCGTAAGTTTACGGAGAAACAATATTATAAAGTATAATTATAAATATTAGGCAAGACCATTAGGGTTCAGAGATAAGAAGGAAAAGAGTGAACAAAGATAGATAGATTAATGGTCTCTCTCTCTCTCTCTCTCGATTGATTTCATGAAATGGATTCATTGGGACTTCACAAGGACACAATGTGACTTGCGTTGAAGAGAGAGGAATAAACCATGGAAGTGATACACCACAATCGATGTTTCTCTATTTTCTGTGTAGTCATTTTAAATGGGCTAATAAATTTTACAGGTCAATTTGGATGACAGCTACGCACATGTGAGATCACTTAGATCGGGTTTGGCCACAAAGAGACCGCAACATGTTTGACAGCTGAACAGCTGTGACCTACTTTTCTGAGAAATACTTTTTCTACCCACTTGAGAACATACCAAAAATCTACGCAAGAGACAAAAACCATTGACCCACTTGTTTGACACTATTACCTAGGTGTTGGTGTCCATTTTGTCTCTTGGCTAGATTTTTGGTATGTTTTCAAGTGGATAGGAAAATTATTTCTCTACGTTTCCAACATGTTTATTCCTTGGCAAACACAAAGCAAAACCGTTGATCGAGATTTTTGGCACATTTATGGGATCTTGGGGATCTGAAAATATCTAGACTATACATTCGATAAGGCACAACTGTAGTTACAAAATTTCTTATTTGCCACCTCAGATGTTTCCTGCTTGTGCATTTTGTTCTCAGGTATGCAAACATTTGTACCCTTGATGCATGTTTTCTGACCAAAGTGTGAGACCATGTTTCTACATATAGAATGAGAAGGAGAACAGCCAGTAAAGTATTTGGACTTTTCTAATCCTTGTATTCTAGAGGTGACTTAGAAACTAGTGATGTGATGATTGTAATTATAGCGGATAAAACTGTAGACGCATGGCGTAAAATTATCCATCTTATCTACATATAGAATGCTTTACAAATTAAGAAAAATAAACTATTAAAAGTCATATATTGAGCAAGTATAAAAGGGTCCAGTATTTGACCAGTAGGATTAGAGACCAAGACTTTCCAAGAATGGACACAAAGAGCCCTCGTCTCCCAAAGCTCAAACCTCGTATACCTCCCGACGCTTTCATAATACTTAATACTTTAATTACACACTAATACAATACTAAATTAAAACTGTGAGCTGTGCTAGACTTTCTCCTTTTGGTTTGATTATATGTTTCTATTCTCTTAATTTATTTAAGATCCAATATTCAACTAGCATCATTGTCTCAAGATTGAAAAACACAATACTGTAAGATACCCTGTTTAGTTATGCTGGTTGTAGATTAGTGAGTGGACTGGACTCTTTTCTAATTCCTATTGGTCAGGACTCAGGATGGTCTTAAGTTTTGAATATTAGATGAGGTAAGTCTTCGTTCATCTTTCTTAGTAGCGTACAAATACAACATTAATGACAACTGCAATTTTTTTTCTTTTAAACTTGAGGGACTTCGTATTGTAAATGATCCCAAATTTTGTCTGTGTTTGACATTATAACTCGTGGTTGTTGTTATCGTCGGTTTTTAACTGGTGATGTGTGTTATATGCTCCAAATTTATATCTTATGATGAATTTATATATTACTTATATCCCACTTGATAATCTTTGGTAATATCAAATTGGCCTCCTTCTTCTGGAAAACACTATTGTTATAATATAGAGTGTTTTTGTGCTTTAAGCTCGTATAATATTAAACTTCCATAGTTTACTGATGCTAAATATTTGTTATTGTTGTCTTTTGGGTTTTTTCCTTCTCTTTTCTTTATTCTCTTTATATATTATTCAAGGGCCAATATTCAACTAGCATTACTGTTTCATGATTGAAGAGCGTATACTACTTTTGTTTCAAGCTGATTGTAGATTGAATGTTAGGTGAGTTAAGGTTCATTTTTTCCATCTCTTACCTACTAAACATTATACAGATGCAAAATTATTCACAAGTATCAGAATAGTTTAAATATGTAGCCAAGCGTATGGTTTAAAAATATCTTAGTGTTTGTTAAAATTTTCAGGTCTCTTCATTTTACAGCCTGCTTTTTTTATTGGTAAATAATTTCAAATTTCGTCGTTGCTTGACATTTCATCTCAGGGTGGTTAATATCGATGATTTTGAGTTGGTGATGCAATACTTCAAATTTGTAGTTTATGATGGATCTATATTTTATATTTTCTTGTTGTTATATAATCTTTTGAAATATACTCTTGGCCTCTTCTTCTGGAAAACGCTCTTATGGTAATATAAAATGTACTTGCTCTTTATCTTTTATATAGTAATCTACTGTAGTTTACTTAATTATGCCAAACATATGTTGCTGTAGTCTTTAGATTTGTATATCCTTTTTGGTGTATCATTAGTCTGTTATATTTTATTGAAAGGTCCAATCTTCAACTAGCATCACTGTCTCAAGATTGAATGTATATTATTGTATAATAGCTTGTTAATTAATTACGTTAATAGTAGATTAATGAGCAGGACTGCACACGTTTCTAATTTCTATTTGTCAGGAACAATCGCTATATGAATATTAACTGAGGTTAGGCTGTCTCTTTACTTCACTGCATACAAATGGAAAATTAATGGCAACTTATAGTCTTCTTGTATAGTTTAAAAATTTTAGTTTCTGTTGTGTCCGATTCCCCTTTCATGTCTCGGTCGTTCTGTAAATGTTTTTTACATTTCATCAATGCTTGACATCTCAGTTTTATCGTTGTTATAATCGATGTCTTTAAATTGGTGATGTATTCAGTACCCTCATATATGCATCTGAAGATGGTATACATGAATTCTTTCGTCATTTCTTAATCTTTTGTTATGTTACACTTGGCCTAGTTCTGCTGGAAAATTCTATTACTCATAATATATCACGTGTCTCTGCACTTGAGCTTATGCAACTGCTATAATACTAATTATAGTTTATTGATTCTAATGATCTATTATATCACTGCAGTCTCTGGAACCTTTCGGAAACACATGGTAAGCTCCACAAACCTGTGATCTTTTCCTTTTCTTTTGCTTTATTTAATGTGAAGTTTATTAAGGATTGGCCTTTGACCCAAATGAGAAGGCAAGTGCTTGTTAATGTGTAAATAATTCAAGTATAACAATGAAACAGTTGCTTTCCTAGGTTTTGCCATGTACAACAACAGATACAACCATCAAATTTTATTTGTTGTATTGTTTAGGGGTCCCTTTTTTCTTAATTAATTCATTCATGATAAATAAATTGAAGATGAAGATTCTCTTAAAGTTCATAGGTGCATTATCAATAATCAAGCCTTGTCCCAAATATTTTGGGGGCGTCTCTGTGCTTTTTCCTGTTGTATCTATCCTAAATCAACTGGATAATTTGAGGATTCCTTCCGAGGTTTATGAGTCCGGAAATTTTATAATTTGATTTCTTCGGTACTCTGGATTGTTTGTTACGAGAAAGATATATTTTATTTAGATAGTTTGAATGTATTTCTACACTTATTTTTTTTCCTTGGACTTTTTTTTGTCCTTTATCATTACATATAATTTTGCTATTCTAGTGAATTGACTATCAGTATTTACTAAGGAGGACAATGGTGTTCAACATATTTTAACTCCAACAAATGGCAGTTGAAATCTCCAGTAACTTTATTGTTATTGTTCGTTATACACAGCTTAACCTTTTTAATGGATTTTAATTAGTGGGAAGGCTAAAATGCGGGAAATCCCCCACTTTTGCCAAATGCAGAAAGCCTTCCAAATTTGAAAGTTATGCAGTTTGCCCCAAAATTCTTAACGGTGTGAACTTTTACACCCATAAGAATTATTTATGCCAAAAGTGTCCTTAATAAATTTAATTGACTAATCAAATATTTTTTGCTCTTTTTTTTGTGTTTCCTGCTTTCCAGGCAAAAATGAAGGGGTTGTCTTCATTTTAGTCAATCAAGAACAATGAATTTGCTGGTAAATTTTTTCAATAATTGTTGATCCAAAATAAACCAGTTATTGAGTTAGCCGCGGGTTATTATCTTGCTATAATTGAATCTGACATAAATGTCTGTATAGTTTTTACCTGTACGATTTATTACTTCCTTTCAATGAGTTTTTGATGGGTGCAAGTTGCCGTAGGAGGGACTTTTTCTTAAAAAAATTTATAGTTAGAAATACCTCATTGTTTGTTTTGATAATTAGCAAGGTCTATTACGGTCTTCAGTGTCATAGTATAAAATATTGATATGTAGATTTTTAGGGTTTTTTTAATAGTAATTTAGCGATTTTTTTAAAAAATTGTTTTATTATTGATAAGCTGATAATTTTGAATCAGTAATCGAATTATAAAATTGATGGAGAATGGAGGATGTCACAGACAATAAAATTTCATTATCTATGACAGTACTTAGGAAAACCCAATTTATATTTGAGAGTAACGAAAGAAAAGAGACCATAGAAGTCTTTTGTTAGGTAGCGTTAAAATTCTATATCCTTCGCAGGTTTTTTTGGACGATCGGCATCTATCAACATGTTTATTATCGATCATCCTTATTATGTAAGATGTTGAAACACCAAATTCATGTGATTCCATTACTTTTTCACCGTTGAATTAACAATGTAAAAAGTTATATTGGCAGTAAACTGTTAATTTTGCACTCATTAAATCAATGGTGAAAAAGTGATGGAATCATAAGAAATTTGGTGTGTCCACATCTTATACGTCCTTGATGATAAAGAAGAAGATGGGTGACGATTGTCGAAAAAAATTGTGGGGGTGTATTTTTTCGACGCCATACAAGGAAATCCCTGCAGTTGCATTTTTCCTCCATTATTCTCTTTATATTTACTAGATTTGTGCACGTGCGTTGCACGTGTTAATTAAAAAATTTGATTTTTGGGAGAAATGAGAGACGTGAAGGTTTTTAGATTATGTAGAGGTTTGTTTGATGATAATAAAAAAATTAATATTTTTTGGGAGGAGAGAGAGATGTGGATGTTTTCAGATTATGTGAAGGTCTTTTTGATGATGTGGAGGCTTGAGAATGTAGGATTTTTCTCCTTTTTTCTTTTTTTCTCAAAAAAAAGGAGAATGGGTCTTCTAAGCAAAAGCTATTTGCGTTGTATATATAGAAGATGATCAAAGTAAATTCTGAATTGTTCCTAATATTTTCTCATCTTTTCCGAGGCAAATTTACAACGTATTCCCCGAGCCCAGCTGTGAAACGGCCCCGTGAGTCACATAGAATCTCTCTCCTGTGTTGAGGACTCACACTGACGTGGGCCCCACAACCCTGTAACAAAGCAACAGACGTCCTTTGCGCAAGTTTAATCCAAAAATAAATGATTCGGAAGGGTCAGGGGGCGTACGCGGCGCAGCCTGATTAGGCTCGGTCTCCGCGGGCCCCCCACCACAACCAATCGAGATGGAGACTCGGTGGTTACCGGTTGCAGCCGGTGGTGGCAGTCGGTAGTCTAAAACAGGAAAGCAATGGTTAATACGAGAATGAAGGAAAAAGGTAGGGTTGTTTTTTTCTTTTTTCTTTTTATATTCTTTTAAGGTTTGAAGAGAGAGGTTGCCCAATTGGGGAAAGTGGGTGAGTTTTTAGTGCTTGGTGACTGGTGAAGGGACTCCTTTCATTTCTAGTGTCTCTGTCTCTTCTTTCGCTTTCAATTTGTTGGCATCTTTGCCTAAAGTTTCATCAACATGAACTTCTAGTGTCCAGTTCAAAAATAATAAAATAAAATAAATAAACTTCTAGCGATAGATTATAATTTTTTTTATAGAAACGGGGACTGCAGGACTTGCAGGCCTAAAACTGCAGTGGTCTCTCAAATCCCATTTTACCTAAAAAAAATGTCAATTGTAAATTTCAAATAAATAACATGTACAGTATTCTAAGGTTGTATTCGAGCGCAATCCCATCGTAGGGTTCAACAGGATAAAACTAGAAGGATACGACCCTTTGGTTTAAGTTGGAGCGTGTCCTGCATCCATGGGCTGGTTGCGGGCTGGTCACGCAAGTGTAATAATGGGAAAGCTGGTCACGCAAGTGTAATAATGGGAAAGCGATTGCAGCCATGTTTTCTCTTTTAAAATAAATACCACATCTATTATTTTTTAACATAATACCATTTGCTGTTCTTAAAATGTACATCGTCTAATATTTGTTCTTGGAATAGTCTATGTTCTAATTTATAAAGAAATGTATTTTGGTTGAACTATTGAAATTGTGTTGTATTGCTTCAAATAGATTTCGAGTAATGTGGAGGTTGGTTGTTGGTGAGCATAAAAGATGTTTGGTCACTATCGTCGACTGAGATGCTATAATTGTTGAGGATAAAGTATATAGTTATGGTGTGTTTGCAAATGTTGTGGATGAGCTTTCAAAAATCTTCAACGTGAAAGCATATGTTGCCATCCATCAGATCCTATCCTTATTTTTGAAAGTCTACTCAAGAGACGTACACTACGGTCCTACATGTTTGGCTCTAATATCTACATGTTGTGGATCCCATCACTTTGTCTCTTGGGTAGATTTGGATAGTATTTCAAACTGGCACGGAAAGTAGTACTCTTTCTTTTCCACACCTTATCATAGGAAAATTGATCCTAATACTGGTCTGAGATCTACCATCTTTAGCCTAAAAGCAAATTGACTATACAAGGTAAAAGTAGTAGTGAGGTATGAGGTTTAGGGTGTTACCCTGTTGGGTAAAGTCTCTCCATTCTGTTTTTGTGTCATTGTGTGTGTGTGTGTGGTGCAGTGGTGAATTTTGGTGGGTGGTGAAGGACTTCCCATGTCTCTGTCTCCCCCTTTGTTTTTAGCCAAATCGAAGGCTTGATTTTCTTTCGTCATGTCTGGCTAAGATTTTCTTTTCTATTTTGGGGTCTTTGGGTTGCTTGTTACTGTTTTGGGTACTGTTTATTGATGAGATGCTGTGGCGACTTGGTTGATTAGATTTGTCTCCTGTAGATAAGGGATCCTACAACCAAAACAAAAAATTAAAATTAAAATTCTCCCTCAATGATTGGAGGTTGTTGTTTTGATGGATAACAAAGCGTTATCCGTATCTTACAATACAATACGATTTACGGGGATTTCGATACGTATCACAAGTGTTTATCTGACCCTTTGTGCATCATATGATACAACAACTGTATCGAATGATATCGATGCACGATACGGTCTAATATGTTGATAAAGCTTCCATTGGTTTCTATATTATGGGTAATGGATTCGTTTGTATTTAGTCCAGTCTATGTATGAATTACTTATTTTCTCTTGATACTATGGTAAAATTCCTAAAATTTCATTGCGTTTTAAAGTTCAATCACGGTTCACGGTGATTGTCACCTTCCATCGGAGACTTTTCTCGTATTTCCTCTGACATCGGTGTCTTGCCTCTTCTCTTTCGAAAAAAATCTAAGTGATGCCCAAGCGAGCATATCGGTTAATCCATCTTCTTTATTGAAGAAGTTTCATCGGAAAAGTTCGATTTCCTTCACCGCTTAATCACAAATTGGCTCCAAAAAAAGATCGGATTTTGATAGGGGCAAAAATTATGATAGATTTTGTTCAAAAATAGATTGTTGGTTAATTCGTTATTAATAGGATTTTCTTCCTCTTTTGTATCTGGAGATATGCTTTATATACTTGGTGGAATGCTTTATTTAAGAAACTTATGAAGTTCATTTATTTATTTTTGTATAATTTTGATTATTCTTTACTTTATTTACTAAGATACTATATTTTTATATATGTAAAGTTATAGTATTTAAAAGTATATTGATTTAACCAATGAACAATAGCTCAGTTGGTATGAGCATTCCTCTCTTGGGGAGAATGTGGGTTCTGTTGGATATGTATGCCCTAGAGACTTATATTGTATAGGATGCTAGGGATATGTATGTACATGCCAATCTTGCTCAGTTGTATATAGTATATTATCTGAGTTATTTTTGTCTTAATATGTGTATTTCTTTCTCTTGCTGCTTTATATTGTTTACACATATTGATAGACTCAATATAGTAGTATACTATTTTGGCTTGTCTTTATTTTAACATGTGCATATGTTATACTCGATATCACATATGGAGGATATATATTGATAAAGCCCGTAAGATTTTGCTTGACCACCAGCGTTATGATGGCGATCATACTAGTGGGAGTTGGGTAATCCATAAGCACATCCTTAAAGGTCCTAAATCGCAGGAATATCTAGACCGGACATCGATATATCAGAGTTGACTTGTGTATACGTTTCTAGACCCCGACGAGGGGCGGTGGTTGATCCCACAGCCATTGGTGTGATCACCTAAGATTGTGTACAGGTGCTCACTCGGGGTGAGTATACTGGACGGACTCGCCGAGAACCTCTAGATGGTATTATACCTATCGTCAAATAGCGGTTCTCAGGTGACATGAGTACAGGTTAGTTTTTAGACCTGAGATCATCATTTGTCTCGTGTGAGTTCCCACTGTGCTTTGATCACTACCCTACCATGGCTCTGCTGAGTCGTGCAAACATGTTTTGGTTGGGTACAGTCCCGAGCCACATGGAGGCACTGAGTGATTGTCAGGAATTCGTCTCTTCCGGTATTGGGAGTCGATATCGCACTGTGTCCGGTTGGCCAGAACCATAAGACCTTTGGTAAGGCAGTTGAGATTTACTGATGATCAGTAGTTTCTCGGATTGGTCCTGAGCCACATCGATACGACTTATCGGGTCAGTAGGGGTCTGACGTTTACCACCCCTAGACCCGGTATACGATACTCTTAGAAGAAGAAACCAGACTATACGAAAATTGTCACAGATAGGCTCAGTAGGGGTTCGGATGAGCTTGCTTGTCAGCCTTTTTTTTGTCAGGTATCTGGGTAGCCGTTACGTACAGTTAGTGCCGTTGACGTGCTTGTGGTTAAACCCACTGCCAGCGTACTGTCGAGTCTTTAGAGTCCCACACAGAAGATTTCTCTGGTTCGGGCGAAATGATGTGGTGGCTGTATGTTTATACGTGCAGGGTTCCGATCGAATGATAACACTAGCCGGCTTAGAATTGAGCCGGATTATTAAATGAGTTATTGATTTAATAATTTACATATACATATTTCGATATGTATATTCTAGTGTCATCCAGGTTTTCGATCGAGCAAGGTTCCGATCGAATGATAACACTAGCCGGCTTAGGATTAAGCCGGATTATTAAATCAGGTATTGATTTAATAATTTACATATACATATTTCGATAGTGTTATCCAGGTTTTTGATCGGACGGTTGATAATACTGGCAGGCTTAGGATTAAGCCGGTTCATTAAATCAGATATTGATTTAATACTAGTATTATTTTAGTGGTATTATTCTCTCTTAGGTATTCGTATTTTGGTACGAACACGGGTATGTATATACGGTAGAAAGTATTTTGTATTTATACAAAATACCTTTTAGAAGATGACACCTTATCATGGATTTTTCTATTTTGTTGAAAATAGAAAATGAGGTGGAAAGGGTGAGATGGTATGAAGCATGACTTTGGTATTTATTGCATACACTATTGGAGTATGGTTGTTGTTTTAAAAAGGAAAAATACTTCATAAGAAAAACCTTAGCTATTCTTCATTCAAGACTTGATCATATTCTTCACTTACCCATTTTTCATGTGATGGTTTCTTCACTTTCTTTCTTCTCTTCATCTTCTTGAGTTCATTCTTTCGCAAATCCTTATCTTTCTCATGTGTTGAGAACCAAATGATTTAAGATAGAAAACTACTACTAAACATTCACTACATTTCCTTAGTAATCTAGATTAGCAAACTAGGTTGCTAAGTTGCTTCATTAGTGAAACTAAGCTTGGATTATAAACTCTCGGGTGGATCATCTAGGATCAAGAAGGCCATCAAGCAAGCTTGATCTAGGAGACCTCGAGGAGCTTAAGAAGAGAAGTGAAAAATCCGAAGGACACATGTCTATCGGTATAACCTTCTCAAATAGTAGATAGATCTCTTGTAGCTTGCTAGTTAGGGTTATGGTTTGATCACTTGGGTTAAATTGGTTGCGCTTGCTTAAAAATTTAATTTTTTTGCATTCCGCCTCTCTACTTCGATGTAGAGTGAGCACGACTCATCAACATGGTATCAGAGTCACTCCATAACCTTAACTAGACTAGTTTGTACTAATTTAGAGTTTCGATTGATGGAATTTTCCGAATCACATTTCTTCATCCATGTTTGCTGTTCGAATTTTTAGGTGGTTCAAATTTTTTTCCAGGTTGTATTAAAATTATGTGCTAGCAATATTATAGCTAAGAAAAAAATTTGGGCACCTAAACACAAAATTCGACAGCGAAACAGAAGCCAAATGCGCCATTTGGCCGCTGAACCGCGGTCCGATTTTGGCTACAGTACCCTAAATTTTTTTTGGGGCTCTAATACATAGAAATATGATTTTTGGAATATTTAGTTTTGGTCCAGATGTTTTTGTGTACTAGTTTGTATTTGGGGCCAATACGGAAAGTTCTATTCAATCGAAATTTTAAATTCTTGGTTTTCAGTGCATTTGTTTTTGCGACCGTGAATATTATAGCGCGGTATGATCCGACTGGTTGCTATATGTACAATCTGACGGGTTTACGAACATTATATTCGCGTTGATATTCTGTGTTGCACTGATGTTATAGATGGATTGTCGTGATGGATAGCATATAGTGCAATGGTTGTTGTACAATATCGATTCATTTGTATATTCATTATTGCGGGGCGAGCGTCCGACATGTGGACTGCCGTTTCTGCCAGTTTGTATATTCTTTTATTGGGGCACGACCTGATTGAGGTCGATGTCACCGTTTGTATATATATATTTTTCTTCTTTGTACTAGGATTACCCCGCGGAGCAGTGCTCGAATAGCCGGTTCTAGAGGGCAACGGGCCCGCATCTCATGGCGTTGGGACGGAGGGGACCTTACTGTAGAATTGACGGGCTATTCGCCGCACTCGTAGGGGGTATAGGATGACCCATGGAGGGGTGCTCAAGTTACCGGATTCCGTGAAGTGCTGGGTGGACTGTTCACTTTATTGATTGGGCTGCCTCACTTCCGGAATTGGCGGGTAACTTGCCGCATTCGTAGGGGTCTAGGTTTTTCATTGCACAGGCTATCCACACGATCGGAGAATGTCGAGTTTCATTTGCGGTTCAAATACAACCAGGGGCTCCTAGATTATCCGTTATTCCATGTTGCTTATTGATATTCAGTGATGTTGCTTATATCGTGTCTGGGACGAATGGTTATATATATATATTTATATATACTAGTAGTTGTATATGTTTTGCATCCGTGCTAGTCCTGCCCCTGCTTTGCCGTTAGTTAAGTAACCTAACGGTGCATGACGGGGCCCCGAGACGAGTGCGGATGACATATACGTATATTTTATTTTCGTTCTTTTCTGGTGTGATAGGATTTAATTGATGGGATTGCGTTAATTTTAATTAATGTAGGAAAAAGAAACCTAAAAGATGTTTGACTAAGTTTCGAAAAACTATAGTCATACTCTTTCGCTTTGCATGGTGGTATTCGGTTAGGAATATCCCGCATCTCATTCGAGGAGACAGGAGCCTAGATCCCTTCATGGGGAGTGACCTCTTGAGCAAAAGTTTATATTACTATATATTACTCGGTTTTCTTCAAAACCACTAGTTTTAAAAAACGGAGCCTAAACCACTCCTTTTTAAAACTACACGGTTCCTTCAACGATATTAAATTCATTACGTTAAAGGATTTTTCGTCAAAATCCCAGCTGTACCCCTCCGTCATTTCTTATAAGTGTTACTTAGTATTCGTGCTGCGTATATTGACTGTGTCAAGGCGTAGTGTACGGTAGCTAAGAAGTACTTGTTTGTAACATATGATGCGATTGGTGTATGGTAACGGTGAACTCCAGGTGGAGTCTTTTACCGATTCAAGCTTCCAGAGTGATAAGGACGACAGCAAATCGGTCCCTGGTTTTGTCTTTACCTTCAATGGAGGGGCGGTATGTTGGAAGAGTTCCAAGCAAGATACCGTTGCAGACTCGACGATGGAGGCTGAATATATCGCTGCCAACGATGCTGCTAAAAAGGCTGTCTTGAAGAAGAAGTTCATAGCTGAGCTTGGTGTGGTTCCATCCATTGAGCATCCAATACCTGTGTATTGTGATAACAATGGAGCTATGGCTTTAGCCAAGGAACCCCGGTCCCATCAGAGATCCAGACATATTCTTAGGCGGTATCACCTGATCCGGGAGATAGTAGATCGACGGGAGATCGAGATCAGGAGAGTTGACACGAAGGACAAAGTAGCGGATTCACTCACGAAGGACCCCCCTCAGACGCAGTTTGAGAGACTTTTTGGGATATTGGGTATGAGATACTACAACAACTGGCCTTAGTGCAAGTGGGAGATTGTTAGGAATATATATGCCCTAGAGGCCATTATTGTACATTGATATATATTATAGTGGATGCTTGGACATATATATAGAGGACTTTCTTGCTCGACATGATAGTATGCTATCTAGTTACTCTTTATCTTAACATATACACTTAGTAATATTATACTGTCTCTCTTATTCATGTTGATAAAGCCCTTAGGGTGTTAGCTTTACTACGAGGACTATGATGTGGATCATACTACTGGGACCTGGGTAGTCCACAAGCACATCCTTTAATAGTTCCTGGTCGAGGGTATATCGAGACAGGGCATCGATATTCCAGAATAGACTAGTGTGTACGTTTCTTGACCCTGTATGGGGGCGATGGTTGATCCTATAGCCATTGGTGTTTAACATCAAAGATTGTATACATGTGCTTATTAGAGAATGGGTACACCGAACAAGACTCGCCGAGAACTCCTAAATGGTACTATACCCATCGTCAGATAGCAGTTCTCTGGTGACACTGTTACATGTTAGTCTGTAGACCCGAGATTGTCATAGAGTCTTGTGTGGGTCCCACTGTGCTTTGATTTCCTCCCTACCATGGCTCAAAGGAGTCATGCAAACAAGCGGATTTTAGGTACAGTTCCGAGTCACATGGAAGCGATGAGCGATAGGAGGGGTTTCGTCTCTCCCGGTATTGGGAGTTGATGTTGCGCTATTCTCGATTGGATATAACTGGAAGTCCCTGGCCAGGGCTGTTGATGTGATTTACCGGTAAGAGTTATCAGTAGTGTCTCGTACCGTTATAGGGCTGTTGATGTGATTTACTGGTAAGAGTTATCAGTAGTTTCTCGTACCGATATAGGGCTGTTGATGAGATTTAAAGATTTTCTTATAGACTACCCAGACCTCACTTGTATGATCACCATCATAATCCTGGTAATCAAGCAAGAATTATATTGGTTTTATCAACATGTAATAGTGATCCGTAATACCACATAATTCATGTACATGATTAAAAAGTCAAAGAAGATAGTATACTATCAACCCGAGTAAGACTGTTCTACCTGTATAGGTGCTCCCTCAATTATCATAATCGCCTGTCTGCAATTACAATAACCGCCTTAAAGGCACTAAAGCCAACGATCTCCCACCTGCAGTTAAGGCTAATTATTGAGGTATCGCATATCCACATCCCGTGTGCTACCGAATACCCAACTTCTCTAGTAATCAGTTTCGCAAACCGTGTTTGTGAAACATTCGTGTTCGAGAAATAGGCTCAGTGATTGGATCCGCTCCAATGTTTCTATCTTTATGTCTCTATATCTCAACTTCGCGGAGAACAACTATCTCCAAAAAATGAGCGATACCTGTCTTAGAACTTGTCTGGATATCTGATGGGAGCTAGTTCATAACATGAACACCAAATCCAACACACTTCTTAGATTGTATCTTCTACTGAATTTAATCAGTATCCTGCGCCATGCCTTCCTCAGTATCCGTTTGGATCCTTGTCAAACATACTGCCCCTCAAAAGAGGGTAAACTTATAACTCTAACAGCCAATTTGTCATCGATGTCACTTTGGAAGCCTGAAATAATAATCGCCTCTTGAAGGAGGCTGCCATTACCATATACCAAGAACATCTTTTTATGTTTATAACTGCTTCCCATTGTTTCTACAGGATTGGTTTAATATCAGCTTATTGCAGTTAGTGCAAAAACGATATATGGTATGGTACTTGACATCTCATGATTGACTCAATTGCCTAAATAAGTGATATGTCATGCATGCAAATCTCTCTCATCATCAGTCTAGAAGACATCTCTTTAGAAAGGGTGACTTCGTCACTTACGGGTACACCACCACGTCAAGAGTTGTCCATTCTAAAATACTTTAGAATAGTGTCAAAGTACCCGGATTGAGATAATTCCCAAATCTAGATCTAAAACTTGATGGAGTTTTGGCACTCTAATATGAATTTAGAAGCATGCTACGATGGTTTTTAAAAAAGCTAGAGAGCAAAAACTCCACAAATCATAGGATCAAGATTAAAAACTTAAACTTGACAACAAAAGAGAGCTTTTTAACTACTTTGAAGAGATTACAACCTTTGTAGTCTAGTCCTTCAGTTTTAAAACTCCAAGTAGATGTCTCTTGAGCAAGCTTTCTTGATGTCTTCTTTGTTGAAGATGATCCACCTTGAGGCTACTCTAACTCAAGCCCACGCTTCACTAATTAAAATATTAGTGAAGAGAACAAATTAAACTAATTTTCTATTTTGGTTTATGTTGACAAAATAGGGTTTTTGCTCACTAAAAATTCCTTCCTTTTTTTTCTCTTGAATGAATAGTGTTTCAAGAGAAGAGATGAAGAAGATGAAGATGGTGATGAGAATGAGCTTGGGATTGTGGACAAGTGCAAATGATAAAACTTATATGAATTACAAATGAAAATAGAAGTGAGTTATGCTTTCTACTTTGTTCCAAAGAAATGACTCATTTTTTCTTCACACAAATTCATTTAAGCAAGTTATTATCCTCTTATCTTTAATCCCATGCAATTTTTATATACACAACTCTTGTGTATAATCAACCATGTCGTACATAAGTTTATACACACACACATGATATTTTCTTCTATATATATATATATATATATATATATATATCAAATTATTAAATCAACACTTGATTTAATAATCCGGTTATATTAAATATAATCAGGTTAATATCAAATAACGCTAGATTAGAATACGGTGTCATATACTCGTATTTAATCGAGCTCCCACACATATCACTATACATGCCCTATTTCGTTTCGCTTGAGCTAGAAAAGCTCTGTGTGGGACTCTAAAGATTCATCAAAATACTAGCAGTAGGTAATGATCACATCAAACATTTATAAACACGTCAGCGGTACTAGCTGCACGTAACGGCTACCCAGGTATTGAACGAATAGAAGATCAACAAGTAAACTTGTCCAAAACTCCCTATAGAGCTTATAAGTAACACTGTACAGTTCAGTCTCTTCGTCTGATATGTTGCATATCGGGTCTGGGGGGTGGTATCGTCAGACCCCAATAACTCGATAACTCATGTCGATGTGTGGCCTATAACCAATCGAGAAACTACCGATAACACTTATCAGTAAATCTCATCATCCCTGACCAGGGACTTGCAGTTATAGTCAATCGCGTATTGTACATCAACTCCCAATATCGGGAGAGACGAAAGCTCTCCTATCGCTCACTGCCTCCATGTGGCTTGGGACTGTACCCAACTACTAAACTATCATCTGTTAGCATGACTCAGTAGAGCCATGGCAGGGAGGTAATCAAAAAACAATGGGAACCACACAAGAAACTATGGCGATTTCGGGTCTACAGACTAACTTGTACAAGTGTTATCAGAGAACCGCTATCTGACGATAGGTATGGTACCATCTAGGAGTTCTCGGCGAGTCCGTTCGGTGTACTCATTCTCCAATGAGCATTTGTGTACAATCTTTTGTGCCAAACACCAATGGTTGTGGGATCAACCATCGCCTTAGACATGGTCAAGAAACGTACACACCAGTCTACACTGGAATATCGATACCTTGTCTCGATACTCTCTTGACTAGAAACACTTCAAGGATGCGCTTGTAGACTACTCAGGCCCCACTAGTATGATCTACATCATATTCCTAGTAGTCAAGAAAACATCCTACGGGCTTTATCAACATGTATCAAAGAAATAGTAAACTAGAATAAGTGTACATATTAAGACAAAGAGTAGCCAGACAGCATACTATCATGTTGAGCAAGAATGTCATATATATATATGTCCAAGTATCCACTATAATTTACAATAATGGCTTCTTGGGCATACATATCACTAACAATCTCCTACTTGCACTAAGACTGGTTGTTATAGTATCGCATACGCAACATACCAAAAAGTCTCTTGAACTGCGTCCAAGGAAGGGCCTTCGTGAATGGATCCGCCATGTTGTCCTTCGTGTCAACTCTCCTGATCTCGATCTCACGGCGATCAACTATCTCCCGGATCAGGTGATACTGCCTCAGAATATGTCTGGATCGCTGACGGTATTGGGGTTCCTTGGCTAAAACCACAGCTCCATTGTTATCACAATACATGAGTATTGGATCAACAATAGATGGAACCACACCAAGTTCAGTGATGAACTTCTTCATCCAGACAGCCTCTTTGGCAGCATCGTTAGCAGCGATGTATTCAGCCTCCATCGTCGAGTCTGCAACGGTATCCTGTTTGGAACTCTTCCAACATACCACCTCTCCGTTGAGGGTGAAGACAAAACTCGAGACAGACTTGCTGTCATCCTTATCACTCTGAAAGCTTGAATCGGTAGAGGACTTTATTTGGAGTTCTCCGTTACCATACACCAAGAACATTTCTTTAGTCCTTCGCAAGTACTTAAGAATGTTCTTCACAGCTATCCAATGTTTCTTCCTGGGTTTGATAGATACCTACTTACCGCACCGAGTGTGTAAGCTACATCCGGTCTGGTACATAATATCGTGTACATGATAGACCCGACTGCAGAAGCATAGGGTATCATGTCCATGCGAGCCATCTCCTCATCAGTCTTGGGAGATGTATCTTTGGAAAGGGTGATTCTTGAGCAAGCGGGAAAATTATCACGTTTGGAATCTTCCATACTAAAGCTCTTTAGTATGGTGTCTATATACCTAGATTGGGACCATCCCAACATCCATTTAGATCTATCCCTATAGATCTTTATCCTCATAATGTAGGAGACACCACCCAGATCTTTCATGGAAAACTTGTGATAGGAAGAGTTTGTCCGAGTGCAGCATAGGAACATCATTTCCCATTAAAAGTATGTCATCTACGTACAATACGAGGAAAATGACCATACTCTATACTATTTTTTTTTATATATACAGGGTTCATTTACATTTTTGATGAAGTCAAACTCTTTGACTGCTGCATCAAAACAGATGTTTCAGCTCCACGATGCCTGTTTTAATCCGTAAATTGATTTAAGCAGCTTGCACATTTTTCTGCTGCTCCCACTGTCTATGAAGCCCTCTGGCTATGTCATATACACGCTCTATTCTAAATCACCATTTAGACAAGTGGTCTTGACATCCATCTGCCAGATTTCATAGTCATGGTAGGTTGCAATGGCAAGTAGGATCCAGATGGACTTAAGCATAGCCACTGGAGAAAAGGTCTCGTCATAATCGACACCTGGTTGTTGACGGAAACCTTTTGCTACAAGTCTACCTTTGAAGGTCTCAACTTTTCTATCTACACCGATCTTCTTCTTGAAGATCAATTTTCTCCCAATGGGTTTTACCCCTTCAGGAGCAACCTCCAAAGTCTATACTTTGTTGGTGTATATGGATTCCATCTCAGATCGCATAGCATCCAGCCATTTCATAGATTCCCCACTTGTGATGGCATACTTGAAACTAGTCGGGCCATCATCTTCCATAATCCTCGCTCCCACCGTCTATGAGAAAACCGTAGTATCTCTCAGATGGATGGGAAACTTTACTAGATCTGCGGAGTGGCTGAGGTTCGTCGGGGATTATTGAATTTTCCGGTTCTACCAAATCTTCAGTTGTAGTTTATGTTTCTGGAATTTTATTCAGTTCTATTGCACTACCACTAATTTCTTTTACAAGAAATTCTTTTTCTAAAAGGGTGACGTGTTGTGCAACAAACGCTTTTTGTTTCTCAATGTGGCAGAAAAGATATCCATTTGGATACTTTGGATATTCCACAAACTTACACAAAATTGATTGTGCTTCAAATTTGTCCGGATTTTGTTTTTTAACATAGGCCGGACAACCCCATATCTTAACTCGCTTAAGATATGGTCTCTTCCTACTCCATATCTCATATGGTGTTTTAGGCACGGATTTGGATAGAACTTGATTCAATAGATACGCTACCGTTACAAGTGCATATCCCCAAAATGAAAGAGGTAACTCAATATTACTCGTCATAGAGCGTACCATATCCAATAGAATGTGATTCTTCCACTTCGATATACCGTTGTGCTGTGGTGTGTACAGAGGAGTAAGTTGAGAGAGAATCCCATTCTCTTTTAGATAATCTCAGAATTCCGTACTTAAGTATTCGTCTCCTCGATCAGATTGGAGGATTTTGATACTTTTTCTCGTCTGGTTCTCTACTTCACTCTTCCTTGAATTTCTCAAAAGTTTCAGATTGTGTTTTAACAGGAACACATGTCCAAATCTACAGAGATCATCTGTGAATGTAATGAAATACGAGAAACCACTCATAGCATGTGTAGATATAGGACCCATACATCACTATGTATCAGTCCTAAGAGTTCAGTAGCTCTTGCTCCGTGTCCTATAAACGGAGTTTTGGTCATCTTTCCTTTGAGATAAGACTGACAAGTTTCATAAGATGTAAATTCGAATGGATTCAAATATCCATTTTTATGCAACTTAGCTAGTCTGGTCGCATTGATATGACCAAGTCTACAATACCACAAGAAGGCTTCGTTCATTTCTGAACTTTTCCTCTTTTGTGTGTTTTGTATGTTTAGAACTGTATTTTGATTTAGAACATATAAACCATTGCACAACGTACCAAACCCAATCAACACTTGATTTAGGAAAACGTTCATAAAATTTTTCTCTAATGCAAAGTTATATCCATCTTTATCTAATAAAGAAACGGATATTATATTGCACATCATAATGTTGGATATGTATGCCGTAGAGGCCATTATTGTATATATATACATGTGGATGCTTGTGTTAGTGTTTATGCCCTAGAGGCCATTACTGTATCATACTAGCTTGTATATTACTTAATGGAAGCTTGGGATATTCACAGTTATATTGACAGTCTTGCTAAAAATGGTAGTATGCTACTTGGTTTGTGTCTACTTTAATATGTGCATATATTTCTTGTAACGTATCGCTTCTACATATTAGTAGAGCCCTTAGGATCTTTGCTTGATTACCAGCGTTGTGATGACAGTCACATTAGTGGAGGCTGGGTAGTCTATAAGCAACATCCTATACAGGTCCCTGGTCCTAGGATTATTTAGATAGGGTATCTATACTCCGGAGTAGACTGGTGTATACGCTTCTCATCCCAGCATAGGGAGCTGGTTTGTCCCACAGCCATCAGTATGTCGTACTGGAGATAGTATGCAGGTGCTCGTTAGGTTACGGATACACCGGACAGGACTCGCCGGGAACTGCAGGTTGGATTTATACCCATCGTCAGATAGTAGTTCCCAGGTGACATGAGTATAGCTTAGTCCGTCGACTTGATACTGCTACTTCGCCTCGGGTGTGTTCCCACTGTACTTAGATTACTACCCTACCACGGCTCAAAAGAGTCGTGCAAACAGGTAGTAGTTGGGTGCAGTCCCGAAGCACTTGGAGGCAGTGGCGGTTAGACGTGATTCGTCTCTCCCGGTATTGGGGGTTGATATCACGCTGTGTATGGAGAGCCATTCCGCAAAGTCCTTGGCCAGGACAAGCGACATTTACTGGTGGCTTCCAGTAGTTTCTCAAGGTGTAATGGGCTGCACTCCGACACGACTTATACCGCTATTAGGGGTCTGAGGTTTACCGCCCCCCTAGGCCCAATATGCGATAGTCCTAGACGAACAGACCGGACTGTACGGAGATTGTCACATCAGGCTCAGTAGGAGTTCGGATGGGTTCCTCATCGTCCTTCTTATCGACATCTACCTGGGGACCGTTACGTACAGCTAGTGCCGCTTGCGGTCTGTGGTTAAACCCACTGCCAGCGTAGTGTCGAGTCTTTAGAGTCCCACACAGAGAGTTTCCCTGTTTCGGGCGAAACGATATAGAGGTCGTATGGTTTTACGATAGGGTTCGGACGCATACGTATTTTTACGCACGCACGATGTTCGGACAGTTTTTACTAGCCGGCTTTGGTTTAAGCCAGATTCTAGTATCGGATTATTGGATTTATACAGTCTAAAGTTTTTCCGTGTTTTCATGGATAGGAGGGGCGTTCTCGTAATTTGTCGGGAAGCTTCTAGAAGGATGATGACTTGGAGGCTAAGGTGGCATTTGCATTTATTGGATTAGTGAGTCATGGAGTGATTCATCCATGGAGTTAATGTTGCATTAATGATTTAAATGACTCATGAGATGAATCACCATATGAATTAATGAAGCATGATGACACATTATTATTTGTTATTCATTTAATAATATCATATGCTTCATATATTCAAATGATATCATTATTCCAAAAGGATTCTCATTCTCACCTTCTCTCTCCTCAAGCTCTCTCTCTTCAAATCTTAACCCTAACCTCTCATGTGTTGAGATCAAGGGTTAGCAAGACTTATTAATCCATAATCCTTCTCTATACCCCCTAGGTTGCTTAGATTAGCACTTTGAGAAACCTAGTTACCTCAAATTAGAGGTCAAGCTTGGAGTAGTAGCTCTCGGGTGGATCGTCTTTGACTCGAGGAGGCCGTTGAGGTGCCGACGTTCCATAGAGCCTACGAGGAGTGGAGGACAGTGATGAAGACCCGAAGGACAAGTAACGTGAGGTATAACTTCGAATCTGAGTAGTTAAACCTTTCGTAGTTTGCTAGTAATGGTTTAGACACGATCCGTGTGCTTAAGTCCGTGTTACGAAGCTTTGATAATTGTTTTTCATATATTCCGCCTCCCCGCAAGCTCGTGGGGTGCGTGACATGGATTTACAGTGGTATCAGAGCCAACTAAATATTTACTAGCTTGTTAGCAACTAATTAGAACTTCGATCGTCGGAAAAACGCGAAAACTTAACCCCGGAACCCCCTCAGTTTCTGTCAATTTTAAACGTGTCGAAAAAATTATTTGATGTGCCTGAAAATTAACAGCAGGGGATTATAAGAATTCTGGGAAAATACGAGCTGCTCACTCGGTAAGATGGCCGCGGATCCGCAGCCGATTAGTGCTTTTGGCCGCGAATCCGTCACCGAGTCAACTCCGAGTTGACTCGGATTTTCACAGTAATTCATTTTTGGTGGTGTTTTGTTTTCCAGTATATTCTGTTTCTGCCCAGGTTACTTCTGTGCTGGCTTGCATTTGGGGTAGACACGGAAAAAGGTTGTCGATCGATATTCTAAGTTATTTGCTAATCGGGTTTTTATTTGTAATGTTTAATGTGTTCGTAAACCTCCCCTAACTGCTAGTATGTCGGTTGGCAGGGGGTTGCACATTTTTGTAATGGATTTTACTGTTTGTGTATATGAACTTGATTGGATCGTTGTGATGATTAGCCGGGGTTTGAGATGGGTTTTATATTCATTCATTCGATGTAAATTGTAATATGATGTAATATTCTTTTGCGGGGCACATCCAGGTTGCGGTTGTAGCCACCATTGTATTATTTCATTTACTGTTTTTTGCTTCTAGGATAGACCCAAGGTGGGGTACACAAACTACCGGGTACGTTGAAGTGTTTAGTGGCCTACTCACGTTGTTGAGGGAGACCGCTTCACTTCGGGTACTTGGTGGGTAGTTTGCCGTACCCATAGGGGTCTAGGGTGGGGTAATGGCTATTCATCACAACTGTGTAATCCGTCTTTTGTTGCAGGCTCAAAGGAAAAGCGGATTGCTTGTATATCCAATAATGTTCATCAGTGATCTGGAATGCCTATTATTGCGTCTGACGAATGTACAATATCTATATATGATAGCTATTAGACGTCACTTATGTTTTGCACCCGCGCTAGCCCAGCCTCCGCTCTGTCGTTAGTTAAGTAACCTAACGGGTGAATGACGGGACCCAGTGGCGAATGCGGATGGCATAAGAGGACATGGTATTTTCGTTGTTTTCTGCAATGATAGGATAAATGATGGGACGGATTATTTTAATGCAAAGAAAATAAACCAAAGTTGAATCGTTGGAACAAATTTAAAAGAAACCACTCGGTTATTTTCAAAAGAGCAGAATTTTTAATTGCGGAGCTTTAACCACTCCTTTTAAAAAGCTATCAGGCTCCTTCGATTATATCAAGTTCACTACGTTCACGGTTTCGCCAAAACCAGTCGTAGCCCTCCGTCATTTCTTATGGATGGTCAGTTGTATTCAAGCTATGTTTGTTGGCCTTCGTCAAGGCATAGTGTTTGGTAACTGCTGGGGTATTCATTTGTTGCATAGATAGATGAGTTGGTTTAGGACAGTCGTATTACCTTGTTGGCCTTCGTCAAGGGTATGTACGGGTGGGTTCAAATTAACAAGATAATGATGGACAGAACTTGATATGTGACTTATGATTTGTTGGCCTTCGTCAAGGTCATAAGAACATGGGGCAAAAATCCACATCGGGAGTTTCTAAAGAAACTGAAACTTGCTAGTGTTGCATACCATTTGGAGTTTGATGAATGTTGGTAGGATTCCTTCAACATTATCACACGATGATATTTGGATCCCGATCCTACTGTGAGTATATGCTACTTATCAGGAGATTCGTCACTTAACGATCAATGCTATAAACCAAGTAGGTGTCGAGAAAGGTGTCAGCGGGGCTACGCCCCCAGAGAAAAGAGGTTATTTAATTAAGGAACTTCGCGAAAGCGTTGGAAAACCTCTCTCGAAGTACCGACACTGGCCTGGTTGAACGGTTAAGCAAGTATTGTACAGTGAGAATAGTCCTAGCTAATTCTTCTTTTATGGTTTGAGGAAGGATTCGAGAAACAGTGGGAGCCATCCAGTTTAGATAAACTAAAAACCAATCTAAACTTGCAAGAGCATCATGCTAAAATGTTTTCTTCTCTCTCTCTCATTGCAGCGACCTTGTGACCATGAGTAGGTTACATTTAGATAACAAGTTGACTGAATCTGACTTATATGACTGGCAAAGGTCTGTCCAGATGTCCATTGCCTATGACAAGCTGGACCACCCTATTACTACTCAAGATCCCGCCGTCCCAGGTCCAGTTTCCACCGTCACGGATATGGATATCCGTCAGACAAGGGAAAAGGATAAAGCGAAAGCCAAGTGCCTCATGTTGGCTTCAGTTGATGGTGTATACCAGAAGCAGCACGAGAAGATGGATTCAGTTTCCATCTTTCTCCATAACAAAGATTTATATGGAGAGCAATCTCATATCGCAAGATATGAGATCTTGAACGAATTAATTCAAGCAAGGTTGGCTGTCGGGTCATCAGTAGGGGACGACGTCCTTACGATGACTAGCTATATTGATGAGCTCAATGACCTGGAGACCACGTTGGGGAACAGGTCATATGCTGACTTATTTCCACAGTCCCTACCCTCTACTTACACCCTGAAAGAAATCAGGGAGACACAAGCTCTGATTAATGGGGGAACTTCTTCTACATCCAGGGCAAAAGCAAAGGGTGAAAAGAAGAAGAAGACCTTTACAAAGCCGATATACGGTGTCAGTAAAGTAGGAGGAAAGGGAAGAGCAAAAGTTTCGGGACTTGGTGTAGCTAAAGAGGGATGTTCCTATTGTTATGGGATTGGGCATTGGCAGAAAGATTGTGGGGCTTTGGAAGCCAGTAATCAGGATACGAAGCATGTTGTGGTTTCGGCCTCAAGTGTGTTTGTAATTGAGAACTGTTTGTCAATTAACTCTACTTTCTGGGTACTAGATGTAAGTCCATGTCACGCACCCCACGAGCTTACGGGGAGGCGGAATATATGAAAAACGATTATCAAAGCTTCGTAACACGGACTTGAGCACACGGATCGTATCTAAACCATTACTAGCAAACTACGAAAGGTTTAACTACTCGGATTCGAAGTTATACCTCACGTTACTTGTCCTTCGGGTCTTCATCGCTGTCCTCCACTCCTCGTAGGATCTTTGGAATGTCGGCACCTCAACGGCCTCCTCGAGTCAAAAATGATCCACCCGAGAGCTCCTACTCCAAGCTTCACCTTTAATCTTGAGGTAACTAGGTTTCTTTAGTTGCTAATCAAAGTCACCTAGGTGATATAGAGTGAGATTATGGATTAATTAGTCTATCTAATCCTTGATCTCAACACATGAGGGGTAGGATTAGGGTTTGAAGAGAGATTGAGCTTGAGGAGAGAGAAGGTGAGCATGAATAATGATATAAAAGCTTTTCACTTCCAATATATTATGAAGCATAAAGAAAAACAAATAAATAAATCTAAATGATTTATCATCATGCTTCATTAAATATATGCAATGCATTATCAAGTGAGTCATTAAGCAATAAATGCTTCATTAACTCACTTGAATGATTCATCTAAGTGAGTCACAAATGCATTTAATGTAAACGCCACCTAAACCCTCAAGTCACCATGCTTCTAGAAGCTTCCCGCCAAATTACAAGAACGCTCCTCCTATCCGTGAAAACACGGAAAAACTTTAGACTGTATAAATCCAATAATCCGATACTAGAATCTGGCTTAAACCAAAGCCGGCTGGTAAAAACTGTCCGAACGACGTACGTGCGTAAACACACGTATGCGTCCGAACCCTTGTCGTAAAACCATACGACCTCTATATCATTTCGCCTCGAGCAGGGAAACTCTCTGTGCGGGACTCTAAAGACTCGACACTACGCTGGCAGTGGGTTTAACCACAGACCGCAAGCGGCACTAGCTGTACGTAACGGTCCCCAGGTAGATGTCGATAAGAAGGACGATGAGGAACCCATCCGAACTCCTACTGAGCCTGACGTGACAATCTCCGTACAGTCCGGTCTGTTCGTCTAGGACTATCGCATATCGGGCCTAGGGGGCGGCAAGCGTCAGCCCCCTAATAGCGGTATAAGTCGTGTCGGAGCGTAGCCCATTACACCTTGAGAAACTACTGGAACCTACCAATAAATCTCGCTTGCCCTGGCCAGAGACTTTGCGTAATGGCTCTCTGACACAGCGCGATATCAACTCCCAATACCGGGAGAGACGAATCATGTCTAACCGCCACTGCCTCCAAGTGCTCGGGACTACACCCAACTGCTACCTGTTTGCACGACTCCTTTGAGCCGTGGTAGGGTAGCAATCTAAGAACAGTGGGACACACTCGAGGCGAAGTAGCAGTGTCAAGTTTGCGGACCACGCTGTACTCATGTCACCTGGGAACTGTTAACTGACGACGGGTATAATACCAACCAACAGTTCCTTGCGAGTCCTGTCCAGTGTACCCGTAACCTAACGAGCACCTGTATACTATCTCCAGTACGACGTACTGATGGCTGTGGGACAGACCATCTCCCCAACTGGGATGAGAAGCGTACACACTTAGTCTACTCCGGAATATCGATGTCCTGTCTCGATAATCCAGCGACCAGGAACCTGTATAGGATATTGCTTATAGACTACCCAGCCCCCACTAGTGTGACTGCCATCACAACGCTGGTAATCAAGCAAAGATCTTAAGAGCTCTACTAATATGTATAAGCTACACGTTTCAAGAAACATATGCACATATTAAAGTAGACATAAACCAAGTAGCAAACTATTTTTTAGCAAGACCGTCAATACAACTGTGAATATCCCAAGCTTTCATTAAGTAATATACAAACTAGTATGATACAGTAATGGCCTCTAGGGCATAAACACTAACATCTCCCACTTGCACTAGGGCCATGTACTGGCATATCGCAGACCTATCATCTCGAATAGCCTCTCAAACCGCGTCTGAGGAATGGCCTTTGTGAATGGATCAACAATGTTATTCTCTGTATCTACTCTCTTTACCTCGATCTCCCTGATCAGGTGATACCGCCTTAAGATGTGTCTGGACTTCTGATGAGACCTGGGTTCCTTCGCTAAAGCTATAACGCCGTTGTTGTCGCAATACAGAGGTATTGGACCAACACTGGTAGGAACCACCTGAAGTTCTGTGAGGAACTTCTTCATCCAGACAGCTTCTTTTGCGGCATCGCAAGCAGCTATGTACTCCGCTTCCATCGTTGAGTCAGCAACGGTCTCCTGCTTGGAACTCTTCCAACAGACCGCCCCTCCATTGAGGTTAAAGACATAACCCGACATGGACTTGGAGTCATCCTTGTCACTCTGGAAGCTGGAGTCGGCAAAGGCCTCGATCTGGAGGTCTTTTCCGCAATACACCAAGAACATCTCCTTAGTCCTCCTCAGGTACGTGAGAATGTTCTTTACTGCTATCCAGTGCTTCTCCCCTGGGTTTGCCTGATACCGGCTTACAACGCTCAATGCGTATGCTACATCTGGTTTGGTACATAACATCGCATACATTATAGAGCCTACCGCAGAAGCGTAGGGTATAATCGACATGCGATCCCTTTCCAAATCAGTCTTGGGAGACATCTCTTGGGAGAGGGTGATTCCGTGACAAGCCGGTAGGTTACCGCGCTTAGAATCTTCCATACTGATTCTTTTCAATATGGTGTCTATGTACCTGGACTGCGAAAGTCTCAACATCCTCTTTGATCTACACGATAGATCTGGATCCTCAGAATGTAGGTGGCATCACCCAGGTCCTTCATGGAGAACTTCTGTGACAAGAATCTTTTGACTGACTGTAGCATAGGAATGTCATTTCCTATTAGGAGAATGTCATCCACGTACAAGACGAGGAATACAACAACTCTCCCTACAATCTTACTGTATATTCATGGTTCATCTGGATTTTTGATAAAGTCGAATTCTTTGACAGTATCATCAAAACAGATGGTCCAACTCCGCGATGCCTGCTTTAGTCCATTAATGAATTTAAGCAACTTGCACACTTTACCGCTGCTCCCACTCTGAACGAATCCCTCTGGCTGATCTATATAGACGCACTCTTCCAAATTACCATTTAGAAAGGCCGTCTTTACGTCCATTTACCAGATTCATAATCGTGGAAGGCAGCAATGGAAAGAAGGACCCGAATGGATTTGAGTATAGCCACTGGAGAAAAAGTTTCGTCATAGTCCAAACCAGGTCTTTGACGAAAACCCTTTGCAACAAGTCTAGCCTTATAGGTTTCAACATGTCCATCTACACCAATCTTCTTTCTGAAGATCCATTTGCATCTTAGGGTTTTACCCCATCTGGAGCAATGTCCAAAGTCCATATTTTGTTAGTGTACATGGACTCCATTTCGGTCCGCATTGCATCCAGCCATTTTACCGAGTCGCCGCTCTGAATGGCTTGCTGGAAGCTAGTAGGGTCATCATTATCAATGATGCAATCTTCTCGATCCCCGTCTATGAGAAAACCGTAGTATCTCTCGGGCGGATGAGACTGCCTACTATTTCTGCGGATAGGCGCTGGTATGTCCCTTTCTTCTGAAACCTCTGGTTCTACCATACTTTCAGTAACAGTTTGTGGTTCTGGAATTTCTTTCAGTTCTATTTCGCTCCCACTTATTTCCTTTTTCTAAAAACTGATGTTCTAGAAAATGGGCATTACGAGAAACAAAAACCTTTTGTTCCTCTGCGTAATAGAATAGATACCTCCTGGAGTTCTTTGGATATCTCACAAACTTACACAGTACTGATCGTGCCTCGAGTTTGTCCGCATGCTGCTTTTTAACAAAAGCTGGACATCCCCAAATCTTCAGATACTGAAGATAGGGTTTCTTCCCACTCCACATCTGATATGGCGTGGTAGGCACAGTTTTGGTAGGAACTATGTTCAAAAGATATGCCCCTGATTCTAGCGCATAACCCCAGAAAGATCGTGGTAACTCAGTCTTACTCATCATGGAACGAACCATATCCAATAGGGTTCGATTCCTCTTTTTCGATACACCGTTGTGTTGTGGTGTGTATGGAGGAGTAAGCTGAGAGAGAATTCCATTCTCTTTTAAGTAACCCAGGAACTCGGCACTTAAGTATTCACCACCTCGATCAGATCTCAGTGTCTTGATACTTTTTCCTGTTTGGTTTTCCACTTCAATCTTGTATTCTTGGAATTTCTCAAAGGCCTCGGATTTATGCTTCATCAAGAAGACATATTCATACCTAGAGAAATCATCCGTAAAAGTAATGAAGTAGGAATAACCACCTCTCGCATGTGTAGACATTGGACCGTACACGTCACTGTGTACGAGTCCCAAGAGCTCGCTCGCTCTTACTCCGTGTCCAGTAAACGGAGTCTTTGTCATCTTTCCCATGAGACAAGATTCACAGGTAGTATAAGATTGATATTCGAATGGATTCAAATATCCTTCTCTATGTAACTTAGTTAATCGTGTTTCATTGATGTGACCTAGTCTACAATGCCATAAGAAAGCCTGATTTATTTCTGGAGACTTTCTTTTAAGTGTGTTCTGGACATTGAAAACCTGAGCTTGACTCATTACGTATATACCGTCATCTAATGTACCGGACCCAATCAGAACTTGATTTAGGTGGATGTGAACTACATCACTTACGAATGTAAAATCATATCCTTCTCTCGAAAGTGAGGACACTGATATGATATTACAAGTCAAACTTGGTACATACAAACAGTTACGTAGAATCAATATATGCCCACTTGTCAAACATAGGCGATATTCTCCTACGGATTCAGCGTCCACGCTCATTCCGTTTGCAACTCTGAGAGACAAATCACCTACCTTTATAACTCTACGGTTTCTCAAAGCATGTAATGAATTACAGATATGATATCCTGCTCCAGTATCTAGTACCCAGGAAGTAAAGTTAATTGACAAACAGTTCTCAATAACAAACACACTTGAGGCCGAATCCACAACATGCTTCGTATCCTGGCTACTGGCTTCCAAAGCCCTGCAATCTTTCTGCCAATGCCCGCTCTCATAACAATGGGAACATCCCTCTTTAGCTATACCAAGTCCCGAAACTTTTGATCTTCCCTTTCTTCCTACTTTACTGATGTAAATAGAGGGTAGGGACTGTGGAAATTAGTCAACATATGACCTGTTTCCCAACGTAGTCTCCAGGTCCTTGAGCTCATCAATATAGCTAGTCATTGTAAGGACGTCGTTCCCTACAGATGACCCGACAGCCAATCTCGCTTGAATTAATTCGTTCGAGGTCCCATATCTTGCGATATGAGATTGCTCTCCATATAAATCTTTGTCATGGAGAAAGATGGAAACTAAGTCCATCTTCTCGTGCTGCTTCTGGTATACACTATCAACTGAAGCCAACACGAGGCACTTAGCTTTCGCTTTATCCTTTTCCCTTGTTTGACGGATATCCATATCCGCATCGGTGGAAATTGGACCTGGGACGGCGGGATCTTGAGTAGTAATAGGGTGGTCCAGCTTGTCATAGGCAATGGACATCTGGACAGACCTTTACCAGTCATATAAGTCAGATTCAGTCAAATTGTTATCTCGATGTAACCTAGTCGTGGTCACAAGGTCACTGCAATGAGAGAAAGAGAAGAAAACACTTTAGCATGATGCTCTTGCAAGTTTAGATTGGTTTTAAGTTTATCTAAACTGGATGGCTCCCACTGTTTCTCAAATCCGTCCTCAAACCATAAAAGAAGAATTAGCCAGGACTATTCTCACCGTACAATACTTGCTTAATCGTTCAGCCAGGCCAGTGTCGGTACTTCGAGGGAGCTTTTCCAACTCTTTCGCGATGTTCCTTAATTAAATAACCTCTTTTCTCTGAGGGCGTAGCCCCGCTGACACCTTTCTCGACACCTACTTGGTTTATAGCATTGATCGTTAAGTGACGAATCTCCTGATAAGTAGCTTATACTCACAGTAGGATCGGGATCCAAATATCATCGTATGATAATATTGAAGGAATCCTACCAACATTCATCAAACTCCAAATGGTATGCATCTCTTTGCAAATTTCAGTTTCTTTAGAAATTCCCGATATAAATTTTTGCCCCATGCTCTTATGACCTTGGCGTTAGGTCAAAATGTCATAAGTCACATGTCAAGTTCTACCCATCATTATCTTTGTTAATTTGAACCCATCCGTATATATCCTTGACGTTCGGGCAAAATGATAATACGACTGTCCCAAACTAACTCATCTAGCTATGCAACAAATGAATACCCAGCAGCTACCAAACACTATGCCTTGGCGTTAGATCAAAATACATTGCTTGAATACTACTGAATACCTAAATGAAATGACGGTGGGCTACGAATGGTTTTGGCGAAACCGTGAACGTAGTGAATTTGATATAACCGAAGGAACTTGATAGCTTTTAAAAGGAGTGGTTAAAGCTCCGTAATTAAAAATATCTTCTGTTTTAAAAATAACCGAGTGGTTCCTTTTAAACTGTTCCAACGATTGAACTTTGGTTTATTTTCTTTGCATTAATAATAATGCGTCCCATCATTTATCCTATCATTGCAGAAAACAACGAAAATACCACGTCCTCTTATACCATCCGCATTCGCCACTGGGTCCCGTCATCACCCGTTAGGTTAATTTACTAACGACAGAGCGGGGGCTGGGCTAGCGCGGGTATAAAACATAAGGGACGTCTAATAGCTATCATATGTAGATATTGTACATTCGTCAGACGCAATAATAGGTATTCCAGATCACTGATGAAATTTATTGGATATGCAAGCAATCCGCGTTTGCTTTGAGCCTGCAACAAAATACGGATTGCGCAGTTGTGATGAATAGCCATTACCCCACCCTAGACCCCTACGGGTACGGCAAACTACCCGCTAAGTAGCCGAAATGAAGCGGTCTCCCTCAACAACGTGAGTAGGCCACTAAACACTTCAACGTTCCCGGTAGTTTGTGTACCCCACCTTGGGTCTATCCTAGGAGCAAAAAATAGTAAAATGAAATAATACAATGGTGGCTATAACCGCAACCTGGATGTGCCCCGCAAAATAATATTACAACATATTACAATTATATCGAATGAATGAATATAATAACTCATCTCAAACCCCGGCTAATCATCACAACAATCCAATACAGTTCATATACACAAACAGTAGAATCATTACAGAAATATGCAACCCCCTGCCAACCGACATACTAGCAGTTAGGGGAGGTTTACGAACACATTAAACATTACAGATAAAAAACCCGATTAGCAAATAATTTAGAACATCGATCGACAACCTTTTTCCGTGTCTACCCCAAATGCTAGCCATTATGGAAGTAACCTGGGCAGAAACAGAATAAACTGGAAAACAAAACACCAAAAAATATGAATTACAGAGCAAATCCGAGTCAACTCGGGGTTGACTCCGCGGCGGATCCGCGGCCAAAAGCACCATATTGCCGCGGATCCGCGGCCGTCTTGCCGAGTTAGGTCCTCGTATTTTCCCAGAATTCTTATAATCCCATGCTGTGAATTTTAAGGCATATCAAATATTTTTTTTTGACACGTTTAAAATTAACAGAAACTGATAGGGGTCCGGGTTAAGTTTTCGCGTTTTTTCTGACGATCGAAGTTCTAATTAATTGCTAACAAGCTAGTAAAGGTTTAGTTGGCTCTGATACCACTGTAAGTCCATGTCACGCACCCCACGAGCTTGCGGGAAGGCGGAATATATGAAAAACGATTATCAAAGCTTCGTAACACGGACTTGAGCACACGGATCGTATCTAAACCATTACTAGCAAACTACGAAAGGTTTAACTACTCGGATTCGAAGTTATACCTCACGTTACTTGTCCTTCGGGTCTTCATCGCTGTCCTCTACTCCTTGTAGGATCTTTGGAACGTCGGCACCTCAACGGCCTCCTCGAGTCAAAGACGATCCACCCGAGAGCTCCTACTCCAAGCTTCACCTCTAATCTTGAGGTAACTAGGTTTCTTTAGTTGCTAATTGTTCACACCATAATATTGCATTATTATATTCCCCATTCTTATATATTTTACAAATAAACGGGTGCTTTTGACGCATGTCTGCTACATGTTACAGGTTACAGGTTCTTGGACAGAAAACAGTGAAAATAATGAAAAGACAATGCAAAAGTGGATTTTGATCAACAAACAGAAGACTCTTGATCAAGCCGACATAAGGAACAATTCATAAAGCAAGATTCAAGACATCGACTCAAAGCGAAGGGTTAAAGTTCACTACAAGTATTCACTGGAAGATCTGGAGAAGAACCAGAAGCTAAATTGAGAAAAGACATAAAGAAATAAGAAGATAAAAAGTACGAGAGCCAGCCCTAAAAATCCAGAGAGCCAATTCCACTGTTTGGCCGCGGAACCGCGGCCAAACCACGCCTCGGGCCACGGTTCCGCGGCAGTTTAAAGGATTTAAAAAGTAATTTTTTTAGAAAAATAAAGGGGCGGTGTTGACTGGTCTTCATAAGGGTATTTTTGTAATTTCAGACATGTGAAACAAATGTAACCCTAGGGTTTCCTATTCTTTATAAATAGGAATTCTAATCATTGTAACTCTTTATGCCTCCTTTTAATAAAAATTCCAAAATCCTTTTTGGAGAGCATCGATACCTCTCTTCAATTCTGAAATTCAGATCTGACAACCCTGCATGGATGATTGGAGAAATGCATCTGTAAAGTAAGTAGATTTGTTTATTTTCTTGCCCTAGATAATTTCAATTCATGCCCTAGATTAAATTTATTTTCCTGCCCTAGTATAGATTTTATTTCTCTGCCCTAGTTATAACTTTCAATTAATTGCCCTAGGTAGAATAATTTAGGATTTTAGATTTAATAATCAATCCGAACACCCTTCGGAATTAACTCGTAAGCGCGACTAGGAGATTCACAAAATCCCTGTGGACCGATCCGTACTCACCGGCTAGCTTCATGCGACGCCGTTCTTGATTGCGGTTATAGATAGTTTTTGAGATAAATCAAATGGCGCCGTTGCCGGGAAGGCGTAGAACTTTCCTTTTCGCAATTTCGGGTTAATAAAATTTTAAAAAAATTCATAAAAATCTAAAAAAATCCAAAAAATATAAAAATATATATAATCTGTTATTTTTGGAAGGGATACTTTGTTGTTTGAATTTTGCAGGATATACGAAAATCGGATCTGGAAATCTACAGAGATCAAAACAGGAAAAAACAGATCGGAACAACAGAAGATCACAACAACCGAGAAACAGAAGAAATTTGGAAGACCGAGTCTACAAGTTAAACGCGGTGATCTGGTAAAAAAAAAAATGGCCGAACCGACCAAAGTGCGGCGGAACCGCGGCGGAACCGCCGCGCCAGCCCCCTTTTGGCCGCGGAAACGCCGCGGTCTAGTCGAATCAGGGCTTAAAAAAAGGGGGGCAGAAGCGCGATAAAAAAAAAAAGAAAAAAAGAAAAAAAAAACCGTTCTGCCACTGCAAATTTTTGTGAGTTTTCTCTCTCTCCTCCTCTGCAAATCTTGATATATCTTCTGTAAATTTGCCTGCAGGATTTCTTTGCGCTCAAAAATTTTTTCCTTTCCAAATAACAATCTTGTGCAGGATTCTTTGCACCGCGCATAAAATAAAAATCTTTGATTGCAAGTGATTTACTGTTTTGCATATCTTTAATCGGACTTTAAGGGGCTTTTTGACCAATTCAGATTGGGTAGGGATTTCATCACCCTTCCCAGGACCCCAGAAATCACATAAGGCATTTGCATTGACCATATCCTAATTAAAAAATACTAGACTCAGCCCTAAGGACATCGAGCTCAATAGGAAAAGGACTAGTATAGGCATCGACCGTTTATCCTAATTGACTTTGCGGTGTCTAGGCTAGTGATTTTTAATTAGGCCCACTACTGTGGTTCCTTCCCACTTACCTGGCCGTACTTGTCGGTGAAGAGGCGGTTTGAGGTCCTATTTCTAGCCCTAGTTAGGAGCTGTCTAGCAGACCTAGGTGACCCTAGATCTAGGTCTGATTGTGCATTTCTGGTTGATTACATTTGTGTCTAAGACCTTTATCGAATTTTTTTTTCTGCAAACAGTCTCAAATAAAGAGAAAAAGGAAAAAAGGAAAATATTTTATAGAAACTTGCAAAATTTTTTACCTGCAAATAAATCCTTGCACCACCCAACCTTCCTTCTTGTCACCTTTCTTCTTACAACATGGGTACCCCACACAATAAATCACTTGCCGAACTTTGGTATCCCGAACCTAATTTTGCGTCGTACGTCAATTTGTTCGGTCAATTTAAAGACGATCCTTCCTTGCCAAAAATATCTTTGAAAGATCAAATAGAGGCGTCTAGGAGAAATAGTTTGACTTTTCAACCCACTTGGTGTCAACCGAGTCAACCTTCACCACTTCTATATGTTGATACCATTTTTCAAGTCCTTCTGTTACTCCTAGGCCGATGTCCATTGCTGAGCATATTGCTCAATCTCGCAGTCGATCTTTCACCCCTTTCCACTCATCTAGTTCTAGGGATCTACACGACTGCTCACCTTTTTATCCATATGTTGATCCTACCCCTGTCCAATCACCCACTTCCTACCAGTCATACCCGACCTTCCCACCTTCATTAGACACCGTTTCTACACAGCCTTTTGGGAGTTTCACATATCCAAACAATTATGAATCTTTTATCGAAACCCCCTCACCACCCAAGTCTAGTTTGGAAGAGTCGTTGGAGGCTTATATTGCTGCAACAAACAAAATGGTGAGGAATGTGGAAGTGTCCATGGCCGCCCTTATGCAACCTAGTGAACCGGTAGCTAGTTTCCAACTAGCTTCAAATTTTCCAATGTATGAGGAGGCGGTTGGACTGAGTGAGAATGAGAGAGGATTTCCAAATCAAACCTACCCTTACCCAATTGAAGCCCAAAACTCTAGTTTTCCATCGAATGTCCTAAATGAGTTACCAGTTGAAAATAAAAACGAGTTGTGTGATTTTGTAGTGTTTGATTTGCCAAATTGTGAGGAACCCCTTTCGAGTGAAACCGTACCTAATCCTTTCGATCTTTACACCTCCCATCTAGAACCTAAATCGATAGATATCCATGCTTTTGATGAGGTGTCTAAGGAAATTGATTTTCACTTGATTGAGGATATAGACGCCGGGAATATTTCGGATGATGAACCTGTCGATTTAATTGAGATTTTATGTTCAAATTATCATCCCGAGTTATTAAATGTTTCTCCTGAATCTAATATGCGTCTTGAATTTGATGATAATGGCATGGATGAGTTGAATTTTGAGGAAAATTATAAGGATAATATTGAGGAGAGTTTTGAGGTAATATTGAGGTTGAATCATTTTTATTTGATGTGTCTGATTTTCCTATTCATCCTCCTGAACCTTTGACTGTTATATCACTCTCCCTCCTTCCCATCGTTCCGACCCCGCTTGAAGACTGTGAGCTTGAAAGATTTTCCTTTGAATCCGATACTGTTCTCACAGATGATAACACTTACGAGTGTTTCACTTTTTCGGATGATGTTGATGACCCACCGCCCGAGTTTGAGTCCTTAACATTTTCAGATGAGCCATCAGACTCGGTTGATTATAGTAGTTTCGAACCATTAATGGAATGTTTCGAGTTCGAAACAGTTTACTACGGTGAGAAAGATACTATCCCTAATTCACTCCCTTTCGTCTCTCCTAATGTCCTGACCGTACAAATGACCGTTACGCTTTCATCTTCGATACCAAGTTCGGCGTACCCATGTTTTCTTGCGAATCTTGAGGGATTTGATCCCATTTCTCGACGAGTAGATAGGTTAGCGCAATCGCTTATAACATATCGGTCATCACATATTGCGCTAATTTATTCACTCAATTTACACCCTCAAGATCGTACTCCACTTTCTTCTTCTTTTCGCCATTCTTCTCCCCCACCGAGACCATATTCTACCATTCTTCTTTCCACACGGTCTCGCGTGCTTCTCATTTTCTTGCACCAACTATACCATTTCCACGATAAGATTTTTGAATGGTTGGTGCTAACTTTTGGTTTATGCAAGGCCAAGCTTAAGTTTGGGGGAACCTTTGTATATATGTACATATATTTTTGTTTTCTTTTTATAAAAAATAAAAAAAAAATCAAAATATTAAAAAATGAAAAAAAAATTGTAAATAAATAAACAGAGGAGTGCCGACATTTTGACCCTCTTAGTGTAGCATGACAGTGAGGACACTGTCAAGTTCAAGTTTGGGGGTATGCTCGGTACGTCTTCTTCCTTCGCATCCATTTGTATATATTTTTGCATTTGCATATTTATTTGAAAATCCATAAAAATTTGAAAAATTTCAAAAATTATAAAAATAATTGTATTCAATTTTGGCTATATTTGACTTAAGTTTGACAAATAGGTTAACTGGCTAGGGACAACTAGATCTTAGATTTAGTAAATTTAAAACCCTAAAAATAACCTTCCTTAAAGTTTAACGGTAGAAAGTATATGCCTTGTAATTTATTTAGAAATAGGCAAATTTTGGGTTCACTTCTTAGGCTAAGTCGAAACAAGAGAAGAGTATTGAAACTTTTATTAGAGTATAAGTTTGAAAAATAAATCCTAGCTTAAGTCTCGATTCCGAAAACATATACCCTACAATTTGCACAATCATGCACCTTGAAACTTGGAATAGTAGAAGAGACCTTGAAATGCTCTTGTCTAAAGTCCTTAGTACAATGAAAATAAAAGAAAAAAAAAGTGAATAAAGAAAAAAAAATGGACACTGGTTTTTGTGATTACTTAAGGCTGTAAAAAAATAGAAAAATATTTAGCGAGGGTGCTTCATCACCTAGTGCCTTAAACCAACTGGTTTGGGAGTCACTGCTAAAAGCCTTGGGTGTTGCAAGACTAAGAATTACGCTTAAATGTGCAAAACATTTTGTAATCGGTCGTTGGTACCTCAAGAAGTATTAACGGTCGCATGAAGTATGTGTAAGCAAAATTCAATTAAAAATTCACCAATTAAGAAGTGCTTTGGACAACGGACGAGAGTATGATTGCTTGATTTGAATTTCCAAGTGTAAGGGTGATCTATACACACACGTAGGGATATGTGATTGGAGTTTAGATGAGAGAAAGGAATGAAGAATAGAACTTGTATCTTTAGTAGAGTTGATAAAAATTCCTAAGTGGAGATGGAACCCTAGAAGGAAAACTTAAGAAATGCCGAAAGCTAAGTAGGTCTGCATAACATATATAATCTTAAGTTAAATAATGAGGAAGTGTGAAGAATATGGGTGGATAATTTGCGAGTCAAAAGATAATAGAATTCCTTGTTAGAAAACCTAATTGGAGAACAAAAGTTAATGAGCCGAATTGATAGGATTTTGGGGGTGTAATCCGCTGAAAACCCTCAGGAGACAACACTCCTCCTACTAGGGACACCTAGAGGTTTAACGGCTTGTTGCACGTGCTCAGTGCAATCGCGTTTCCCTGCGAAAGTGCGGTTAGGATTTTAGTGAATAAAAATAAGTTTGCTCGAGGATGAGAAAAAGATAAGTTTGGGGGTATTTGTTCACACCATAATATTGCATTATTATATTCCCCATTCTTATATATTTTACAAATAAAAGGGTGCTTTTGACGCATGTCTGCTACATGTTACAGGTTACAGGTTCTTGGACAGAAAACAGTGAAAATAATGAAAAGACAATGCAAAAGTGGATTTTGATCAACAAACAGAAGACTCATGATCAAGCCGACATAAGGAACAATTCATAAAGCAAGATTCAAGACATCGACTCAAAGCGAAGGGTTAAAGTTCACTACAAGTATTCACTGGAAGATCTGGAGAAGAACCAGAAGCTAAATTGAGAAAAGACATAAAGAAATAAGAAGATAAAAAGTACGAGAGCCAGCCCTAAAAATCCAGAGAGCCAATTCCACTGTTTGGCCGCGGAACCGCGGCCAAACCACGCCTCGGGCCGCGGTTCCGCGGCAGTTTAAAGGATTTAAAAAGTAATTTTTTTAGAAAAATAAAGGGGCGGCGTTGACTGGTCTTCATAAGGGTATTTTTGTAATTTCAGACATGCGAAACAAATGTAACCCTAGGGTTTCCTATTCTTTATAAATAGGAACTCTAATCATTGTAACTCTTTATACCTCCTTTTAATAAAAATTCCAAAATCCTTTTTGGAGAGCATCGGTGCCTCTCTTCAATTCTGAAATTTAGATCTAACAACCTTGCATGGATGATTGGAGAAATGCATCTGTAAAGTAAGTAGATTTGTTTATTTTCTTGCCCTAGATAATTTCAATTCATGCCCTAGATTAAATTTATTTTCCTGCCCTAGTACAGATTTTATTTCTCTGCCCTAGTTATAACTTTCAATTAATTGCCCTAGGTAGAATAATTTAGGATTTTAGATTTAATAATCAATCCGAACACCCTTCGGAATTAACTCGTAAGCGCGACTAGGAGATTCACAAAATCCCTGTGGACCGACCCGTACTCACCGGCTAGCTTCATGCGACGCCGTTCTTGATTGCGGTTATAGATAGTTTTTGAGATAAATCACTAATCAAAGTCACCTAGGTAATATAGAGTGAGGTTATGGATTAATTAGTCTATCTAATCCTTGATCTCAACACATGAGAGGTAGGATTAGGGTTTGAAGAGAGATTGAGCTTGAGGAGAGAGAAGATGAGCATGAATAATGATATAAAAGCTTCTCACTTCTAATATATTATGAAGCATAAAGAAAAACAAATAAATAAATCTAAATGATTTATCATCATGCTTCATTAAATATATGCAATGAATTATCAAGTGAGTCATTAAGCAATAAATGCTTCATTAACTCACTTGAATGATTCATCTAAGTGAGTCACAAATGCATTTAATGTAAATGCCACCTAAACTCTCAAGTCACCATGCTTCTAGAAGCTTCCCGCCAAATTACGAGAACGCCCCTCCTATCCGTGAAAACACGGAAAAACTTTAGACTGTATAAATCCAATAATCCGATACTAGAATCTGCCTTAAACCAAAGCCGGCTGGTAAAAACTGTCCGAACGTCGTACGTGCGTAAACACACGTATGCGTCCGAACCCTTATCGTAAAACCATACGACCTCTATATCGTTTCGCCTGGAGCAGGGAAACTCTCTGTGTGGGACTCTAAAGACTCGACACTACGCTGGTAGTGGGTTTAACCACAGACCGCAAGCGGCACTAGCTGTACGTAACGGCCCCCAGGTAGATGTCGATAAGAAGGACAATGAGGAACCCATCCGAACTCCTACTGAGCCTGATATGACCGGTCTGTTCGTCTAGGACTATTGCATATCGGGCCTAGGGGGCGGCAAGCGTCAGTCCCCTAATAGCTGTATAAGTCGTGTCGGAGCGTAGCCCATTACACCTTGAGAAACTACTGGAACCTACCAGTAAATCTCGCTTGCCCTGGCCAGGGACTTTGCGTAATGGCTCTCTGACACAGCACGATATCAACTCCCAATACCGGGAGAGACGAATCCTGTCTAACTGCCACTGCCTCCAAGTGCTCGGGACTGCACCCAACTGCTACCTGTTTGCATGACTCCTTTGAGTCGTGGTAGGGTAGCAATCTAAGAACAGTGGGACACACTCGAGGCGAAGTAGCAGTGTCAAGTCTGCGGACTACGCTGTACTCATGTCATCTGGGAACTGTTAACTGACGACGGGTATGATACCAACCAACAGTTCCCTGCGAGTCCTGTCCGGTGTACCCGTAACCTAACGAGCACCTGTATACTATTTCCAGTACGACGTACTGATGGCTGTGGGATAGACCATCTACCCAACTGGGATGAGAAGCGTACACACTTAGTCTACTCCGGAATATCGATGCCCTGTCTCGATAATCCAGCGGCCAGGGACCTGTATAGGATGTTGCTTATAGACTACCCAGCCCCCACTAGTGTGACTGCCATCACAACGCTGGTAATCAAGCAAAGATCCTAAGGGCTCTACTAATATGTATAAGCTATACGTTATAAGAAACATATGCACATATTAAAGTAGACACAAACCAAGTAGTATACTACCATTTTTAGCAAGACTGTCAATACAACTGTGAATATCCCAAGCTTCCATTAAGTAATATACAAACTAGTATGATACAGTAATGGCCTCTAGGGCATAAACCCTAACACTAGATACCGGAGCAGGATCTCATATCTGTAATTCATTATATGCTTTGAGAAACCGTAGAGTTATAAAGGTAGGTGATTTTTCTCTCAAAGTTGCAAACGGAATGTGTGTGAACGCTGAATCCGTGGGAGAATATCGTCTAGGATTGACAAGTGGGCAAATATTGATTCTACGTAACTGTTTGTATGTACCTAGTTTGACTTGTAATATCATATCAGTGTCCTCACTTTCGAAAGAGAGATATGATTTTACATTCGTAAGCGATGTAGTTCAAATCCACCTAAATCAAGTTCTGATTGGGTCCGGTACATTAGATAACGGTATATACGTATTAGGTCAAGCTCAGGTTTTTAATGTCCAGAACACACTTAAAAGAAGGTCTCCAGAAATAAATCAGGCTTTCTTATGGTATTGTAGACTAGGTCACATCAATTAAACACGATTAACTAAGTTACATAGAGAAGGATATTTGAATCCGTTCGAATATCAATCTTATGCTACTTGTGAATCTTGTCTCATGGGAAAGATGACAAAGACTCCGTTTACTGGACACGGAGTAAGAGCGAGCGAGCTCTTGGGACTCGTACACAGTAACGAGCGAGCGAGGTGGTTATTCCTATTTCATTACTTTTACGGATGATTTCTCTAGGTATGGACATATCTTCTTGATGAAGCATAAATCCGAGGCCTTTGAGAAATTCCAGGAATACAAGAATGAAGTAGAAAACCAAACAGGCAAAAGTATCAAGACACTGAGATTTGATCGAGGTGGTGAATACTTAAGTGCCGAGTTCCTTGGTTACTTAAAAGAGA
This sequence comes from Agapanthus africanus, assembly GCA_030015575.1. Lineage (NCBI taxonomy): Eukaryota > Viridiplantae > Streptophyta > Magnoliopsida > Asparagales > Amaryllidaceae > Agapanthus > Agapanthus africanus. Next base: position 414,797 of record JASDDO010000250.1, on the reverse strand, counting down.
ATGGAATTCTCTCTCAGCTTACTCCTCCATACACACCACAACACAACGGTGTATCGGAAAGGAGGAATCGAACCCTATTGGATATGGTTCGTTCCATGATGAGTAAGGCTGAGTTACCGCGATCATTCTGGGGTTATGCACTAGAATCAGCTGCATATCTTTTGAACAAGATTCCAACCAAGACTGTGCCTACCACACCATATCAGATGTAGAGTGGGAAGAAACCCTATCTTCAGTACCTGAAGACATGGGGATGTCCAACTTTTGTAAAAAAGCAGCATCCGGACAAGCTCGAGGCATGCTCAGTACAGTGTAAGTTTGTGGGATTTCCAAAGAACTCCAAAGGATATTGTTTCTATTACGCAGAGTAACAAAATATTTTTGTTTCTCGTCATGCCCACTTCTTAGAAGCTGAATTTTTAGAAAATCAGAAGAGTGGGAGCGCAGTAGAACTGGAAGAAATTCCAAAACCACAAGCTGTTACTGAAAGTATGGTAGAACCAGAAGTTTCAGAAGAAAGGGACATACCAGCGCCTATCCGCAGAAGTAGTAGGCAGTCTCATCCGCCCGAGAGATACTACGGTATTCTCATAGACGGGGATCGAGAAGATTGCATCATTGATAATGATGACCCTACTAGCTTCCAGCAAGCCATTCAGAGCGGCGACTCGGTAAGATGGCTGGATGCAATGCGGACCGAAATGGAGTCCATGTACACTAACAAAGTATGGACTTTGGACATTGCTCCAGATGGGGTAAAACCCGTAGGATGCAAATGGATCTTCAGAAAGAAGATTGGTGTAGATGGACAAGTTGAAACCTATAAGGCTAGACTTGTTGCAAAGGGTTTTCGTCAAAGACCTGGTTTGGACTATGACAAAACCTTTTCTCCAGTGGCTATGCTCAAATCCATTCGGGTCCTTCTTGCCATTGCTGCCTTCCACGATTATGAGATCTGGCAGATGGACGTAAAGACGGCCTTCCTAAATAATAATTTGGAAGAGTGGGTCTATATGGATCAGCCAGAGGGATTCATTCAGAGTGGGAGCAGCGGTAAAGTATGCAAGTTGCTTAAGTCCATTTATGGACTAAAGCAAGCATCGCGGAGTTGGAACATCTGTTTTGATGATGCTGTCAAAGAATTCGACTTTATCAAAAATCCAGATGAACCATGCATATACAGAAAGATTGTAGGGAGAGCTGTAGTATTTCTCGCCTTGTACGTGGATGACATTCTCCTAATAGGAAATGATATTCCTATGCTACGGTCAGTCAAAAGATTCTTGTCACAGAAGTTCTCCATGAAGAACCTGGGTGATGCCACCTACATTCTGGGGATCCATATCTATCATGATAGATCAAAGAGGTTGTTGGGACTTTCGCAGTTCAGGTACATAGACACCATATTGAAAAGATTCAGTATGGAAGATTCTAAGCGCGGTAACGTACCGGCTTGTCACGGAATCACCCTCTCCAAAGAGATGTCTCCCAAGACTGATTTGGGAAGGGATCGCATGTCGATTATACCTTACGCTTCTGTGGTAGGCCCTATAATGTATGCGATGTTATGTACCAGACCAGATGTAGCATACGCATTGAGTGTTGTAAGCCGGTATCAGGCAAACCCAGGGGAGAAGCATTGGATAACAGTAAAGAACATTCTCAAGTACCTGAGGAGGACTAAGGAGATTTTCTTGGTGTATGGCGGAAAAGACATCCAGATCGAGCCCTTTGCCGACTCCAGCTTCCAGAGTGACAAGGACGACTCCAAGTCCATGTCGGGTTATGTCTTTACCCTCAATGGAGGGGCGGTCTGTAGGAAGAGTTCCAAGCAGGAGACCGTTGCTGACTCGACGATGGAAGCGGAGTACATAGCTGCTTGCGATGCCGCAAAAGAAGCTGTCTGGATGAAGAAGTTCCTCACAAAACTTCAGGTGGTTCCTACCAGTGTTGGTCCAATACCTCTGTATTGCGACAACAACGGCGCTATAGCTTTAGCGAAAGAACCCAGGTCCCATCAGAAGTCCAGACACATCTTAAGGCGGTATCACCTGATCAGGGAGATCATCGATCGCCGGGAGATCGAGGTAAATAGAGTAGATACGGAGAATAACATTGCTGATCCATTCACAAAGGTCATTCCTCAGACGCAGTTCGAGAGGCTATTAGAGATCATAGGTCTGCGATATGCCAGTACATGGCCCTAGTGCAAGTGGGAGATTGTTAGTGTTTATGCCCTAGAGGCCATTACTGTATCATACTAGCTTGTATATTACTTAATGGAAGCTTGGGATATTCATAGTTGTATTGACAGTCTTGCTAAAAATGGTAGTATGCTACTTGGTTTGTGTCTACTTTAATATGTGCATATGTTTCTTGTAACGTATCGCTTATACATATTAGTAGAGCCCTTAGGATCTTTGCTTGATTACCAGCGTTGTGATGGCAGTCACACTAGTGGGGGCTGGGTAGTCTATAAGCAATATCCTATACAGGTCCCTAGTCGCTGGATTATCGAGACAGGGCATCGATATTCCGGAGTAGACTAAGTGTGTACGCTTCTCATCCCAGTTGGGTAGATGGTCTATCCCACAGCCATCAGTACGTCGTATTGGAAATAGTATACAGGTGCTCGTTAGGTTACGGGTACACCGGACAGGACTCGCCGGGAACTGCAGGTTGGATTTATACCCATCGTCAGATAGCAGTTCCCAGGTGACATGAGTACAGCTTAGTCCGTCGACTTGATACTACTACTTCGCCTCGGGTATGTTCCTACTGTACTTAGATTACTATCCTACCATGGCTCAAAAGAGTCGTGCAAACAGGTAGTAGTTGGGTGCAGTCCCGAAGCACTTGGAGACAGCGGCGGTTAGACATGATTCGTCTCTCCCGGTATTGGGGGTTGATATCGCGCTGTGTATGGATAGCCATTACGCAAAGTCCCTGGCCACGGCAAGCGACATTTACTGGTGGCTTCCAGTAGTTTCTCAAGGTGTAATGGGCTGCACTTCGACACGACTTATACCGCTATTTGGGGTCTGACGTTTACCGCCCCCTAGGCCCGATATGCGATAGTCCTAGACAAACAGACCAGACTGTACGGAGATTGTCACATCAGGCTCAGTAGGAGTTCGGATGGGTTCCTCATCGTCCTTCTTATCGACATCTACCTGGGGACCGTTACGTACAGCTAGTGCCGCTTGCGGTCTGTGGTTAAACCCACTGCCAGCGTAGTGTCGAGTCTTTAGAGTCCCACACAGAGAGTTTCCCTGCTTCGGGCGAAACGATATAGAGGTCGTATGGTTTTACGACAGGGTTCGGACGCATACGTGTTTTTACGCACGTACGATGTTCGGACAGTTTTTACTAGCCGGCTTTGGTTTAAGCCAAATTCTTGTATCAGATTATTGGATTTATACAGTCTTAAAGTTTTTCCATGTTTTCATGGATAAGAGGGGCGTTCTCGTAATTTGTCGGGAAGCTTCTAGAAGGATGATGACTTGGCTAAGGTGGCATTTGCATTTATTGGATTAATGAGTCATGGAGTGATTCATCCATGGAGTTAATGTTGCATTAATGATTTAAATGACTCATGAGATGAATCACCATATGAATTAATGAAGCATGATGACACATTATTATTTGATATTCATTTAATAATATCATATGCTTCATATATTCAAATGATATCATTATTCCAAAAGGATTCTCATTCTCACCTTCTCTCTCTTCAAGCTCTCTCTCTTCAAACCCTAACCCTAACCTCTCATGTGTTGAGATCAAGGGTTAGCAAGACTTATTAATCCATAATCCTTCTCTATATCCCCTAGGTTGCTTAGATTAGCACTTTGAGAAACCTAGTTACCTCAAGTTAGAGGTCAAGCTTGGAGTAGTAGCTCTCGGGTGGATCGTCTTTGACTCGAGGAGGCCGTTGAGGTGCCGACGTTCCATAGAGCCTACGAGGAGTGGAGGACAGCGATGAAGACCCGAAGGACAAGTAACGTGAGGTATAAGTTCGAATCCGAGTTGTTAAACCTTTCGTAGTTTGCTAGTAATGGTTTAGACACGATCCGTGTGCTCAAGTGTCACGACCCGAAAGTACGGAACATGACCGGCACTTAAACTACGAAACGTCTCGAGGCGTACGTAATCTAAGTAAACCGAAAACCCAGAAATCCAAAACCAAGAAAAGTAGTAGAGTGAAGGAAAACCAATTTAAATCAAGTAGTTTTAATAGCATAAGCCGAATTATGCGTTTTTAAAAGCATCAAATATTTCCTGAAAATTTCGGCAGAGTCTCCTTTGTAAATACTGGCCCCCAAACGGGATACAACATGAATAGTATACGAAATCAATAAAAGGGCATCCCCAAGCGGGAGCTAGCTCTTCGTCAATCGACGGTCACAACCACACAAGCAATATAATATACAACGCCAACGTCGAGGATTAAAACTCAGAAGGAAACTCAAAACCACAAGAAGTCCACAGAAATATAACGCGCGACTCTAAGGTCGAAAGAATAACATCACTGGTCTCTATCTCAAAATAAATACATGTTTGGTTGATGGAACTTCTAGATACAAAAGAATAATAATATACAAGATATATAATGGGGGTACGATACAAGTAAACCCACCTACTAGCAAATCACCCGAAGGAAACTATGCCCGCAGAGCCGTAATGAAACCTGTACGGCAAACCTGCAAGAAACTGGGGCACAACGGGGGTGAGTTGCCAACTCGTGAATAGAAAAACATCTACGAAGAGAAATCGCATAAACAACGCAATCCTAGGTCAATGATCATAATATATCCTCAAATATAAGAATAACATGCAACCTATAATAAGGCTGGGGTAGATATCTAACCCGAGTGTAATCTCATGTGCCCGTGTCAGTGCCTCAGGTAGCAATATATCATATGAATGAGGTATGAATGCATGAAAACGGAATACATGTAAATGAAGAACTGTTTTCATAATTTAGTGAGATTTCCTTTGTATTCTTAAAATGAGGTATCATAATGAAATCAGCATAAAACAGTGCCTAGCATCGGCAAAAAACGTAATCCCAATATCTCGATATCTCTGTATCACAGTCTTTGTACCTCAATATCTCGAAATATCAATGACTCAATATCTAGGGCGCCGTCAGTCCAGACCGGCCCCTACCATCCATCTCAAGACCACGACGGTATCCTCCGGATATCCGACGCGTCGGGTAAAATCACCGGTAGGTAGTGCTCCCCTGCCAGGCTCACATCGTCATCATCACGCGCTTCTTGCCCCGGGGTACCTTACCGGGTCCACCATGTAAGTCCGCGGCGGCACTCCGGCCGTCGATCCGACGCCGGAAACGCGGAAACGAAAAACTTTGCAAAACTTGCAACCGGCACCACCGCGCACTTTTCACCCGGATCGGGCCACTAACCTAGCTACTAGCAAACAAGAAAAGAGTAGAGAAGCTATACCAAGCGATCCGTGTCCTTCGGTCTTCGTCTCCACTCCGATCTCCCGCGGAATTTCCGTTCGTGACCTCCTCATCGGAAAGGGCACCACGTAGCCGGATTCTTTTACGGGCTCCCACCTCTGGACCGAGGCAACTCGGGCGTGAAGTTGGCTAGCCGACGCGTCCAAGGATACTGTAGGTTGTAGTGTAGAAAACCTTGTCTCTTTTGGGATTATGAGGTTGCCATGGTGAAATGGAGGTGAAGAAATCAACTATAGAAATGAGCTTAGGAATTTGGTAGCATCAAAGATGAGATGAAACATTTTCCCTTATACAAAAATGAAGCTCCCCACTCCCCCCTCAATGTGGCCGGCCCCTTTTGGAAATATGGTGGAGAATAAAATCAAGAACGGAGGTGAGTGTAGGATAGCTCAAAGGTGACCATAACCAAAAGCAATGATAACAATATCATATCAACCTTCATCTCATTTCTAATCACAAATAATGCAAAGAATGGATGGAAAAAGAATCTCATCATGATGCCACATAATGCAAGAAAACCCCTCCACAAAATGTTATTTGCACACTTGCAAATAACCCCCTCCATCGGAAAGTCCGGCCGTGAAGGAACAAACGAAAACCGGCCGGAACGGAAAGACAACTGGCAACCTCAGAAAACTGATCCCGTAATAAATTACAGGAAAATCCTGCGACCGCATATACATGCCTGCATTTGTATTCCTACTGAACACAAATGCAAAGAGACAAAATCTACACTGTCTAATACTAGGATCCGGCTTACAGCAAAACCGGCTAGTAAAAACCGTCCGATCATGATCCGTGCAATACCGCACGTATCTGATCGAACCCTGCCATATCTCCATACGGCCTCTACAGCGTTTCGCCTGAAACTTGAGTAACTGTGTGTGTGGTGGACTCTAAAGACTCGTCAATACTATGGCTGTGGATTTAACCACTAGCACGTCAGAGGTATTAGCCATACGTGACGGGCTACCAGCTATTGACCAAAAGGGACATCGATGAGCGAACTCATCCTGACACCCTACTGAGCCTGTCAGTGACAATATCCATACAGTCCGGTCCGTTCGTCTATGAGTATCTCATGGCGGGCCTAGGGTGTTGGTAAAAGTCAGACCCCCAAAAGCGGTATAAGTCATGTCGGAGTGTAGCCCAGAACACCCTGAGATACTACTGGAATACCTACCAGTAAATCTCCTGCCTCGGCCGAGGGCTTTGTGTAATGGCTCTCTTAGACACAGCGCGACCTCACCCTCAATACCGGGAGAGACGAACCCCTGCAGATCCGCTCACTGCCTCCATGTGGCTCGGGACTGTACCCAACTAAAACCTGTTTGCACGAATCCTTTGAGCCGTGGTAGGGTAGTAATCAAAGTACAGTGGGAACTCACACGAGACAAATGACGATCTCAGGTCGATGAACTAACCTGTACACATGTCATCGGGGAACTGCTATCTGACGTCTGGTATAATCCCAACTAGCAGGTTCCCGAAGAGTCCTGTCCGGTGTACTCATAACCCAATGAGCACCTGTATACATCTTAGGTGAACCAACTGACACCAGTGGCTTATGAGACCGGCCACCGCCCCTCGTCGGGGTCTCGACTGTATACACTAGTCTACTAATGGAGTATCGATGCCCTGTCTCGAAACTCCCACGACTAGAGACGTTTCAAGGATGTAGTTATAGACTCCAGCACTCACTTATATGATCGCCCTCATACTGCTGGTAGTCAAGCAAGAATCCTAGGGGCTCTATCAACGTGCAATAGCGACTCGTAAGGTCACCTAAAGCAGTACACGATGATAAAGGTAAATCAGATAGCATACTATCATCTTGAGTAAGACTGTCCTACTGGGATAGGTCCTCCCTCAATCATTGCAATCACGTGCCTGTGATCCAATAATTGACTCTGAGGGCACTATCTCCAACAATCTCCCACTTGCACTCAAGGCTAATTATTGCGATGTCGCATACTCACAGCCCGTGTGATACCGAACACCCAACTCCTCTACTAGTCAGTCTCACAAAGCTCATTTGCGAAACTATTGCGTTCGAGAAATAGCCTCAGTAAGTGGATCCGCTATGGTGTTTCTTTTTATGTCTCTCTTTATCTCAAGTTCGCGGAGAAAGCCATCTCCCGATATGAGTAATACCTGTCTTAGAATGTCTGGATGTCTGATGGGACCTAGTTCATAAATGAACTCAAAATCCAAACTTCTTAGACTGTATCATCAACTGAACTTAATCAGTATCCTGCGCCATGCCTTCCCTCAGTATCCCCCTGGACCACCTGTCCAAAATACTGCCCCTTGTCAGAGGGAAAACTATAACTCTGACAGCCACTCTGCCATCCAAGTCACCTTGGAAGCCTGGAATGATAACCATCTCCTAAAAGAGGCTGTCGTTATCAATTCCCTAGAACATTAACTTATGTTCTAAAACTGCTTCCGATTGTTTCTCCAGGATTGGATGAATATCAACTTATTGCACCTGCTGCAAGAACAACATATGGTGTGGTACTTGACATCTCATGATTGACTCAATTGCCTAAGCAAGTGATATGCCAATCATGCGTATCCCTCTCCCCTTTAGTCTGTAAGACACCTTTAGAGAGGGTGACTCCATTACCTACAGGTATACTACCGTGCCAGGAGTCGTCCATTCTAAATGCTCATAGAATGCTTGTCAAAGTACCCAGATTGGGAAACCACCCAAATCTAGATCTAAAACCATAGATCTAGTAACCAGAATGTACGATATAAGATCAAATTCCTATGTGGGAAACCACTGTGTGACGACCAAAGTATAACCGATCGTAGTATAGGAATTTCAACTCCTACTCTGTGTATGTCATCCAAATACCAGGACATCACACCCTACCACCTTCTTAACAGATCTATCCCCTATTCTGATGATGTCAAACCTATGACCGTCACGTCAGAAATAGATGATCTATCTCTGCTATATCTGCTATAGTCTATAAATAGGCATAAGCTAACTGTCCACCAATGCTTCCGCTGCTCCCACTGACTACGACAACCCTCTGGCAGAGTCATATAGACATACATTTCTAAAGCTAGTTCAGAACGACGCTATACTCATCCTCCTGCCGGGTCTCACAGTCTGAACAACAGCAATGGCAAGTCTGGGTAAACAAGAACCTCCCTGTCACCGTCCTTGAGGCTACCAGAGTACCTCTCGGGTGCCTGAGGTTACCCACCACATCTGCGGAGTGGCAAATGGAATGTCAAACCAGATTGAATCTTTAGGTTCTTATCAAATCTTCAGTAATCGTTTGCGGTTCTGAAATCTCTTCCAGTTCTACCATACTCCCGCTACTGTTTTCTGAAAAAAAAATCCATTTTTATTTAAAACTGTGGTGAATCAAGAACAATATCACTATTGATCTTCTAGATGGTAGAAAATCAACCCTTGTCATAGCCCGGGTCAACCTACAAACAGCCATTACAGAAACATGCCTTGAGTTGTCCAGTGTCTGGTTTTTAAGCATGAGCCGGACAACTCCCCGTATCTTAACAATGTCAAGATATGAACTGTTCTATATCCAATACAGAAACAGAGGCACAGATTTAATTGAACCAGATTCAAATCATGCAGCTGTCTCCAGTGCATGTTAACTGAATGGAAGGAGGCCGATCAGCGTTACTCAATTTAGGAATGCTTCCAATTATGAGTAACCTGAAAGAGAAGCAAGTTCTCTTAACCATTACTATCAACTAAATACCATACTCAAGTATCTACATCTTCGATCAACTTGAAGAATCCCGATACTTGCAACACCTGGTTCTCTACTTTATTCAAATACCTATAACTTCTCAAAATTCGGACCTTGTGTTTCCGCGAAACACCTGTCTAAAAACTAGAGAAGTCATAAGTAAACCGAATATAGTACGAGGACCAACCCCTCTGTCTTGATGGACCCTGGACAATATACAATACTCTGTATAAGTCCCTTGAGTCTGATAACTCATTCACTATGTGTCGTAGGTTTAAAACTGTACTTATGGTTAAGAAGAATTACACCGCTGTTTAATGCTCCTTACCTAACCATTCACTGATATAAGTAAATGTCATAGACATAATTTCAAAAGGTAAATCTCACTCTATGAAAATAGACGTACAGATATATCAATTTGAAATTGGTGCACAACAGCGGATATTCAAAACCAAATATTTGCGTTCCGGCAAACTACCTAGGTGGCTTCCTCAAATATCACCGATTACAACGAATCCCGATATAATGAGGATGATCACCTAATTCCCACTAACCTACTCCCACTCAACATCTATAAAACCATACAGATATGAGAATCATACCTGGTAAATACTTACCCTGGAGTAAGGACTAATTGGGAAATCAGTTTTCCTTTAACAGTACACAGTGACACTGAAATATTGAAATGTTTTGATGGGGTATCCCGGTATTCCTAATATTGCCTCTTCCAGATTCACGACTGTAACCGTATAATTCTTTGCCACCTCTCCAAATCCCTTTATATGTCTTTAGTCATTACCTTCTGCACACCCCTTAGGCCAAATGGTTTTCTTCCTTCCCTACCGTTAGGCACCAGCCTATGGTTTGGAAGAAGACTATCCAATAAGCATAATAGGTGTACTGTCCTAATCATAGGAGCACTCGCAATGCGAGAGAAGGTGAAGATAAAAGAAAACCGAATAAACCTTATTCCTATTTCTCCTGAGCCAGAATCCATCCCCTAACTGGAACAAGTTCCTTTCGAGTTCATATATAACCATACGATGGAGTATCCAATAAACCGTGGATCTTCGTAGTGATATGGAGTGTCCTGGAGAAATACAAAGGTGAAGTGGGAGTGGTAATGAAATACCTGGTTTGGTCGTGAATATCAGTCGCAATTTACTTTGCCCTCCTTCTAATCCCTTTCTTTGTCTTTACATAATACCTTCTTTACACCATCGTTAGGCTAATTGGTTTTCTTCATTCCCTACCGGTCGGCACTTGCCTATGGTTTGGAAGAAGAAAATCCAATTTGCGTAATAGGTGTACTATCTCCTAAACCAAGGAGTACTCGCAACCTGAGAGAAGGAAAAAGGAAAAGACAACTGAATAGTCCTATTTGTTTTCTCCAGAACCGGAAACCATCCTCGAATAAATCCCTTCGAGTTTGTATATAACCATACGATGGTTTTGTCCAATGAAAATGGACGTTCGTAGTAATACGGGGTGTCCTGGAGAAAAGGGTAAAAGTAGGAGTGGCAATGAGGTTTGCAACTCTGATAATCCAAAAGCCAGCGTTTAAGAAGGTTCGGTTAATTTTGGTCACTAAGTCATAGTCTAGGGTCGGGTCAATGGTCGCTGCCAAAGCGAGAGAGAAAAGAAACACTCAGCGTGCACTCTAACCTAGATCAGAATGGTTATCACTTTATCTAATCTGGAAACCTCCCACTGTAACGTCAAATTCTTCCCCAAACTTGAAAGAAGAATTAGCCGGGATCACCCGAGAAGTAAACTAACTCATCAGTGGGAATCGGGATCCAACTATCATCGTATGATAATGTGACGGAATCCGCTCACGTCATCACACTCCAGAAGGTATACGCATATCTGGCAAGTTTCAGTTTCTTTAGAAACTCCCGATGTGATTTTTGCCCCATGCTCTTATGATCTTGGCGTGAGGTCAAAATATCATAAGTCACATGTCAAGTTCTACCCGTCATTGTCTAGGTTAATTTGAACCCACCCGTACATACCGTTGACGTAGGCCAAAATAGTAGTACGACTGTCCCAAACTAACGCATCTATCTATGCAATAGATAAATACCCGGCAGCTACCGATTGTTAGTTATATGTATGCCCTAGAGGCCATTACTGTACATAGGATGTATATTGTAGTGGATGCTTGGACATATATAGGGAGGACTTTCTTGCTCGACATGATAGTATGCTATCTGGTTGCTCTTTACCTTAACGTGTATACTGATTGTCTCTCTGTTACATGTTGGTAAAGCCCTTAGGATGTGTACTTGACTACCTGGACTATGATGTGGATCATACTAGTGGGCACATGGTAGTCCGTAAGTACATCCTTCAAAGTCCCTAGTCGTGGGTGTATCGAGACGGGGCATCGATATACCAGAGTAGACTGGCGTATTCCTTCTCGACCCATACAGATGGGCGATGGATGATCCCATATCCATTGGTGTTTGACATCAGACATGATATACGGGTGCTCATTAGAGACTGGGTACACTGGACGGACTCGCCGAGAACTCCCAGATGGTATTATACCTTACGTCAGATGGCAGTTCTCTGGTGACACTGGTACAGAGTAGTCTGTTGACCCGAGATCGTCATAGAGTCTTGTGTGGTTCCCACTGTGCTTTGATTTCCATCTTACCACGTCCAAGAGGGCATGCAAAACGGTGGTTTTTGGGTACAGTCTCGAATCACATGGAGGCAATGAGCGATAGGAGGGGATTCGTCTCTCCCGGTATAGGGGGTTGATGTTGCGCTGTGTTCGATTGGCTATAACCGAAAATCCCTGGCCAGGGTTGCTGAGATTTACTGGTAAGTGTTACCTGTAGTTTCTCGAACTGTTATAGACCTCGTATCGACACGACTTATCAAGCTATTGGGGTCTGACGTTTACCACCCCTAGGCGAGATATGCGACATATCAGACGATCAGACCGGACTGTACGGTAGTGTTACTGGTTGGATTCACTGGAGTGTGAGTGGGCTTGCTCGTCGATCTTCTGATCGCTCAATACCCGGGTGGCCGTTACGTTTAGCAGACCGCTTGCGGCTTGTGGGTGCTTGATATGATCATCATCTGCTGCCGGCGTATTGACGAGTCTTTAGAGTCCTACACAGAGGTTTCCTGGCTCAAGCGAAACGAAATAGGAGCGCATATGAGATATGTGCGGGACCGAGAATAATGCGTGTATGTGATACCGTATTCTATTCTTGCGATGAATGTATCGAATGGTTGTATGCGATATAACCTAGTTATCGAATCAAGGATTGATTCGATAAATCGATACATTGGATATTAGTCGGTTATATGTGATATGACCGGATCGTTAAATCAAGTGTTGATTTAATGATTTAATGTATAATTATATATTTGATATATTACTTTGCATTAACTAGTATCGGTTCACTTTAAATGGATTTTCTCGCTCGGATGTGCGCATTGCATATGCGATATGATTTTGTGCACTTGCTTGTATCATGTTTGATGATGCATGCAAACTTGGGTTTGTGTAAAGATTGAACCATGGTTTTATGAGTGGTTAGGGTTTATTATTTTCTTATTCATTTATTCTATTTAGTTATTCATTTGGAAAAAGAAAAAGAGTGAGAAAATGGTGGCTTTTCTTTGTTTGTAAATGAAGCTTCATGAAGCTTTCATTATGTCACCATTTTGTCTCATGTTAAAACCTAACCACTCCACTTAACTATAGTTCTCTCTCTACACTTAACCAAGGTAAGAGTTATGATAAGAATGGATTTTCTTTTCTATTTTAATTAATTCTTATCATAACATTCTTCTTCTTCTTCTTCATTTCCTCATGGAAGAAAGCTTGCTCCATTAATGGCAAGTGAAGAAAATGAGTGAGAAATCCAATTCTAAAGAGAACCCACTACCTATTTCTTCATCCTCTACCTCTTGCCAAGTAGTATAGGGTGTTTTCTTCACAAGTTTCTTGACTCGGTGAAGTTGGAGCTTGATCTAGTGATGCCTCAACGTAGATCATCTTCGGCATCGTTGTCGATGACCTAGCCCGCCCATTTCTCCGATGAAGCCAACGCTAGAACCCGGGATTTGATTTGGACAGCAAGGGGACTTCATCATAGAACTATGGAGGTGGAGCACCGGATCTACAAAGGTTGTATTTCCGTTCTTTTAGTTAAGTAGTTAACTAGTTTCAATGTTTCGCCTAAACTTCTAGCCAACGATCCGTATTAGGGTTTCTCGGCACCCGTAAAAGTTGAAATTGGCATGGTTGATGCCTTGTGAGACCTCATTAGAGTGCCTAGGAACCCTACAGTGGTATCAGAGCCTAGCTAGAGCCTTAGGCGAAGTCTAGACGGAGTTTGAAGTCCGATCGAACCGAAACCTAACCCCAAAAATTGCTCTCTGTACTTTTTCTAAAATCGTGGATTTTTCCAAATTAAAAATATGCAGAAAACTCAGCAGGGAATTCTAAGAATTACGGCGCAAAATTTATTGCATGAACAGTGTAATCAGCGGCGGAACCGCGGTATAAGCCTAGCTTATGCGGCGGTTCCGCGGCAGAATTGTGACGTCAGCCCTAACTGTTTGCACAGTAATTCATTGTTTCAGGTGCTGAGTTCTCTGGGTATTTTTAAAATTTATTCAAGAGTTGGATTTTCTGGGGTTGTTTTGGGGATTCGGTGTTTCAATCGGAGTATCAGATTTTGTCTATGTGGCTTTCCGAATAAATTTTAGAATATGTTAAAAAGTTCGATCGGATATAAATACCCACTTTTTCCCCTGCCGGAAAATTTCCAAGTGTTGGATTTTTCCGTGGTTTAACGACGTTCTAAGTAGTGCAAGTAACGCGATGGTCCCTCTAGAAGACAACAAACCTTAAGTCGATTATGTGACCGTCTTGAACTGCCCTTTGAACCTTCGGGTTTGGGGCAGTACGGCGTGCCACATGTGAGGCATTGGCTTGACCCTTCTACGGCTGGACCGTTGGTACTGAGGCACGAACTGAATGTTTTTAGACTTGTTTCATGTGTTGATCAGTATCAGGAAAACTTGGGTGTTTGAATGTTCGATCGGAAAGTTTAACATTTTCTAATTATCTGGAATGTGATACAATAATTGGAATTCACAAGAAGTTATGAGATAACTGAATGAATGTTATAAACATAGCAGTTTAGTCTCAATTGATCGGTTGCCACGGAATTTTGATGTGATCAAAAGTCCGTCGCAATCACGTAGCGTACGCGGATACTCGCCGGGTAAACTTAATAGACAGCCTCGCTCCATAGCCCTGACCAAGTGACTGTAGGAGAACCCCGTCGCCGAAAGCATCCGTTCGGGTGCTCGCGGCAGCGGTGTTCCGCCTTGGTGCACTTCGTCGACGGCATCAGGGGTGCGGCCGTCTACTGAACTTTGCGACGAGCATTCGATCAGGATGTCGGGAATCTTGTTGAATTACCCGACTTGATATTGAAAAGTGTTTTCGATAATGAGACTAAAATGCGGGGTTTATAATTGTTAGGCATGCGATGTCTAAGGAATTCATTTGGTCAGGCTTGCGATGTCTGAGAAGGTTGCGGATTCCAACTGTTGTAGTTTTACACTTTCTTTTCTGTGACCGTAAGTGTAATATGTGATATCGCCGGTTCCGTTGCTATATGTCAACGACAATTAGGATGCGCATATTTACTTATGTTGATGACATGTGATGTTATGTGTTGCTGGATATGTTATATTGGATCGTCTTCTTTGAATAGCCGGGGGTTTTTATGTGAGATGAGTGTTTTTCATTTTCATTCATGTAAAATCTTGTATGTAATATTCTTTTATTGGGGCGCTTCCAGGTTGCGGAAGTTGTCACCGTTGTTGTATATTATTTACTTTTCCGCACTAGGATAGACCCAAGGAGGAGGGTACAAGTAACCGGGTTCTGGAGTCCAGTGGGAGACCAACTCGAGGAGTCGAGTCCGGGTCTCCTAACTCTAGAATTGGCAGGGTTGCTTGCCGCTCTCATAGGGGTCTAGGGGTGTGGGTTTGGCTATTCATCACGACCGTGGAATCCGTGTTTTATACTGGCTCGTATTGAAAACATGGACGTCCTAGTATATCCAATATTTCATATGATTCTTCTGCTGCGATATCTGTGATGTGATCATGTGATATATTCTGTGATAGATACTGTATATAGTATATATGATATATTATATAGGCGTTACTTATGTTTTACACCCGCACTAGCCTTGCCCCGATCTGCCGTTAGTTACCTAACCTAACGGTGCACGAGGGGACATCGAGGCGAATGCGGATGGCATAAGTGTACGTCGTATTTATTTGTGATATTTAGGTACTTAAATGATGGGACTTCATTAATGTGATTAATGAAATAAAAGAAACCTAAGATGTTGTAGAATTGAATTTCAAAAATAAAACAGGTAGCTACAGTTCTTGCTTTGCACAGCGGTACATACGATATATCCTGCACCTTATTCGATGAGGAAAGGACCGAGATCCCTTCACCGGGAGTGACTCCTTTAGCAATAACTGGCAGATGCTACAACCTTCGGTTTGTCTTTTGATTGCTTTTAAGTGTTTTTGCTTTGCACAGCGATATATATGATATATCCCGCACCTCATTCGACGAGGAAAGGACCGACGATCCCTTCACCGGGAGTGACTCCTTTAGCAAAACTAGAAAAGGCTCAAAAGCACTCCATTTTAAAATCATTTGATTCTACAACGATATCAAGTTCATTACGTAATAGGTTTTCAGAAAAACCTGTCGTAGCCTTCCGTCATTTCAGATAAGTCCTGTTTAGTATTCGTGCTGCGTTTGTTGACCTTGTCAAGGCGCAGTGTGCGGTAGCTAACCAGTATTTATCTGCTTATGCATATGATGCAGATTGGGATAGGGTAGTCGTGCGGCCTTGTTGACCTTGTCAAGGGTCGTGCGGGTGGGTTTGATTCAATCAAGAAATGACGGGTTGAACTTGACTTGCGATCTATGGTTTGTTGACCTTGTCAAGTTCATAGATCGTTCGGGGAAAAATATTATCGGGAATTTCAAGTGTTGAAATTTGCAATGAGATTGCATACCTTCTATGAGATAGTTGGATCCCGATACCCACTGCGAGTAAGAGTTACTCCTGGGAGAGTTTTACACATTGCAATCAGCCGATCAAGTAGGTGTCTAGAAAGGTGTCAACGGGGTTACGCCTCTAGAAAACGAGGTTTACATTAATTAGGTTCGTGCGAAAGCACGGGGGACCTCCCTCAAAGTACCGACACTGGCCTGGCTGAAAGATTGACGAACTTGTAGTGTGTAATTAATCCCGGCTAGTCTTTCCTTTTAGGGTTTGAAGGAAGATTTGATAAAAAGCAGTGGGAGCCATCCTGATTAGATAAAATAATAACCAATCTATTCTTGCAAGAGCACACGCTGAGTGTTTTCTTCTCTCTCTCTCCAGGTAGCGACCATATCACGCCTTAATCAAGATAATAATACAGATATTTGACCGAACCCGCTTGTTATACTGAGCTGGGGAACGTTGGTCCCGCTCCAACTTATAATTGTTATAAGACAGAGCAAGAAATTGGGGAATACCAGATTTCCCGTGCCGCCCAAACGAAGAGAGTGCATGCTGATGCATCATCTTCGGGTGTGTTCGTTACAAAGAACCGTTTCTCTGTATCCTCTACATCCTGGGTATATGATACCGGATCAGGATCCCAGATATGTAATCTGTTACATAGGGCTACAGAAAGGTAGAGGACTGAGAACGGGTGATAAGTTTCATGAGGCAGAAAACGGGGCAAGAGTTGCAGCCAAGTCTGTCGGTCACTGTCACCCTGTATTACCAATACATTGATTCTGATCGAATGTTATTAGATGCCGAACCTGATATACAAAATCATATCAGTCTCTTTATCAGTAAAGAAATGATAAAATTTTGTATTGTTGGATAATGTTTTGAACATTTCCTATATCAAAAGTTGATCGGATCAGGCACGTTATCTAAAAGCATTGATGTTCTAAATCAAACTACAGTTCTTAGTATACAGAACACACACAAGAGGAAGAGTTCAGAAATGAACGAATCCTTCTTGAGGTATTGTAGACTAGGTCATATCAATGCGACCTGACTAGCTGAAGTTACATTTAGATGCATATTTAAATCTGTTTGAATTTACATCTTGTGAAACTTGTCAGTCATGTCACAAAGATAAGATGACAATAGCTCCGTTTACTGGAAACAGAGAAAGAGTTAGTGAACTCTTGGGATGATACATGTTGATGTATGTAAGGTCCCCTGTCTACACATGCCAGGACTGGTTCTTTGTACTTCATTACATTCTCTGATAATCTCTCAAGATTCAGACATATGTTCCTGTTGAAACATGAGTCCGAGCCTTTTGAGATATTCACAGAATATAAGCGAGAAGTAGAGAACCAAAATACGGGTATAAGTATTATGTCCTATGATGAGATCAGGGAGGAGAATACTTGTGCATGGAATTCCTGGACTATTCTAAAGGAGAATGAGATTCTCTCTCAGCATTACTCCTCTGTATACACCATAGCACGATGGTATATCGGGATGGAGCAGATACACCCTATTTGATAAGGTGTGCTCTATGATGAGTACTACTGAGTTACCTATTTCCTTTTTTGGAGTTATGCACTTAAGAAGCTGCATACCTATTGAATAGGGTTCAAATCAAATCAGTTTCCTACCACTTCATATTTGATATGATAAGGGAAGAGCCCATATCTTAAGTTGGTTAAGATTTGGGGTTGTCTGGGCTATGTCTAAAAGCATAATCCGGACAAGCTCGAGGCAAGGTCAGTTATGTAGAACTGGAAAGGTTCCAGCTATACAAACTACAGCAGATGATTTGAAAGAACCAAAGGATTCAGTAGATTCCAACGAACCTCGGCCTCTCCGCCGATCTAGTAGGGTTCCTCACCCACCTGAGAGATACTTCGGTTTCTCTATGACAGTGGGAGCGAGGATTGCATCATAAGATGATGACCCAACTAGTTTCGAGCTGGCCATCTAGAGGAAGACTCTGTAAGAATGGCTGGATGTTTATCGATCTGAGATGGGATCCTTATACACCAACAAAGTATGGACTTTGGTTGCTATATCTGAAGGGTTAAATCCCCATCAGGAGCAAGTAAATCTTGAGAAGATTACTTGGTGTACATGGAAAAGTTAAGACTTTCAAAGCTAGACTTGTTAAAGCTTTTCGTCATCGACCAGGCGTGGATTATGATGAAACCTTTTCAAGTGGCTATGCTTAAGTCCATCCAGATCCTACTTGCCACGGCTACATGCCATGACTACGATATCTGGCGGTTGGGTGCCATGACTACTTTTCTAAATAATGATTTAGAAGAGAACGTCTATAAGAACACAGCTAGAGGGCTTCGTAGACAGTGGGAGCAGCGGAAACGTATGCAAGATGTTTTATGTGATAAAGCAGGCATCGTGGAGTTGGAACATCTGTTTTGATGGATAAGTCAAACAGTTTGACATCATCAAAATGGTAGATAAACCTTGTATATACAAAAAGGTAGTAG
Source organism: Agapanthus africanus (assembly GCA_030015575.1). Lineage (NCBI taxonomy): Eukaryota > Viridiplantae > Streptophyta > Magnoliopsida > Asparagales > Amaryllidaceae > Agapanthus > Agapanthus africanus. Next base: position 395,986 of record JASDDO010000250.1, on the reverse strand, counting down.
GGAGTATGGTGATGATCCTCGTAGAGTACGTGGATGACATACTCTTGATAGGGAAGGAGTTTCCTATGCTACGCTCGGTCATTCTCCGCTTATCACAATGATTCTCCATAAAGGATCAAAGTGATACCTCCTATATCCTGGGTTTTGGATCTATGAGATAGATCTAATTGGATGTTAGGATACTCACTAGCTGAAGTGAGATGGTATTAATCGATCCTGGGGAGAATCACTGGAAGTGTTTCAGGGTGATAAGGACGACTGAAAGTCAGTCACAGGCATTGTCTTTACCCTCAGTAAAGGGACGGTATGTTGGAAGAGTTCCAAGCTAGATACCGTGGCATACTAGACGATAAAGGCAGGATACATCGCTACTTAAGATGCTACCAAAGAGGCGGTTTGGGTGTATATTGGTTCATGAGATGAACTACGTTCCCACCATTGTGAGACAATGAAGTTGTGGCTTATGCTAAGGAACGCAGGTCCCATCAGTGATCCAGACATATTCTAAGGCAGTATCACCTGATCATGGAGATGGTTGATCTCCAGGGGATCAAGGACAGGAGAGTAGACTCAGAGGTCAACACAGCAGATCCACTCATAAAGGCCTGTTCCCAGAGAGAGATTTTTATGGGATGGTTGAGTATGAGATACTACAACCACTGCCATCAGATGGTCCTAGTGCAAGTGGGAGATTGTTAGTTATATGTATGCCCTAGAGGCCATTACTGTACATAGGATATATATTGTAGTGGATGCTTGGACATATATAGGGAGGACTTTCTTGCTCGACATGATAGTATGCTATCTGGTTGCTCTTTACCTTAACGTGTATACTGATTGTCTCTCTGTTACATGTTGGTAAAGCCCTTAGGATGTGTACTTGACTACCTGGACTATGATGTGGATCATACTAGTGGGCACATGGTAGTCCGTAAGTACATCCTTCAAAGTCCCAAGTCATGGGTGTATCGAGACGGGGCATCGATATACCAGAGTAGACTGGCGTATACCTTCTCGACCCATACAGATGGGCGATGGATGATCCCATATCCATTGGTGTTTGACATCAGACATGATATACGGGTGCTCATTAGAGACTGGGTACACTGGACGGACTCGCCGAGAACTCCCAGATGGTATTATACCTTACGTCAGATGGCAGTTCTCTGGTGACACTGGTACAGAGTAGTCTGTTGACTCAAGATCGTCATAGAGTCTTGTGTGGTTCCCACTGTGCTTTGATTTCCATCTTACCACGTCCAAGAGGGCGTGCAAAACGGTGGTTTTTGGGTACAGTCTCGAATCACATGGAGGCAATGAGCGATAGGAGGGGATTCGTCTCTCCCGGTATAGGGGGTTGATGTTGCGCTGTGTTCGATTGGCTATAACCGGAAATCTCTGGCCAAGGTTGCTGAGATTTACTGGTAAGTGTTACCTGTAGTTTCTCGAACTGTTATAGACCTCGTATCGACACGACTTATCAAGCTATTGGGGTCTGACGTTTACCACCCCTAGGCGAGATATGCGACATATCAGACGATCAGACCGGACTGTACGATAGTGTTACTGGTTGGATTCACTGGAGTGTGAGCGGGCTTGCTCGTCGATCTTCTGATCGCTCAATACCCGGGTGGCCGTTACGTTTAGCAGACCGCTTGCGTCTTGTGGGTGCTTGATATGATCATCATCTGCAGCCGGCGTATTGACGAGTCTTTAGAGTCCTACACAGAGGTTTCCTGGCTCAAGCGAAACGAAATAGGAGCGCATATGAGATATGTGCGGGACCGAGAATAATGCGTGTATGTGATACCGTATTCTATTCTTGCGATGAATGTATCGAATGGTTGCATGCGATATAACCTAGTTATCGAATCAAGGATTGATTCGATAAATCGATACATTGGATATTAGTCGGTTATATGCGATATGACCGGATCGTTAAATCAAGTGTTGATTTAATGATTTAATGTATAATTATATATTTGATATATTACTTTGCATTAACTAGTATCGGTTCACTTTAAATGGATTTTCTCGCTCGGATGTGCGCATTGCATATGCGATATGATTTTGTGCACTTGCTTGTATTATGTTTGATGATGCATGCAAACTTGGGTTTGTGTAAAGATTGAACCATGGTTTTATGAGTGGTTAGGGTTTATTATTTTCTTATTCATTTATTCTATTTAGTTATTCATTTGGAAAAAGAAAAAGAGTGAGAAAATGATGGCTTTTCTTTGTTTGTAAATGAAGCTTTCATTATGTCACCATTTTGTCTCATGTTAAAACCTAACCACTCCACTTAACTATAGTTCTCTCTCTACACTTAACCAAGGTAAGAGTTATGATAAGAATGGATTTTCTTTTCTATTTTAATTAATTCTTATCATAACATTCTTCTTCTTCTTCTTCATTTCTTCATGGAAGAAAGCTTGCTCCATTAATGGCAAGTGAAGAAAATGAGTGAGAAATCCAATTCTAAAGAGAACCCACTTCCTATTTCTTCATCCTCTACCTCTTGCCAAGTAGTATATGGTGTTTTCTTCACAAGTTTCTTGACTTGGTGAAGTTGGAGCTTGATCTAGTGATGCCTCGACGTAGATCATCTTCGGCATCGTTGTCGATGACCTAGCCCGCCCATTTCTCCGATGAAGCCAACGCTAGAGCCCGGGATTTGATTTGGACAGCAAGGGGACTTCATCATGGAACTATGGAGGTGGAGCACCGGATCTACAAAGGTTGTATTTCCGTTCTTTTAGTTAAGTAGTTAACTAGTTTCATTGTTTCACCTAAACTTCTAGCCAACGATCCGTATTAGGGTTTCTCGGCACCCGTAAAAGTTGAAATTGGCATGGTTGATGCCTTGTGAGACCTCATTAGAGTGCCTAGGAACCCTACACCAATCACTATGCCCTGGCGTGAGGTCAAAATACATAGCTTGAATACTACCGAATATTTAACTGAAATGACGGAGGGCTACGAATGGTTTCTGGCGAAAACCTTTAACGTAATAAACTTGATATCGTTGAAGGAACTGATAGTTTTTAAAAATATAGTGACGAAAACCGTTGATAAAGAGGTCACTCTCGGTGAAGGGATCTCGGCTCTTTCCCCGTAGAATGAGGTGCAGGATATTCCAACTGAATACCACGGTGCAAAGCAAAAGTAATCGGCTATAGTGAAGTTATTGCCCTGACGCAAACTTTTTGTCCAAGAGGTCACTCCCGGTGAAAGGATCTCGGCCCTTGCCTCGTCGACTGAGGAGCAGGATATTCCAACTGAATACCACGATGCGAAACAAAAGTGAACGTCCTTGCAATAACAGCTTTTTGAAAAGTGTTCCAACAACATCAGATTAGGTTTGTTTTTAACTTGCATTAATCCAAATCAACGCAGTCCCATCAATTGATCACACCACAAAGAACGAAAATATACTGATGTACGTATATGCTATCCGCATTCGCCACTGGGTCCCGTCATTACCCGTTAGGTTAGCTAACTAACGACAGAGCGGGGACTGGACTAGCGCGGATGCAAAACATATACAACATCTACTAATATATATACCAATATATAATATTTCGCTCAAGGCGTGATAAAATGCAACATCACAGAAATGAACAGCAACACAGAACAATACAGATATCTAGGATCCCCGGGTTTCACAGAGCCACTACTGAAACCCGACGTTCCCCTGGTCGTGTGGATAGCCTGTGCAAGGAAATCCTAGACCCCTACAGGCGCGGCAAGTTACCCGCCAAAACCTGAAGCGGGGCAGCCCCTTTCAGCAACGTGAATGGACCACCCAGCACTTCACGGAATCCGGTAACTTGGGCACCCCTCCTGGGTCAAGCTATACCCCCTACGAGTGCGGCGAATAGCCCGCCAATCCTAGAGTGAAGCCCCCTCCGTCTCAATGCCATGAGATACGGGCCCGTTGCCCTCTAGAACCCGGCTATCCGTGCACCCCTCTGCGGGGTAATCCTAGTACAGAAAGTAAAAATATACATACAACGGGTACATCGACCTTGACCTGGTCGTGACCCAAAAGAATAATACAAACAGGCAGTGACGACAGTCCACATGTCGGACGCTCGTCCCGCAATATCAAATGTACATAATACAACAAAACTGTGCTAATACTGCAACCAGGCTATCCCCCATGACCGATCCGCAACAACACAGCATAATCACAGAACATCAACGTGAATGTCACGTTCACAAATCCGTCTAACCGGGCTATAGCAGTTAGACAGGATTTACCGATCAAGTGACATTCACAGTCGCAGATATAATGTAAATACTGTGAACTAATGTGTTTAAACTTTTCGATCGATCAAATTTATCGAAGTGGGCCCCAAGCATTACTGTAGCACTTAAAGAGTGTCTAGGCCCAAAAAGAATATTCCAAAAACCCCATTTTCAACCCAGGAGCTCACTGCAAAAATTTGGTCCAATGAATAGTAAAAATGGCCGCGGAACCGCCGCAAATACGTGGGTTTGGCCGCGGTTCCGCGGTGGAATAGTGAGATCACGCTACCAAATTTTCACAGAATGCTTTGAATTCCCTGCACATGTCACTGCAATGTACTGAAAAATTTTTGGAGCCAAAAAAATTTCGACAGAAAACTGTGCAAATGAAAATGGGTTTTCGGAAAATCCGTTCGATCAAACATGTAAACACACTAGAACAAGCTAGGCAAGGTTAATGGCGTGGCTCTGATACCAATGTAAGTCCGTGGGGGCACCCCGGCCGTCGATCCGACGCCGGAAACGCGGAAACGAAAAACTTTGCAAAACTTGCAACCGGCACCACCGTGCACTTTTCATCCGGATCGGGCCATTAAACTAGCTACTAGTAAACAAGAAAAGAGTAGAGAAGCTATACCAAGCAATCCATGTCCTTCGGTCTTCGTCTCCACTCCGATCTCCCGCGGAATCTCCGTTCGTGACCTCCTCATCGGAAAGGGCACCATGTAGCCGGATTCTTTTACGGGCTCCCACCTCTGGACCGAGACAACTCGGGCGCGAAGTTGGCTAGCCGACGCGTTCAAGGATACTGTAGGTTGTAGTGTAGAAAACCTTGTCTCTTTTGGGGTTATGAGGTTTCCATGGTGAAATGGAGGTGAAGAAATCAACTATGGAAATGAGCTTAGGAATTTGGTAGCATCAAAGATGAGATGAAACATTTTCCCTTATACAAAAATGAAGCTCCCCCTCCTCCCTGAATGTGGCCGGCCCTTTTTGGAAATATGGTGGAGAATAAAATCAAGAAGGGAGGTGAGTGTAGGATAGCTCAAAGGTGACCATAACCAAAAGCAATGATAACAATATCATATCAACCTTCATCTCATTTCTAATCACAAATAAAGCAAAGAATGGATGGAAAAAGAATCTCATCATGATGCCACATAATGCAAGAAAACCCCTCCACAAAATGTTATTTGCACACTTGCAAATAACCCCCTCCATCGGAAAGTCCGGCCGTGAAGGAACAAACGAAAACCGGCCGGAACGGAAAGACAACTGGCAACCTCAGAAAACTGATCCTGTAATAAATTACAGGAAAATCCCACGACTGCATATACATGCCTGCATTTGTATTCCCACTGAATACAAATGCAAAGAGACAAAATCTACACTGTCTAATACTAGGATCCGGCTTAAACCAAAACCGGCTAGTAAAAACCGTCCGATCACGATCCGTGCAATACCGCACGTATCTGATCGAACCCTGCAATATCTCCATACGGCCTCTACAGCGTTTCGCCCGAAACTTGAGTAACTGTGTGTGGTGGACTCTAAAGACTCGTCAATACTATGGCTGTGGATTTAACCACTAGCACGTCAGAGGTATTAGCCATACGTGACGGGCTACCGGCTATTGACCAAAAGGGACATCGATGAGCGAACTCATCCTGACACCCTACTGAGCCTGTCAGTGACAATATCCGTACAGTCCGGTTCGTTCGTCTATGAGTATCGCATGGCGGGCCTAAGGGGTTGGTAAAAGTCAGACCCCCAAAAGCGGTACAAGTCGTGTCGGAGTGTAGCCCAGAACACCCTGAGATACTACTGGAATACCTACCAGTAAATCTCCTGCCTCGGCCGAGAGCTTTGTGTAATGGCTCTCTTAGACACAGCGCGACCTCACCCCCAATACCGGGAGAGACGAACCCCTGTAGATCCGCTCACTACCTCCATGTGGCTCGGGACTGTACCCAACTAAAACCTGTTTGCACGAATCCTTTGAGCCGTGGTAGGGTAGTAATCAAAGTACAGTGGGAACTCATACGAGATAAATGACGATCTCAGGTCGATGAACTAACCTGTACACATGTCACCAGGGAACTGCTATCTGACGTCTGGTATAATCCCAACTAGCAGGTTCCCGGCGAGTCCTGTCCGGTGTACTCATAACCCAATGAGCACCTGTATACATCTTAGGTGAACCAACTGACACCAGTGGCTTGTGAGACCGGCCACCGCCCCTCGTCGGGGTCTCGACTGTATACACTAGTCTATTAATGGAGTATCAATGCCCTGTCTCGAAACTCCCACGACTAGGGACGTTTCAAGGATGTGGTTATAGACTCCAGCTCTCACTTATATGATCGCCCTCATACTGTTGGTAGTCAAGCAAGAATCCTAGGGGCTCTATCAACGTGCAATAGCGACTCGTAAGGTCACCTAAAGCAGTACACGATGATAAAGGTAAACCAGATAGCATATTATCATCTTGAGTAAGACTGTCCTTCTGGGATAGGTCCTCCCTCAATCATTGCAATCACGTGCCTGTGATCCAATAATTGACTCTGAGGGCACTATCTCCAACACACCATGTACCCGAAACGATTCATCCGTCTCCTCGAATCGGGTCTCGAAATCCATCAGCAAACTCATGGTGGACGACTTATACATCATGGGAAAACCGCAATTTTTATTTTAAAAGAGAGAAAAGGTTTATTTATGTTTTTGCGGTTTTCCTCCAAATCCAGAAAAATTCTCATGGAAATCCGAATCCAAAACCTCAATAACACGTAAAATAGTGAATATATGCATGAGAATCCATGAATGCGGCATAATAATGAATAACAGTATGCATGAAGTAGCAGGTAATAACTACAATGTCTAAACTAACATATAAGGCAAGTACGCTAACATCATGTCTAAACTATTAGCTAACAGGCTATGTCAAGCAATAATATTTTCTAAGGTGTACGTGACATGGCAATTACCGATGAAGATGTGTGTGAGCCGGCAAGTAAGTGTACGTGGTACATACGCATCATCGGTAATGGTGCTGGTGTCCTAATAACATGATATCAATAATGGAGTATGAAACATAATATAAACATGCGATGCGAAGCGGACCACAAAAAAAAGAGCGGGAGATGAAAACTAGACGCAACTATAACTAATATGCATTAATCTAATAAAAGTCCTACAAATGGTGCCTTTTGAAATAACACAAATCATGGGGTTTTGAAAATAGGGGCAACGGTGTTTTTATGAAAAGATACGTCTTTTGAAATATCCGTAGGATCCCTTGGGCTGTCTTTTAAAATACCCACGATTCGTTAGTTTTTGAAATAGGTAAGAATCGAATCTAATCTAACAACTAAACTAAACTAAAGGGCTAAGCTAACAAGCTGGACTACAGGTAAGGAAACCGCCTAACATCTGAGTCGATCCATATACATACCTGTATATATATTAGTCGGTGATCCCGCCTCAATAATATCATATCCGATACCATATCTAAAATCAGACATCCCAAGTCAAGAGTGTGGATCAACCATCAAGATATAGCTCGTACGTAAATCCGTCGTACAACATCCCCAAATCTGGGTACGGGTCAATATCATATTCCTAAGACTATTCCTCTGGTATCCTCTTTATCCAAGATCATAGTCTAGGGTACTGACCTATGTCTAGTATAGTACTAATATCCTCAATATATTCATGATCTGACTACAGATCGACAATCTCATACAAACCGATACCGTCAGCACATAGCATCATCAAGGGTATACATCGCCCGATACGGCCTAATATCAATATCCTAGCATATCATGCCTCATATTACGATCACACGTCGACCATTTTATTTATAACACTATTCACCCGTATCGCCGCCCCAAGATCCGCTATAACACCAGGACGTACCTCAAGTACGAATCCTGCCATATCACCGATATCACAACCACAAAACAAATCTCATCGACTCAGCTCAAATCCAATATCACCCTCATATCTGTATGTGAACACATAGTCCTATACCCATGTGATCACATGACTATAAAGAATCCCATGAGCACATATAAATAGGAATGTATGCAAATATGTATGTGTGTATGTGTAGTGCAACACTACCCTAGGGTTCGCAACACTAAGATAATCCAATACACCAAAATCCATCCTAAATATCGGTATTAATCCCAAATAACAAATAATAATAGTTGGTGTGTATACGCATCCGTATACACCACCACGGACTGCGGGGGTGCTATACGCCATCCACCCGACTTCTCCCCGTAGATATAAATCTACTCACCTGGTCCTCGCTCGCCGGTGCCAACGTCGCCACGCGCTTGCTTGTCGTCTCGAAGTCCACATGGGGGTACCTACATATCATAATGCACCGCATCGCATTAAAATCAAATTCGAAATCGAAACGGCACACGAAAAAGCAAATCGGCACGCGTATCACGCATAGCTCAAAACCTATCGCCTACGCATGCCAAAATAGCCAAACCAACCCTTGATGTCGATGTACAAACGTCAATCAATCGAGAAAAACCCAACATACCAATCACGCACTAGAATTTAATTGAAAATATGGTGAAATTCATAAAAACCTTAAATTTGCTCAAATCGATTTATTTCACAAAACCTAGAAAACACTTAATTACCGTTTTAAATCGAAACTTAATGTTTTAACCCAACTAATAGCCATAATATTCACTAAGTATCATAACCAGGTCATATAAACCATTTCCATATTTTTAATCTCACTAATTATCATTAACCCAAAATTCAAGTTTGCAAAAACAACCAATTTTAACAATTTTTAAAGCAAAAATCATAATTTAACAATTAAGCTTGGTTTTGCATATTTTAAATGGTTAAGCCACATATGGAAACCTTAATGATGTGCTAAAAACCCTAACTAGATTTTAATCCCACATTTTAATTAAATTTCTAAAACCTAGTTAGCAATTTAGCATAATTATTACAATTCCAAACTAACAATTTGCAAACTAGAAACTTGATTAGGTTATCATTTCACAATATGTAGAACTACAATTGCAACCACAATTACATAATAAAAAAAAACTATCTTGAATTTCATAAACCCTTACTAAATTTTTCCAAACATACAATTAAACCCAAATTAATAACTAATAATGTTTGATTTAAGGTATTCAAACAACAATTTAACAAAAGGTCTTGATTTATACCTCACAAGATTAAGGATCTAGCATGCAAATGCAAGCCTCCAAAAGTAGCTTCCAAGCTCCTAGATCCATGCTAGATTGGTTAAAAAATAATGGGTAAATGTTAGATTTGGGATTTGTGAGGTTTTATTTTGATTTTTTGTGGAATTTGTGAGGAATTTTGTGTGGAAATGAAGTGGGAAATTGGGGGGGGGGCTGCTCATGGGAGCTCTCGGCCAGAATTGGGGATGAATGAGTGAGGAGAGAGAGTGAGGATGGGGTTTGTGGCAAAAGTCAAACCAAACCCATACTTCTTTAATTATAGTTTCATGTTCATTCTTTCCTTTTTTCCAATTTCCCTTCTTTTCATCATTACATGTGAGGTGTGTGTGTGTGTGTGGGGCAGCCATGGGTTCGGCCAAGCTGAAATTTGTGGGGTGTGTGAGTGTAGGTGAGTGAGTGGGAGCACACACAAGAAGATAAATACCACACCTCAATTCTATTTAACTTATTTTCACAAAAAAAGCCTTTTTCTTTTATATTTTCTAACACCATATTAACAGCTTCTTTTCATTACAAAAAAAATATCTTACAGGTTAGCTTAATATGTTATGATGCACAAAATTTGTTTCAACCCATTCCAATTTGTAATTTTCCCTAATTAAATGTATTAGTGACGGCTTAAAATAATATTAAAATAATTAATTTCGGAAAAATTTTCAGAAAATTTGAAATTTCACCAGTGGCTCAATAAACACCAAATACTAGTAATTACATAGCTAGAATATGTATATTTAATTTTATAATAAAGATATTTGCATTTTGACTTTTTACAGAAAACCCCTTTATTTTACCGTTTTTTTTCGAAATTTCACCGAAACGATTTTCAAAACGTTACAATCTGCCCCCCTTAAAGAAATTCGGTCCCCGAATTTAAATTAAAACTTCCCCCAAATACTAAAATATTTCAGCCAAAACCATCAAATCGCCGGGGCTCCGATATCATAAATACATAAAACAAATCGTAGCGCAACGTATGCGCAGGAAAAATGAGCATATAACTCAAATCAGAACTCCGTCAAGCATCCCGCAATCATCGGAGTCATGGGGAAGACATCAATACCAAATCCAAAGCAAAACCAATATGATATAACTCGAAACTATACATGTAAAATATATTCAGGTACTGTCCTCTGACTAGTCCTGCTCAGTACAAAAACACATAGCAATATCATAAAAACGTACTGCTCTATAAGAAAAATCAATCCCAAAATACGCGTATACATGCGTCTTGTGCGCACGGAAATCAAAATCCAAATAGGTGCCATACCTATGCACAGAAACAACATCTAAGTGCATCGGGTGTGCACGAAACATCTGTCGTAGGCAACATGTGTGCCTGACAGCAAAATCAGGTGCATCTGACATGCACGAAAAATCTCGATTTAGTGCATCTGGTGTGCACCAAAATCACACTTCAAAACATGTGCCCAACATGCGCGAAAATCCAAATCAGGTGCATCCATCGTGCACGAAATCATGAAATCCAATATCAAGTGCAACACTGTGCAAAGATCGTAAATCCTCAATCATCAAAATCAAATCATGCGAATAAATCACTCAAAATATCGAAATCAATAATGGCGGAATAGTACTGCTCAAGCGCATCCTCTAAGAATCTCGGGCCAACTGTCGCGGTCACTAGTGGGACGTCTCGTCGATGATCATGAACTCTGGCCTGCTCGTGTGCGTAACAATGACCACTCCTAGGTCAAGGTCTTCTTGTAATTCATTCCAGAAAGGTCATGTCGGGATCTCTCCCAAATCTCGTCTCTGCCGAACTGTCCGGGAGTCATCGTTCCTTACTAGATCTGTTCTCATTTCGGAAGGGCTGCATACTCATCGCGACTCCTTCTGGAAGGTATATCCAAGTACAATGCCTCGGCATACGTATCGCATCCCTGATGTCGGCGGAGGGGAACGTCATCATATCCAGATCTTGTACGAACCTCTTACTCCATTTTTCTAATGTCGACTGCTCCGGACTCGTCTCGTCGTGGCTGCATGGACTGAGCTCCAATGACTATCCTCGTATCTGGAGTCTCCCAAGAAATGCACCTCACCACCTAGCATCCAAATTAATCGAGCCATCCGATCGAGTCGTCAAAACCTCATAATCCCCCAAGAGCTCAACATCTTGGGCACAGTTTAATAGTATCGAGTACATACCACAGCATCGGTGGTCCAGCCGTAGAAGGGCAAACCCAAGCCTCACTAATAGCGCCGTAGAACTGCCGCAAACCCGAAGGTTCAAAGGCTTTCATACGGTCATTAAGTCGAGTTAGGGTTTCATTCTTCTAGAGGGACCATAGAATTGCCTGCATGTCTTTCCGACTACTTTAAACTAGGAATAATAGGTTTCTTACATTCGATCGTCTCTGTCGACTCTCAACGTCTCCGCGTGAAGTCGTCTCTAGCTGTAATCAATCTATCTGATGACCTCACATCGGGGTAGGCGAACGAACCACCTGTCCTAGTCATTCATCCTCGGGTGACTAGCGACCTCCTATCACCCCTTGGTACAATCTCGTACTATAATAGCTCCAACATATAGGGCGATATCTCGTCACTCGCAGCAACAACTGGCTCACTCGTCTGCACGCTGAACAGTGCCTCGACCATCATGAATAAGCAATACACCAACGGTCATCAAAATCTGGCTGGCCTCTGTCGGTGGCCCAATCCTCTGGTACTGATCGGCACGCCCGAGAAATCTCATAAAGGCGATCCGCCAAACGCTCGTGGCGCGAAACACAGTAAAAAGATACATCTCCGCAATCGTGTGTCGCCAAAATTACGCCCTGGACAGTCCTCGTTCGTGACGAGCTTGTGCTGACCGCAATTCTAACCGTAGCTCTCCTTGCCCGTAATCGTGGCAGCAAACCGTAACTGGTACCGATGAAGCTAGATCAGGAATGAATATAATACTGAACAAAGAAATGTACATCCTAAGGCTTCTTAAGTGGAGTAGCGTATCGTAAGTATGCCGCGGAACATACCCACGGTACGTCACTCTACTTTAGTCACCTATTCCATCAACCAAGGGTTATCCTACGCTCCGAAGGTAAAACCTAACGCTTTGATACCAACCTTGTCACGACCTGAAAGTACGGAACATGACCGGCACTTAAACTACGAAACATCTCGAGGCGTACGTAATCTAAGTAAACCGAAAACCCAGAAATCCAAAACCAAGAAAAGTAGTAGAGTGAAGGAAAACCAATTTAAATCAAGTAGTTTTAATAGCATAAGCCGAATTATGCGTTTTTAAAAACATCAAATATTTCCTGAAAATTTCGGCAGAGTCTCCTTTGTAAATACTGGCCCCCAAACGGGATACAACATGAATAGTATACGAAATCAATAAAAGGGCATCCCCAAGCGGGAGCTAGCTCTTCGTCAATCGACGGTCACAACCACACAAGCAGTATAATATACAACACCAACGGCGAGGATTAAAACTCAAAAGGAAACTCAAAACCACAAGAAGTCCACAGAAATATAACGCGCGACTCTAAGGTCGAAAGAATAACATCACTGGTCTTTATCTCAAAATAAATACATGTTTGGTTGATGGAACTTCTAGATACAAAAGAATAATAATATACAAGATATATAATGGGGGTACGATACAAGTAAACCCACCTACTAGGAAATCACCCGAAGGAAACTATGCCCGCAGAGCCGTAATGAAACCTGTACGGCAAACCTGCAAGAAACTGGGGCACAACGGGGGTGAGTTACCAACTCGTGAATAGAAAAACATTTACGAAGAGAAATCGCATAAACAACGCAATCCTAGGTCAATGATCATAATATATTCTCAAATATAAGAATAACATGCAACCTATAACAAGGCTAGGGTAGATATCTAACCCGAGTGTAATCTCATGTGCCCGTGTCAGTTCCTCAGGTAGCAATATATCATATGAATGAGGTATGAATGCATGGAAACGGAATACATGTAAATGAAGAACCGTTTTCATAATTTAGTGAGATTTCCTTTGTATTTTTAAAATGAGGTATCATAATGAAATCAGCATAAAACAGTGCCTAGCATCGGCACAAAACGTAATCCCAATATCTCAATATCTCTGTATCACAGTCTCTGTACCTCAATATCTCGAAATCTCAATGACTCAATATCTAGGGCGCCGTCAGTCCAGACCGGCCCCTACCATCCATCTCAAGACCACGACGGTATCCTCCGGATATCCGACGCGTCGGGTAAAATCATCGGTAGGTAGTGCTCCCCTGCCAGGCTCACATCGTCATCATCACGCGCTTCTTGCCCCGGGGTACCTTACCGGGTCCACCATGTACCCGAAACGGTTCATCCGTCTCCTCGAATCGGGTCTCGAAATCCATCAGCAAACTCATGGTGGACGACTCATACATCATGGGAAAACCGCACTTTTTATTTTAAAAGAGAGAAAATGTTTATTTATGTTTTTGCGGTTTTCCTCCAAATCTAGAAAAAATCTCATGGAAATCCGAATCCAAAACCTCAATAACACGTGAAATAGTGAATATATGCATGAGAATCCATGAATGCGGCATAACAATGAATAACAGTATGCATGAAGTAGCAGGTAATAACTACAATGTCTAAACTAACATATAAGGCAAGTACGCTAACATCATGTCTAAACTATTAGCTAACAGGCTATGTCAAGCAATAATATTTTCTAAGGTGTACGTGACATGGCAATTACCGATGAAGATGTGTGTGAGCCGGCAAGTAAGTGTACGTGGTACATACGCATCATCGGTAATGGTGCTGGTGTCCTAACAGCATGATATCAATAATGGAGTATGAAACATAATATAAACATGCGATGCGAAGCGGACCACAAAAAAAAAGGTGCGGGAGCTGAAAACTAGACGCAACTATAACTAATCTGCATTAATCTAATAAAAGTCCTACAAATGGTGCCTTTTGAAATAACACAAATCATGGGGTTTTGAAAATAGGGGCTACGGTGTTTTTATGAAAAGATGCGTCTTTTGAAATATCCGTAGGATCCCTTGGGCTGTCTTTTAAAATACCCACGATTCGTTAGTTTTTGAAATAGGTAAGAATCGAATCTAATCTAACAACTAAACTAAACTAAAGGGCTAAGCTAACAAGCTGGACTACAGGTAAGGAAACCGCCTAACATCTGAGTCGATCCATATACATACCTGTATATATATTAGTCGGTGATCCCGCCTCAATAATATCATATCCGATACCATATCTAAAATCAGACATCCTAAGTCAAGAGTGCGGATCAACCATCAAGATATAGCTCGTACGTAAACCCGTCGTACGGCATACCCAAATCTGGGTACGGGTCAATATCATATTCCTCACACTATTCCTCTGGTATCCTCTTTATCCAAGATCATAGTCTAGGGTACTGACCTATGTCTAGTACAATACTAATATCCTCAATATACTCATGATCTAACTACAGATCGACAATCTCGTACAAACCGATACCGTCAGCACATAGCATCATCAAGGGTATACATCGCTCGATACGGCCTAATATCAATATCCTAGCATATCATGCCTCATATCACGATCACATGTCGACCATTTTATTTATAACACTATTCACCCGTATCGCCGCCCCAAGATCCGCTATAACACCAGGACGTACCTTAAGTACGAATCCTGCCATATCACCGATATCATAACCACAAAACAAATCTCATCGACTCAGCTCAAACCCAATATCACCCTCATATCCGTATGTGAACACATAGTCCTATACCCATGTGATCACATGACTATAAAGAATCCCATGAGCACATATAAATAGAAATGTATGCAAGTATGTATGTGTGTATGTGTAGTGCAACACTACCCTAGGGTTCGCAACACTAAGATAATCCAACACACCAAAATCCATCCTAAACATCGGTATTAATCCCAAATAACAAATAATAATAGTTGGTGTGTATACGCATCCGTATACACCACCACGGACTGCGGGGGTGCTATACGCCATCCACCCGACTTCTCCCCGTAGATATAAATCTACTCACCTGGTCCTTGCTCGCCGGTGCCAACGTCGCCACGCGCTTGCTTGTCGTCTCGAAGTCCACATGGGGGTACCTACATATCATAACGCACCGCATCGCATTAAAATCAAATTCGAAATTGAAACGGCAGACGAAAAATCAAATCGGCACGCGTATCACGCATAGGTCAAAACCTTTCGCCTACGCATGCCAAAATAGCCAAACCAACTCTCGATATCGATGTACAAACGTCAATCAATCGAGAAAAACCCAACATACCAATCACGCGTTCATAACGCACTAGAATTTAATTGAAAATATGGTGCAATTCATAAAAACCTTAAATTTGCTCAAATCGATTTATTTCACAAAACCTAGAAAACACTTAAATACCGTTTTAAATCGAAACTTGATGTTTTAACCCAACTAATAGCCATAATATTCACTAAGTATCATAACCAGGTCATATAAACCATTTCCATATTTTTAATCTCACTAATTATCATTAACCCAAAATTCAAGTTTGCAAAAACAACCAATTTTAACAATTTTTAAAGCAAAAATCACAATTTAACAATTAAGCTTGGTTTTGCATATTTTAAATGGTTAAGCCACACATGGAAACCTTAATGATGTGCTAAAAACCCTAACTAGATTTTAATCCCACATTTTAATTAAATTTCTAAAACCTAGTTAGCAATTTAGCATAATTATTACAATTCCAAACTAACAATTTGCAAACTAGAAACTTGATTAGGTTATCATTTCACAATATGTAGAACTACAATTGCAACCACAATTACATAATAAAAAAAAACTAACTTGAATTTCATAAACCCTTACTAAATTTTTCCAAACATACAATTAAACCCAAATTAATAACTAATAATGCTTGATTTAAGGTATTCAAACAACAATTTAACAAAAGGTCTTGATTTATACCTCACAAGATTAAGGATCTAGCATGCAAATCCAAGCCTCCAAAAGTAGCTTCCAAGCTCCTAGATCCATTCTACATTGGTTAAAGAATAATGGGTAAATGTTAGATTTGGGATTTGTGAGGTTTTATTTTGATTTTTTGTGGAATTTGTGAGGAATTTTGTGTGGAAATGAAGTGGGAAATTAGGGGGGGGGCTGCTCATGGGAGCTCTCGGCCAGAATTGGGGATGAATGAGTGAGGAGAGAGAGTGAGGATGGGGTTTGTGGCAAAAGTCAAACAAAACCCATACTTCTTTAATTATAGTTTCATGTTCATTCTTTCCTTTTTTCCAATTTCCCTTCTTTTCATCATTACATGTGAGGTGTGTGTGTGGGGCAGCCATGGGTTCGGCCAAGCTGAAATTTGTGGGGTGTGTGAGTGTAGGTGAGTGAGTGGGAGCACACACAAGAAGATAAATACCATACCTCAATTCTATTTAACTTATTTTCACAAAAAAAGCCTTTTTCTTTTATATTTTCTAACACCATATTAACAGCTTCTTTTCATTACAAAAAAAATATCTTACAGGTTAGCTTAATATGTTATGATGCACAAAATTTGTTTCAACCCATTCCAATTTGTAATTTTCCCTAATTAAATGTATTAGTGACGGCTTAAAATAATATTAAAATAATTAATTTCGGAAAAATTTTCAGAAAATTTGAAATTTCACCAGTGGCTCAATAAACACTAAATACTAGTAATTACATAGCTAGAATATGTATATTTAATTTTATAATAAAGATATTTGCATTTTGACTTTTTACAGAAAACACCCTTATTTTACCGTTTTTTTTTCGAAATTTCACCGAAACGATTTTCAAAACGTTACATCAAGTCCGTGTTAAGAAGCTTTGATAATTGTTTTTCATATATTCCGCCTCCCCGCAAGCTCGTGGGGTGCGTGACATGGACTTACAGCTTGGACATATATGTACAGGACAATGTTGCTCGATATGATAGTATGCTATCTAGTTTGTCTTTATCTTAACATGTGTGTGTATCTTACTAGATATTACATATCATTTATACTTGTTGATAAAGCCCGTGATGACGATCGTACTTGTGGGAGCTGGGTAGTCGATAAGCACATCTTTAAAAGGTCCCTAGTCATGGGAGTATCGAGAATGGGCATCGATATTCAAGAGTAGACCGGAGTATATGTTTTTAGACCCTGACGAGGGACGATGATTGGTCCCGCAACCATTGGTCTTTTGCACCTAAGATCGTATACAGGTGCTCACTGGGGGTGAGTACACTGGACGGACTCGCCGAGAACTTCTAGATGGTATTATACCTATCGTCAGATAGAAGTTCTCATGTGACATGAGTACAAGTTAGTCTTCATACCCGAGATCGTCATTTGTCTCGTGTGAGTTCACACTATACTTTTATCACTACCGTACCACGACTCTACTGATGTTAGTTATATGTATGCCCTAGAGGCCATTACTATACATAGGATGTATATTGTAGTGGATGTTTGGACATATATAGGGAGGACTTTCTTGCTCGACATGATAGTATGCTATCTGGTTGCTCTTTACCTTAACGTGTACACTGATTGTCTCTCTGTTACATGTTGGTAAAGCCCTTAGGATGTGTACTTGACTGCCTGGACTATGATGCGGATCATGCTAGTGGGGACATGGTAGTCCATAAGTACATCCTTCAAGGTCCTTAGTCATGGGTGTATCGAGACAGAGCATCGATATACCAGAGTAGACTAGCGTATACCTTCTCGACCCATACAGATGGGCGATGGATGATCCCATATCCATTGGTGTTTGACATCAAAGATGATATACGGGTACTCAGTGGAGACTGGGTACACTGGACGGACTCGCCGAGAACTCCCAGATGGTATTATACCTTACGTCAGATGGCAGTTCTCTGGTGACACTGGTACAGGTTAGTCTGTAGACCCGAGATCGTCATAAAGTCTTGTGTGATTCCTACTGTGCTTTGATTTCCACCTTACCACGTCCAAGAGGGCGTGCAAAACGGTGGTTTTTGGATACAGTCCCGAATCACATGGAGGCAATGAGCGATAGGAGGGGATTCGTCTCTCCCGGTATAGGGAGTTGATGTTGTGCTGTGTTTGATTGGCTATAACCGGAAATCCTTGTCCAGGGTTGCTGAGATTTACTGGTAAGTGTTACCAGTAGTTTCTTGAACTGTTATAGACCTCAGATCGACACGACTTATCGAGCTACTGGGGTCTGACGTTTACCACCCCTAGGCGAGATATGCGACATATCAGACGACGAGACCGGACTGTACGGTAAGTGTTACTGGTTGGATTCACAGGATGTGAGCGGGCTTGCTCATTGATCTTCTGATCGCTCAATACCTGGGTGGCCGTTACGTTTAGCAGACCGCTTGCGGCTTGTGGGTGTTTGATATGATCATCACCTACTGCCGGTGTATTGACGAGTCTTTAGAGTCCTACACAGAGATTTCCTGGCTCAAACGAAACGAAATAGGAGCGCATATGAGATATGTGCGGGACCGAGAATAATACCAGTATGTGATACTGTATTCTATTCTCGCGATCTGTATCATTAGACGGTTATATGAGATATAGCCGGGTTACCGAATCAAGTGTTGATTCGATACATTGATACACTTGATATTAGTCGGTTATATGCAGTATGACCGGATCATTAAATCAAGTGTTGATTTAATGATTTAATGTATAATTATATATTTGATATATTATTTTACATTAACTAGTATTTGTTCACTTAAGATTGATTTTCTCACTTGATTGTGCACATTGTATATATGATATATGTTTGTGCACTAGTTTGTATCATGTTTGATGATACATGCAAACTTGGGTGTGTATGCTTTAAACCATAGTTTAGGTTAATGGTTAAGGTTTTATTTATTTATTTATTTATTTAATTTGGCAAAAACCAAAATGGTGGCTTTATTTGTTTTCTTGCTTGAAGCTTCATGAAGTTTCTTTTAAGCATCTTTGAAAAATCAAACCATTTTGTTTTATGCCTTAAGCTAACCATCAACCTAAACCCTAGTTTATTCTCTACACAAGTTAACTCATCCATGGTTGCTAAATGATAGACTGCACTTGATTTTTATTTTGATTATTCATTATTCATTCTTTTCTTTCGTCTTCATCTTCTTCATGAAGAAAAGAAAAGTTTTCTAGAAAAATTTCAAGTGATGAAATCAAGTGAGAAATCCAAATCCAAAGTGAACCCACTTCCTATTTCTTCATCCTCTACCACTTGTCATGTTGTATAGGGTGTTTTCTTCACAAGGTTCATGACCAAGTGAAGATGGAGCTTGAGTTTGAGTCGCCTCGACGTAGATCATCTTCGGCATCGAAGTCAACGACCTAGCCCGATCATTTCTCCGACGAAACCATCGCTAGAGTCCGGGATTCCGATGATCGCAGCGGAGGGACGTCATCACGGAGCTTTAGAAGTGGAGGACCGGATCTACAAAGGTTGTAATCCCTTTCACTTATTAGCAAAGTTGTTTGCTTGCTTGCTTTTCGCCTAATCTCTAGTTAACAATCTTGTATAGGGTTTCTCGGCACATAAATTTTTGAATTTGGCATGGTTGATGCCTTATGAAACCTCTTGAGTGTGCCTAGGAACCCTACAACTGATTCGTGCAAACAAGTTTTTGTTGAGTACAGTCCCGAGCCACATGGAGGCAGCGAGTGATGTGGATTCGTCTCTCCCGGTATAGGAAGTCGATATTACGCTGTGTTCGATTGGTCAGGACCATAAGATCTTGGCTAAGGCTGTTTGGATTTGCTGATAGGTTGATCAGTAGTTTCCCGGATTGGTCCGTTGCCGCATCAGCACTAATTATCGGGTTATTAGGACCTGACGTACCACCTCCTAGACCCGGTATGCGATACTCTCAGACGAAGAGACCGGACTGTACGGAGATTGTCACGGAGGCTCAGTAGGGATCCAGAAGAGTTTGCTCGTCGGCCTTCCTTTTTGATAGGTACCCGGGTAGATGTTACTTACAGCTAGTGCTGCTGACGTGCTTGTGGTTATGGATTTATCCAGTAACTCACTGCCGGCGTACTGTCGAGTCTTTAGAGTCTTACACAGAGGGTTTTCCTGGTTCAGGCGAAATGATGTAGTAGCCGTATTGGATACGTACAGGGTTCCGATTGATTGATGGTACTATGTATCCGGACTTTCGATCGGACAGTTGATAAACTAGCCGGCTAGGGTTTTGAGCCGGATTATTAAATCAGGTATTGATTTAATAATTTACATATATATATTTCGATATGAATATTCTAGTATTATGTTCTTTGTGTTATTCTATCTCTTCGGGTATTCGTATTTCGATACGAATACAGGTATGTATATACAGTAGACTGTAATCCGTATTTTGTATGGAAAACATTCTAGAAGGTGAACACCTCATTTTGGTTATTCCATTTATTCATAAATGGAAAATGAGGTGTAAAGTGAGGTGAGGAAAGTGTGGTGAGAGCCATGCCTCAATAGTGTTGACAAATGAACTTTCAATTCATTTGTGCTCACTATTGAAGCATGGTTGGATATTGTTTATTGTAAAAATTATTTTACAAAACCATTGTGAGGATTTTCTCTCACATACTAACCTCATTTTTTTTGAGCTCTCACCATTTGCTTCACTCTCCTCTCCCTCTCTTGAGCTCCTCCACCTTCATTATCTACCTCCTCCCTATACTCTCATGTGTTGAGAAACAAGAGAGGAGGTGAGATAGTGAGATAGAAACACACTTTGAACCATTACACTACATGCTAGAGTTCTTAGACTAGCAAACTAAGTTCTTTAGTTGCTCCATGACACTTAGTTTGGAGCTAGAGCCATGGACCACAGCTTTCGGGTGGATCATCTACGACGGAGGAGCACCGACGAACAAGATCGATCCCGGAGAACCGAAGGAGCAAGTCAAGAAGATCAAGCTCGATCATAGAGGCCACTTAGAGCTAAGAAAGAGGAAACAAGACCGAAGGACGCCGATCTTTTGGTGAGACTCCTCTTTCATAGTAGATAGCTTCTCCTAGTTAGCTAGTTAAGGTTTATGGTAGATCCGGTTAATGGGTTATTCTAGTGCCAGTTTTGAAACTAGAAAAAAATTTGTTCCGCTAATGGCTACGGATGACAGCCGGGGCGCTAGTGTAACTGATTTAATTGATTTCCTCGATTGGGTGTAAAAGCAATTATCGAACTATTGTTTCCCGATAACGGTTTCAATTGATCGATAAAAGTATCTTGTATCGGTATTTAGAAAATTGTATAAAAAAATCACAACCAAAGAATTATATTTGACCGCAATCAATAACGGTGTCGTGTAGATTTCGTTAGCAAGTGCGGATCGTCCACAGGGATTGCGCGATTCGTTTCTATGTTTAATTTGTTTGAATTGAAAAGTTAATCGAAAATGAAAGAAAACATGATTCAAGATTTATTCGATTGATTCAGGTGTCACTAATCTAATCAAGAATCAAGAAATGATAAACAATCAAGAATCAGGTTTCGATAATATTTCCAACCAAATGTCAAGAATCTAAATGAGGCTCGTAGGAATCGATCGGATCTATAGACGTGATGTAATCTCAAGATTTCGTGTTCTTGTCCTTCGAAGGATTGATACTAGATCGATGATGATCGATGAGAGTTAGGGCTTTCTCATGAAACTAGGGTTTCATCGGTTAACCCTTGTTCTTTCATCGATATCATTCACATTCTAGCCTCTATCAATTTCAAGAAACGATCGTAACTCCCCAATCTCGAGCGATATCATTCAAGAAAGCATCGCAACGAATTGGGTCGTCGATTCTTGAACTTGCTAGGGTTTACAAAACTCGTAGGATTCAAGAATAGATTTAAGATATATTACATTATCATTCTATTGATCATCTCGACTCCTCGACGAGCGGAGTATTACTCAAATATCACAACCAGATTTACAACTAGAAATTTAGATTGAATCATGATGCAAGAATTTAAAGAAAACAAGATAAAAGAATATTACCTTTTATTTATATCAACAATTTGATTACAGTCGCTCAAGAACTACAAGAGGAAGAACTAAATTGTCGATTTGGCGTCGCTCGGCTCCGTGAGTCGCGGATCGACTTGGACCACTTGCTCGGTTGAAGATCGGCTCGGCTCATAAAAGGTTGCAAGGCTTCTTGATTCATGGGGTACTCTGAATGTTGGATTTTGATTGGAATTAGGGTTAGGGTTTTACACAAGTCCTCTCACTAGACTTGTGGAAGAAGATGAAGAAAGAGAGTGAATGGATCTAGATTGGCTACTCAAATGGGGATTTTTTCCAAGATAAGAGATGATCTACAAGTGAGCCTAGGGTCTTATTTATAGATCTCTCAAACCCTAGGTCTAGGTTTGAAATTACAATTCCCTCCAAAAGTTTGTTGAGGCTTCTAGAAGGAGTTTGTTAGGAGCTAGCTTAGGGTTTAAGCTAGGGTTTAGGGAGAAGTTTCTAGAATGATAGGCTAGTTTAGTGTTGATTCCAAAGTTTGCTGATCTGGCAGAATGTTCAGGAGTATTCTGGAACTTGCATAGGTTTTCTGAAGTGTGGAAGATGTCATAGGAGTTTTGGTGCAGAGCAGAGTTGATGACGTGGCAAGTTGACCGTGGAACCGCGGCAATAGGTGGATTAGGACGCGGTTCCGCGGCCATTTGGGCTCCTTGGGGCTTCAACTTTCTTGTGTTCACTTTTGGTGTCTTCTTCTGTATTTTGTGATATATTGAATTCCTGACTTCCCTTTACATTAATACCAGATTCCAAATCATTGAGTTGGCGTAATGTTTGATCGGTAATGTATAAATTTTTGGCCTTTCTTCTGGATTTTCCTGCATAGATCTCAAAACAAGTGTTGCGCAATATAGGGATGATGCGATGCCATGAAATGCGGTCAATTTCCTTTAAAGTGCCGGTTTTAGAGTCTAACATATGTAATCTGATATTTTGCGACAGTTTTGCTAATATGTGAAATATGAATACCGTACACTTCTAAATGAGTGCAAATAATAGGGAAATTGCCGTGTTAAAAATACAATATTTTCGACTAATCAAATTCCCCCAAACTTAATTTCGATCGTCTCGAGTGAACTGTTTTATTAAAAAGAGAAGGAGAAAATAAAGAAAGAGAAAAACTAACTAGCACACTTTCGTAGGCAACATGATTGCACTGAGCATGTGCAACAAGCCTTTAAACCTCTAGGTGTCCCTAGTAGGAGGAGTGTTGTCTCCTGAGGGTTTTCAGCGGATTAGACCCACAAAATCCAATAATAAAAGAAAGATCATGAATATTACATTTAAAGAAAAGAATTGTAACAGAAAAGTCTTTAAAATTAGGGTTTCCAACTAAGCTAGCTTTTCAGTTGTCATGAGCCCTATCTTAATGGTCATGAAAAGATGTCAGAAATCACGTCCCCCCTCAATAAAACATCGTCTTATTCTTCATTCCTATCTTTCTTCCAAACATCGATCATATAACCCTGCGTGTGTGTAAAGACATCCCTACACCCGGAGAATTCAAATCAAGCTATCATACTATTGCCCATCAGCCTTAGTACTTTTTAATTAATGAATATTAAGATGATATTGCTCACACACTTTCATGCGACCGTCAATACTTCTTGAGGTACTAACCGACCGATTACTCCTGTGCTTGCTTACTTGGTGTATTTTCCTCGTCTTGCACCACCTCAGGCATAGCAGTGACTCCCAGACCAGTTAGTCTTAGGGCACTAGGTGAAGAAGCACCCTCGCTATACAATTTTTATTGCCCTTGGTGATAACAAAACCAGTGTTCATTTTTCTCACCACTTTATATTTTCTTTATCCACTTTTTTTTTCTTTTTATTTCCTTCATACTTCGGCTTTAAGACAAGAGCATTTCAAGGTATCCTCTACTATCCCAGGCTTCAAGACGTGTGTAAGTGCGAATAGCAGGGTAGCAACGTTCAAAATGTTTGGCTTCCAGAATAGAAATTATTTTTCAGACTTAATTTTATCCTCAGATTAGTGACGTCCTTCATCTTACTAACCCTTGGGACAACGGCTCATAACTACTTATAACTAGTTCGTATAAGAAAACTTCTAATTTTCTTAGTTTTCTTAAATTTTTCTGATCTCATGGATGTAATTGTTCACTATCTAAACTTTTATATCTTATTTATGTACAAAAAAGTGTAAATATTAAAATTATTTTTATACTTGAAAATTTTTAAATTTTTATGGGTTTTGAAAAAAAAAAATTCTTCAATTTTTATAGATTTTTAAAAGAAATGTTTTGTGCTTATGCAAATGATATGCAGATGATGCAAAAATAAGCACAAACCTCCCCCAAACTTGTTTTCAACAGTGTCCTCACTGTTGCCAACCGCTATACCTACAAAAACTGTAAGCCTGGGGGGAATTATTAGTGGGGGCAAAATATATAAGTGAAGAACTTCCCCTAAACTTACTCTTTTCACTCACCTTCATTCAAAAAATAATGCAATGATATACAGGACATGAAGGTGAGACGGAGGAATTTTAATCAAAATAAACTGGCTCTTGTAAGAACAAGAGCTCCTCCGTGGGGTCAGTGGAAAAATACGGCTTTAGTCTATGTCCATTCACTTTGAAAAAGGTGCCGTTTTTGACATTTTCTACTTCTACTGCCCCGTGCGGGTATACAGACCGCACAACAAAAGGTCCCTTCCATCGAGATCGGAGCTTACCCGCGTGAAGGTGTAATCGTGAATCATAAAGAAGGACTTGTTGACCAGGTGAAAATGTTTTCCTCAAAATGTTTTTATCGTGAAAAACCTTAGTCCTATTCTTTGTGATTACAGCGTTATCATAAGCTTCATCGCGGAGTTCGCTTAGCTCATTTAGTTGCAGCTTCCGAAAGTTGCAGGCTTCTTTTAGATCAAAATTTATTTCCTTAATAGCCCACAATGCTTTATGTTCTATCTCGACGGGTAAATGACATGCTTTTCCAAACACTATCCTATATGGAGACATCCCTAGGTCGGTTTTATATGCAGTTCGGAATGCCCAAAGAGCATCCGTCAGTTTGGTCGACCGGTCTTTTTTATTCTTAGCAACAGTTTTCTCCAGGATAAGTTTGATTTGTCTGTTTGAGATTTCAGGCTGCCCGCTTGTTTGGGGATGATAGGGTGTAGAAAGTCGGTGGTTGATTGAGTATTTTCGCATCAGAGTCTCGAAAGACCTGTTGCAGAAATGTGTCCCATTATCGTTAATAATAGCGCGTGGGTGTCCAAATCGCGAAAAGATATTCTCTTTTAAGAACTTAATGACAACTTTCTTGTCATTAGTGCGACATGGAATAGCTTCTACCCACTTTGAGACGTAATCAACCGCCAGCAGTATATACAAATTCCCAAAGAAGTTGGGAAATGGACCCATAAAATCAATACCCCAAACATCAAATATTTCAACAACCAAGATGGGTTGCTGAGGCATTTCATTCCTCTGGGATATTCTACCCGTGTACTGACATTGTGTACAGATTTTGCAATGCTCTAATGCATCCTTGAATAAGGTCGGCCAATAAAATCCACATTGCAAAACCTTCTCCGCTGCCTTTTTTGGACCAAAGTGACCCCCACAGGCCTGATCATGACAAAAAGAAAGAACACTCTTGAACTCTTCATTCGGGACACACCGGCGAATGATCTGATCAGGACAATATTTAAACAAATAAGGCTCGTCCCAGTAAAAGTGTTTTACTTGGGAAAGAAAACGGTATTTGTCCTGTTTTGACCAATCGCTCGGTATCAGTCCCGTGGCATGATAGTTCACAATATCCCTGAACCATGGTTCATTGGATATGCTCAAGAGTTGTTCATCAGGGAACGAATCATTGATCGGCAGGGTCACAGGGGAAGAAATGATGCGTGAAAGATGGTCGGCTACTACGTTTTCACATCCTTTCTTATCTTTGATAACAAGATCAAATTCTTGTAACAGTAGGATCCAACATATTAGTCGACCTTTTGCATCTTTCTTCGCCAGAAGATGTTTCAGGGAGGAATGGTCAGTGTACACAACTATAGGTGAACCAATTAAGTAAGGCCTGAATTTTTCTAATGCAAATACTGTAAGTGCACGGCGGCGCCCCGGCCGTCAATCCGACGCCGGAATGCGGAAGCGGTGATAAACTTAAATTTTGCGGACTTTGCAAACCGGCACCACCGCGCACTAAACTCCGGATCGTAACCATTAACAAGTCTAAGCTAACTAGAATACGGGTTAGAGATGTATACCGACGATCCAAGTCCTCCGGTCTTCATCTCCACTCCGATCTCCTCGCGGGATCTCCGTCCGTCTCCTCCTCGTCGGAAATAGCACCACATCGCCTGTAGCTTTTACGGGCTCCCACCTCAATACCGAGGCAACTCGGGTGCGAAGCTGGCGAATCGACGCGTCCAAGATTTGCTGTAGGAAGTGTAGTGTAGAGGCTACTTGTCTCTTTGGGGTTTGTTGCCTTTGGATGGAGGAATGAAGATTGAACTTTGGAGGGAAATGAAGCAACCATTTTTGCAAGCCAAATGAGATGAACAAAATGAAGCACAAAATGAATCTCTCATTTTTCTCTCCTCATCATGAAGTGGCCGGCCATTGCAACTAGGAATGGTGGAGGGAAAAGAATGGATATATATGATGAAGGGAGGTGAGTGTAGGAGTGAAGAAGGGGTGACCACATCAAGGGACATAGAAACAAACAAGCATGCTACACATTAAACCCACCCATACCTTCATCAAATCAACATAAATGCAAGCATGGTGCAAAAGATAATGAAAACTATCATAATCAATGGTTTTGCAAGAAACCCCCTCCACAAAGATTATTTGCACAATTGCAAATAACCCCCTCCATCGAAAAAGTCCGGCCGGGAAAGAACAAAGGAAAACCGGCCGGAACGGAATGCAAACTGGCAACTCCAGAAAACTGGTCCCGTAATAAATTACAGGAAAACCCCGACACTGTGCATACACACCCGCATCTGTATTCCGACCGGATACAAATGCAATGAGACAAAATCTACACTGTACTAAACTAGGACCGGCTTAAACCAAAGCCGGCTAGTAATATCCGTTCGATCCTGATCCGTGCAATACCGCACGTATCTGATCGAACCCTGCCATATACCTATACGGCTACTAGTACAAAACGTCCGATCCTGATCCGTGCAATACCGCACGTATCTGATCGGACCCTGCCATATCTCCATACGGCCTCTACAGCGTTTCGCCCGAAACCTGAGTAACTGAAAGTGTGGTAGACTCTAAAGACTCGTCAATACTATGGCTGTGGATTTAACCACTAGCACGTCAGAGGTATAAGCCAATACGTAACGGGCCACCAGCTATTGACTAAAAGGGACGTCGATGAGCGAACTCATCCTGACACCCTACTGAGCCTGTCAGTGACAATATCCGTGCAGTCCGGTCCGTTCGTCTATGAGTATCGCATGGCGGGCCTAGGGGGTTGGTAAAAGTCAGACCCCCAAAAGCGGTACAAGTCGTGTCGGAGTGTAGCCCAGAACACCCTGAGATACTACTGGAATACCTACCAGTAAATCTCCTTGCCTTGGCCAAGGACTTTGTGTAATGGCTCTCCTAGACACAGCACGACCTCACCCCCAATACCGGGAGAGACGAACCCCTGAAGATACGCTCACTGCCTCCATGTGGCTCGGGACTGTACCCAACTAAAACCTGTTTGCACGACTCCTTTGAGCCGTGGTAGGGTAGTAATCAAAGTACAGTGGGAACTCACACGAGACAAATGACGATCCCCAGGTCGATGAACTAACCTGCACACATGTCACCAGGGAACTGCCATCTGACGTCTGGTATATGACCAACTAGCATGTTCCCGGCGAGTCCTGTCCAGTGTACTCATAACCCAATGAGCACCTGTATACATCTTAGGTGATCCAACTGACACCAGTGGCTTATGAGACCGGCCACCGCCCCTCGTCGGGGTCTCGACTGTATACACTAGTCTACTAATGGAGTATCGATGCCCGGTCTCGAAACTCCCACGACTAGGGACCTTTTAAGGATATGCTTGTAGACCCCCAGCTCCCACTTATATGATCGCCCTCATACTGCTGGTGGTCAAGCAAGAATCCTAGGGGCTCTATCAACGTGTAATAGCGACCTGTCATGTCACCTAAAGCAGTACACGATGATAAAGGTAAACCAGATAGCATACTATCATCTCGAGTAAGACTGTCCTACCGGGATAGGTCCTCGCTCAATCATTACAATCACGTACCTGTGACCTAATAATTGACTCTGAGGGCACTATCTCCAACAATCTCCCACTTGCACTCAAGGCAAATTATTGCGATGTCGCATACTCACAGCCCGTGTGATACCGAACATCCAACTCCTCTACTAGTCAGTCTCACAAAGCTCGTTTGCGGAACTATTGCGTTCGAGGAATAGCCTCAGTGAGTGGATCCGCTCTGAAGTTTCTTTCTATATCTCTCTATATCTCAAGTTCGCGGAGAATGCCATCTCCCGAAATGAGCAATACCTGTCTTAGAGTGTCTGGATGTCTGATGGGACCCAGCTCATAAATGAACTCCAAATCCAAACTTCTTAGACTGTATCGTCAACTGAACTTAATCAGTATCCTGCGCCATGCCTCCCTCAGTATTGCCTTGGACCACCTGTCCAAAATACTGCCCCTCGTCAGAGGGAAAACTATAACTCTGACAACCTCCTTGTCGTCCATGTCACCTTGGAAGCCTGGAATGATAACCGTCTCCTGAATGAGGCTGTCGTTATCATATCCCTAGAACATCCACTTATGTTCTAAAACTGCTTCCGACTGTTTCTCCAGGATTGGATTAATGTCAACTTATTGCATCTAGTGCAAGAACAACATCTGGTGTGGTACTTGACATCTCATGATTGACTCAATTGCCTAAGCAAGTGATCTGCCAATCATGCACGTCCCTCTCCCCTTTAGTCTGTAAGACACCTTTAGAGAGGGTGACTCCATTACCTGCAGGTACACTACAGTGCCAGGAGTCGTCCATCCTAAATACTCTTAGAATGCTGTCAAGTACCCTGATTGGGAAACCACCCAAATCTAGATCTAAAACCATAGATCTAGTAACCAGTATGTCTGATATAAAATC
The DNA here is from genome assembly GCA_030015575.1 of Agapanthus africanus. Classification (NCBI taxonomy): domain Eukaryota; kingdom Viridiplantae; phylum Streptophyta; class Magnoliopsida; order Asparagales; family Amaryllidaceae; genus Agapanthus; species Agapanthus africanus. The sequence goes on along the minus strand of JASDDO010000250.1, from coordinate 366,301 downwards.
CATATCCTTTGTGGAGAAACCACTGTGTGACGACCAAAGAATAACCGATTGTAGTATAGGAGTTTCTTTTCCTACTTTGTGTATGTCATCCAAAACCCGGATATCACACCCTCCTACCTTCTCAACAGATCCATCCCCTATTCTGATGACGTCAAACCCATGACTGTCACATCAGAATTAGATGATCTATCTCCGCTATATCTGCTTTAGTCTATAAACAGACATAAGCCTGATGTCCACCAATGCTTCCGCTGCTCCCACTGACTACGACAACCCTCTGGCAGAGTCATATAGACGTGCACTTCTAAAGCTAGTTTAGAACGACGCTATACTCATCCTCCTGCCGGGTCTCGCAGCCTGGAACAACAACAATGGCAAGTGTGGGTAAACAAGAACTTCCCTGCCACCGTCCTTGAGGCTACCGGAGCACCTCTCGGGTGCCTGAAGTTACCCACCTTATCTGCGGAGTGGCCAATGGAATGTCAAATCAGATTGAATCTTTAGGTTCCTTATCAAATCTCCAGTAATCGTTTGCGGTTCTGGAATCGCTTCCAGTTCTACCATACTCCCACTACTGTTTTCTGAAAAATAACCATTTCTTTTTAAAACTGTGGCGAGTCAAGAACAATATCACTATTGATCTTTCTTATGGTAGAAAATCAACCCGCGTCATAGCCTGGGTCAACCCACAAACAGCCATTACAGAAACGTGCCTTTAGTTATCCAGTGTCTGGTTTTAATCATAAACCGGACAACTCCCCGTACCTTAACATCGTTAAGATATGAACTGTTCTACATCCAATATAGAACCAGAGGCACTGATTTAATTGAACCAGATTCAAATCATGCAGCTGTCTCCAGTGCATGTCAACAAAATGGAGAGAGGCTAATCAGCGTTACTTAACTTAGGAATGCTTCCAATTATGAGTAACCTGAAAGAGAAGCAATTTCTCTTTATCATTACTATCAACTGAATACCATGCACAAGTATCTACATCTTCGATCACTTTGAAGAATCCTGATACTTGCTATACCTGGTTCTCTACTCTATTCAAATACCTATAACTCCTCAAAACATAGACCCTGTGTTTCCACGAAGCACATGTCTAAGAACTAGAGAAGTTAAAAGTAAACAGAATATAGTATGAGGACCAACCCCTCTGTCCTAATGGACACTGGACAACATACAATACTCTGTATAAGTCCGCTGAGTCTAACAACTCTTTCACTGTGTGTCGTAGGTTGAAAACTGTACTTGTGGTTATGAAGAATTACACCGCTGTTTAATGCTCCTTACCTAACCATCCACTGATATAGGTAAATGTCGTAGACATAATTTCAGAAAGGTATATCTCACTCTATGAAAATAGACGTACAGATATATCAATTTGAAATTGGTGCATAACTGCGGATATTCAAAACCAAATATTTGCCGACCGGCAAACAGCCCAGGTGATTTCCTCAAATATCACCGATTACAACGAATCCCGATATAATGAGGATGATCACCCAATTCCCAATAACCTACTCCCACTCATCATCTGTAAAACCATACAGATGTGAGAATCATACCTGGTAAATACATACCCTGGAGTAAGTATCTAATCGGGAAATCAGTTTTCTTTTAACAGTACACAGTGAAACTGAAACATTGAAATGTTTCGGTGGGGTATCCCGGTATTCTTAGTAATGCCTCTTCCATTATCCAGATTCACAACTATAACCGTATAATTCTTTGCCACCTCTCCAAATCCCTTCATATGTCTTTAGTCATTACCTTCCGCACACCCCTTTAGGCCAATTGGTTTTCTTCCTTCCCTACCGTTCGGCACCAGCCTATGGTTTGGAAGAAGACTATCCAATAAGCATAAAGGGTGTACTGTCCTAATCCTAGGAGCACTCGCAACGCGAGAGAAGGTGAAGATAAAAGACACCTGAATGTACTTTATTCCTATTTCTCCTGGACCAGAATCCATCCCCGAACTGGAACAAGTTCCATTCGAGTTCGTATATAACCATACGATGGAGTATCCAAATAAACTGTGGATCTTCGTAGTGATACGGAGTGTCCTGGAGAAATACAAAGGTGATGTGGGAGTGGTAACGAAATATTTGGTTTGGTCGTGAATATCTGTTGCAATTTACTTTGCCCTCTTACTAATCCCTTGCTTTGTCTGAACTTAATACCTTCTGCACACCATCGTTATGCTAATTGGTTTTCTTCATTCCCTACCGGTCGGCACCAGCCTAAGGTTTGGAAGAAGACAATCCAATTTGCGTAATAGGTGTACCACCCCTAAACCAAGGAGTACTCGTAACCTGAGAGAGGGTAAAAGGAAAAGACAACTGAATAATCCTATCCGTTTTCTCCAGAACCAGAAACCATCCTCGAATTCCTTCGAGTTCGTATCTAACCATACGATGGTTTTGTCCAATGGAAGTGGACGTTCGCAGTAATACGGGGTGTCCTGGAGAAAAGGGTAAAAGTAGGAGTGGCAATGAGGTCTGCAATTCTGACAATCCAAAAGCCTGTGTTAAGAAGCTTCGGTCAACTTGGTCACTGAGTCAAAGTCTTAGGGTCGGGTCAATGGTCGCTGCCAAAGAGAGAGAGAAAAGAAACACTCAGCGTGCACTCTAACCTAGATCAGAATGGTTACCAATTTATCTAATCTGGAAACCTCCCACTGTACCTCAAATTCTCCTCCAAACCTGAAAGAAGAATTAGTCGGGGTCACCCGAGGAGTAAACTAACTCATCAGTGGGAATCGGGATCCAACTCTCATCGCATGATAACGTGACGGAATCCGCTCACGGTATCACACTCCAGAAGGTATGCGCATATCTGGCAAGTTTCAGTACTTTTGAAACTCCCGATGTAATTTCTGCCCCATGCTCTTATGACCTTGGCGTGAGGTCAAAATATCATAAGTCACATGTCAAGTTCTGCCCGTCATTATCCAGGTTAATCTGAACCCACCCGTACATACCCTTGACGTAGGCCAAAATAGTAGTACGACTGTCCCAAACCAACGCATCTATCTATGCAACAGATAAATACCCGGCAGCTACCAATCACTATGCCTTGGCGTGAGGTCAAAATACATAGCTTGAATACTACCGAATATTTAACTGAAATGACGGAGGGCTACGAATGGTTTCTGGCGAAAACCTTTAACGCAATGAACTTGATATCGTGGAAGGAACGGATAGCTTTTTGAAAATATAGTGACGAAAACCGTTGCTAAAGAGGTCACTCCCGGTGAAGGGATCTCGGCTCTTTCCCCGTAGAATGAGGTGCAGGATATTCCAACTGAATACCACGGTGCAAAGCAAAAGTAATCGGCTATAGTGAAGTTAATGCCCTGACGCAAACTTATTGTCCAAGGGGTCACTCCCGGTGAAGGGATCTCGGCCCTTGCCTCGTCGACTGAGGAGCAGGATATTCTAAATGAATACCGCGATGCAAAACAAAAGTGAACGTCCTTGCAATAACAGCTTTTTGAAAAGTGTTCCAACAACATCAGATTAGGTTTGTTTTTAACTTTGCATTGATCCGAATCAATGCAGTCCCATCAATTGATCACACCACAAAGAACGAAAATATACTGATGTACGTATATGCCATCCGCATTCGCCACTGGGTCCCGTCATTACCCGTTAGGTTAGCTAACTAACGACAGAGCGGGGACTGGACTAGCGCGGATGTAAAACATATACAACATCTACTAATATATATACCAATATATTATATTTCGCTCAAGGCGTGAAAGAAATGCAACATCACAGAGAATGAACAGCATAACAGAAACAATACAGATATCTGGGATCCCCGGGTTTCACAGAGCCACTACTGAAACCCGACGTTCCCCTGGTCGTGTGGATAGCCTGTGCAATGAGAATCCTAGACCCCTACGGGCGCGGCAAGTCACCCGCCAAAACCTGAAGCGAGGCAGCCCCCTTCAGCACCGTGAATGGACCACCCAGCACTTCACGGAATCCGGTAACTTGGGCACCCCTCCTGGGTCAACCTGTACCCCCTACGAGTGCGGCGAATAGCCCGCCAATTCCAGACTGAAGCCCCTCCGTCTCAATGCCCTGAGATGCGGGCCCGTTGCCCTCCAGAACCCGGCTATCCGTGCACCCCTCCGCGGGGTAACCCTAGTACAGAAAGTAAAATATACATACACCGGGTACATCGACCGCAACCAGGTCGTGCCCCAAAAGAATAATACAATCAGGCAGTGACGGCAGTCCACATGTCGGACGCTCGCCCCGCAATATCAAATGTACATAATACAACAACACTGTACTAGCATTGCATCCAGGCTATCCCCCACGACCGATCCGCAACATCACAGCAAATACATAGAACATCAACGTGAAAGTCACGTTCGCAAATCCGTCTAACCGGGCTATAGCAGTTAGACCGGATTTACCGATCGAGTGACATTCACGGTCGCAGATATAATGTAAATACTGTGAAAAATGTGTTTAAAAAATTTCCGATTGATCAAACAATTAACAAGTGGGCCCCAAAGAAAACTGTAGCACTCACAGAAACAATTGGCCCAACTTTAATATTCCAAAGCCCATATTTTAAGCCCAGAAGGCCTCTGTAAAAAATTGGTGAAGTGATGTGAATAGTGCGCGGCGGAAGGGCCGCACAAATGGGGTTTTCGCGGAGGTTCCGCGCTCCAACTGTGGAGTCACTTCATCGAATTTTTACAGAGCTCTTATATTTTCCAGTACATCAATATTTTACAACCTGAAAAATTTTTCGAGACCAAAATATTTCAACAGAAACTGATGTGAACAAAAAATACGGTTTTTGGAAATTTTGGTCGATCGGAAATGCAAACACATTACACAAAGCTAGACTAAGTTAATGGCGAGGCTCTGATACCACTGTAAGTGCACGGCGGCGCCCCGGCCGTCAATCCGACGCCGGAATGCGGAAGCGGTGATAAACTTAAATTTTGCGGACTTTGCAAACCGGCACCACCGCGCACTAAACTCCGGATCGTAACCATTAACAAGTCTAAGCTAACTAGAATACGGGTTAGAGATGTATACCGACGATCCAAGTCCTCCGGTCTTCATCTCCACTCCGATCTCCTCGCGGGATCTCCGTCCGTCTCCTCCTCGTCGGAAAGAGCACCACATCGCCTGTAGCTTTTACGGGCTCCCACCTCAATACCGAGGCAACTCGGGCGCGAAGCTGGCGAATCGACGCGTCCAAGATTTGCTGTAGGAAGTGTAGTGTAGAGGCTACTTGTCTCTTTGGGGTTTGTTGCCTTTGGATGGAGGAATGAAGATTGAACTTTGGAGGGAAATGAAGCAACCATTTTTGCAAGCCAAATGAGATGAACAAAATGATGAATCTCTCATTTTTCTCTCCTCATCATGAAGTGGCCGGCCATTGCAACTAGGAATGGTGGAGGGAAAAGAATGGATATATATGATGAAGGGAGGTGAGTGTAGGAGTGAAGAAGGGGTGACCACATCAAGGGACATAGAAACAAACAAGCATGCTACACATTAAACCCACCCATACCTTCATCAAATCAACATAAATGCAAGCATGGTGCAAAAGATAATGAAAACTATCATAATCAATGGTTTTGCAAGAAACCCCCTCCACAAAGATTATTTGCACAATTGCAAATAACCCCCTCCATCGAAAAAGTCCGGCCGGGAAAGAACAAAGGAAAACCGGCCGGAACGGAATGCAAACTGGCAACTCCAGAAAACTGGTCCCGTAATAAATTACAGGAAAACCCCGATACTGTGCATACACACCCGCATCTGTATTCCGACCGGATACAAATGCAATGAGACAAAATCTACACTGTACTAAACTAGGACCGGCTTAAACCAAAGCCGGCTAGTAATATCCGTTCGATCCTGATCCGTGCAATACCGCACGTATCTGATCGAACCCTGCCATATACCTATACGGCTACTAGTACAAAACGTCCGATCCTGATCCGTGCAATACCGCACGTATCTGATCGGACCCTGCCATATCTCCATACGGCCTCTACAGCGTTTCGCCCGAAACCTGAGTAACTGAAAGTGTGGTAGACTCTAAAGACTCGTCAATACTATGGCTGTGGATTTAACCACTAGCACGTCAGAGGTATAAGCCAATACGTAACGGGCCACCAGCTATTGACTAAAAGGGACGTCGATGAGCGAACTCATCCTGACACCCTACTGAGCCTGTCAGTGACAATATCCGTGCAGTCCGGTCCGTTCGTCTATGAGTATCGCATGGCGGGCCTAGGGGGTTGGTAAAAGTCAGACCCCCAAAAGCGGTACAAGTCGTGTCGGAGTGTAGCCCAGAACACCCTGAGATACTACTGGAATACCTACCAGTAAATCTCCTTGCCTTGGCCAAGGACTTTGTGTAATGGCTCTCCTAGACACAGCACGACCTCACCCCCAATACCGGGAGAGACGAACCCCTGAAGATACGCTCACTGCCTCCATGTGGCTCGGGACTGTACCCAACTAAAACCTGTTTGCACGACTCCTTTGAGCCGTGGTAGGGTAGTAATCAAAGTACAGTGGGAACTCACACGAGACAAATGACGATCCCCAGGTCGATGAACTAACCTGCACACATGTCACCAGGGAACTGCCATCTGACGTCTGGTATATGACCAACTAGCATGTTCCCGGCGAGTCCTGTCCAGTGTACTCATAACCCAATGAGCACCTGTATACATCTTAGGTGATCCAACTGACACCAGTGGCTTGTGAGACCGGCCACCGCCCCTCGTCGGGGTCTCGACTGTATACACTAGTCTACTAATGGAGTATCGATGCCCGGTCTCGAAACTCCCACGACTAGGGACCTTTTAAGGATATGCTTGTAGACCCCCAGCTCCCACTTATATGATCGCCCTCATACTGCTGGTGGTCAAGCAAGAATCCTAGGGGCTCTATCAACGTGTAATAGCGACCTGTCATGTCACCTAAAGCAGTACACGATGATAAAGGTAAACCAGATAGCATACTATCATCTCGAGTAAGACTGTCCTACCGGGATAGGTCCTCGCTCAATCATTACAATCACGTACCTGTGACCTAATAATTGACTCTGAGGGCACTATCTCCAACAAATACAACCGCTAAAAGTTCTTTCTCGGTGGTTGTATAATTGATTTGCGCATCATTCAGGATCTTACTTGCATAGTATATCACATTTGGCATCTTTTCGATGTGCTGTCCTAAGACTACACCTACTGCAAAATCAGATGCGTCACACATCAGCTCAAAAGGGTAGTCCCAGTTTGGCGATGACAGCACGGGGGCTGAAGTGAGTGAGTGTTTAAGTGAGTCGAAAGCTGTCTCGCAGTCCGAGTCAAAATGGAAAGTCGTATCCTTGGCCAGGAGAAGAGTTAAAGGTTTAGCAATTTTGCTAAAGTTCTTAATGAATCTCCTGTAAAAGCCCGCATGGCCAAGGAAAGATCGAATATCTTTGACGCTTTTGGGATGAGGGAGGTTTTGAATGACATCTATCTTAGCTCTGTCAACCTCAATGCCTTTCTGTGAAATGACATGTCCAAGAACAATTCCTTCTTGGACCATAAAATGGCATTTTTCCCAGTTCAAAGTCAAGTTCTTCTCTTTGCAACGAGTAAGAACAGCGTCAAGATTCGAAAGGTAATCGGAAAAAGAGTCTCCAAAAATCGAGAAATCGTCCATAAAGATCTCCAGAAAATTCTCTACCATATCAGAGAATATCCCCATCATACACCGCTGAAAGGTAGCGGGAGCATTGCATAACCCAAAGGGCATGCGACTGTAAACAAAGGTACCAAAAGGACAAGTAAAAGTGGTTTTATCTTGATCCTTTTTGGCGATGGGGACCTGATTATAGCCTGAGTATCCGTCCATAAAACAATAATACTCTCGTCCCGCTAAGCGTTCCAGCATTTGATCAATGAATGGTAGAGGAAAGTGGTCTTTCCTCGTGCCAGCATTGAGTTTTCTATAATCAATACATACACGCCACCCAGTTTGGGCGCGTGTCTGAATCAACTCATTTGTCTCATTGGTTATAACAGTGATGCCGGATTTCTTAGGAACGACATGTATATGTTAGTGTATATGCCCTAGAGGCCATTACTGTATCATACTAGCTTGTATATTACTTAATGGATGCTTGGGATATTCACCTTGTATATACAATCTTGCTCAAAATAGTAGTATGCTACTTGGTTTGTTTCTACTTCAATGTGTACTTGTGTTTATTTCAGTATATCACTTATACGCATTAGTGGAGCCCTTAGGATCTTTGCTTGATTACCAGCGTTGTGATGGCAGTCACACAAGTGGGGGCTGGGTAATCTATAGGCACATCCTTATACAGGTCCCTAGTCGCAGGACTATCGAGACGGGGCATCGATACTCCGGAGTAGACTAGCGTATGCGCTTCTCATCCCAGTGTGGGAGATGGTCTGTCCCACAGCCATCAGTACGTCGTACTGGAGATAGTATACGGGTGCTCGTTGGGTTACGAGTACACTGGACAGGACTCGTAGGGAACTGACAGGTTGGTATTATACCTATCGTCAGTTATCAGTTCCCAGGTGACATGAGTACAGCTTAGTCCGCTGACTTGACACTGGCACTTCGCCTCAAGTGTGTTCCCACTGCACTTTGATCACTACCCTACCACGGCTCAAAGGAGTCGTGCAAACAGGTGGTGGTTGGGTGCAGTCCCGAAGCACTTGGAGGCAGTGACGGTTAGACAGGATTCGTCTCTCCCGGTATTGGGGGTTGACATCGCGCTGTGTCTAGGAGAGCCATTACACGAGTAGTCCCTGGCCAGGGCAAACGAGACATACTGGTAGGTTTCCAGTGTTATCTCAGGGTGTTTTGGGCTTCGCTCCGGCACGACTTGTACCGCTATTGGGGGACTGACGTTTACCACCCCCTAGGCCCGCCATGCGATGTATCAGACGAACAGACCGGACTGTACGGAGACTGTCACATTCAGACTCAGTAGGAGTTCAGATGGGGTTTCACCTCGTCAGCCTTCTTGTCGACATCTACCTGGGGATCGTTATGCACAGCTAGTGCCGCTTGCGGTCTGTGGTTAAACCCACTGCCAGCGTAGTGTCGAGTCTTTAGAGTCCCACACAGAGGGTATTCGCCTCTGGGCAAAACAGAGTAGAGGTCGCATGGTTTTGCGACAGGGTTCGTTCTCATCCGCGCACTTGTGCACGTTTGGAGTCCGGACGGATTATACTGGCAGGCTCTGGTTTGAGCCAGATACTGGTATATGTTTTGGGGTTGCTTTTATATCTTGGTATTCTTGTTTTTCGGAACGAGAATGCAGGTGTGTATGCACAGTTGCTTGAGGAGGAGAATGAGGTTTTTCATTAGGGTTTCGGAACGGGTGCGTATGCACAGTTGACAGTCTTTATTTTCCAAACCCTAATGGATTTATTTATTATCTATTAATAATAATAATTAAATGAGAATTATGTTATGGTTGTTCTTTGTTGACTTGTTGACCTTGGTTGACTTGTTGACCATTGACCACTTTCATGCCTTCAAAAGTCTTCCTTGATTTATGCTTACATTTTTAAATGAAGCATGGTTGTGGTCATTCCAAACACTACCATCAACTATTCTCATTTTCAATTATTATCATTTAGATAATATTATTCTTTTGCATTATGGTTGCAAGAAGAGAAAAATATTAGCTCATTCTATCATTCTCATTCTCTCTCCTCTCTTCATCTTCTTCCTCCTCTAGTAAAGAGAAACCCTCTCATGAGTTGAGAATCCTTCTCTTTTAAAAGGAAAGCAAACCCTAGTCACTCTCTACTCACCCTAGGATCAAAGGATTAGCAAACCGGAGATTTTAGTTCACTCCAAGTCCGAGAAAGAGCCCAAGGTCGAACCCTCGAGGTGGATCCATCTTCGACGGAAGAAGGCGACAAAAGAGAACCATCAACCTCTACAAGATTTCAAGAAGAAGGAGTTCAAGTTTAGGTATAACCCTCATCCGAGTAGCTAACTCCTTTTAGCGTATTTGCTAGTTTTAGTTTAGGTAACGATCCCGACCAAGTCTAGTCCATGTTGCCTCTTGTACTAAAAATTTGATTTTATACCGTTTCCGCCTCCCCGTAAGAACCGGGGGTCGCAACGTGGACTAACAGTGGTATCAGAGCCTAACTAAACTTAAACTAGCTTGGTAGTGAAGTGTAACGAAGTTCGGAAACAAAAAAATCACAAAACCGGATAATTTCAAAACCTGAGTTTCTGTTAAAAATTTTTTGGCTCAAAATGAAAAAATTTATACATGTAAATTCGGCTCAGGCTTTTCTGTGAACACCCAAGAAAAACGATACAGTAACTCGTCTAAACCGCCGCGCTTCCGCCGCGTAAGGTAAGCATCCGCCGTGGAACCGCCGCGACTTGTCGTCTTCTGTGCATCGTTTTTCGTGCAGTGTGTGTCTGTGTTGGTTTTGGGATTTTTGAAATATATTATATGTGCCCAGATTTTGCAGAAAAGAAATTTCCTTTTGGGGTCCTATAATTCCGTATTTTTTCCGAACTTCACTACACTTTGACTATGATGGTTATATCTGTGATGTTTGCTTGTATTGAACGTCGGCTAATCGCTATAAGACGATTAGTCGGGGTTATACAAGATCTGTAATGTGCTGGAATGTGTATATAAATATGTTGGATTGTCGCGGGTGAATAGCCGGGGGTTGTGAGACGAGAGTTTTCTTTTCTTGCAATTCATTGTAAATGTAAATTGATGTAATTATATTATTTGTTTGGCCGCACAACCGGGTCGGGGTTGTAGCCGTCATTGTATAATTCTTTTTACTGTTTTTGCTCCTAGGATAGACCCATGGAGGGGTGCACAAACTACTGAGGACTTGGCGGGTAGTTTGCCGCACCCGTAGGGGTCTTGGGTGGGGATTTGGCTATTCACCGCGACCGTGTTATCTGTTTTTTGTTACAGGCTCGTACAAATTACAGATTGCTAGTATATCCAATGTATTTATCTGTGATCTGAAATGTCTATCATTGCTTTCTATTTAGGCGTTGCTTATGTTTTACAGACGCGCTAGCCCAGCCCCCGCTCTGTCGTTAGTTAAGTAACCTAACGGGTAATGACGGGGCCCCGTGGCGAATGCGAATGGCATAAGCGTACGTCATATTTTGGTTGTTTTCTGCAATGGTAGGATTAAATGATGGGACGCATTAAAAGTACTAATGCAAGAATATCACGCATTAAAAGAACTAATGCAAGATAATAAACCAAGTTTAAGTCGATGGAACACTTTCGAAAAACCACTCGGTTCTTTTCAAAACTAACTTTTAAATGCGGAGATTGAGCCACTCCTTTTAAAAGCTATCTCGTTCCATCGATTAAATCAAGTTCACTACGTTCACGGTTTCGCCAAAACCATCCGTAGCCCTCCATCATTTCAGTTAAATATTCGGTAGTATTCAAGCTATGTATTTTGACCTCACGCCAAGGCATAGTGATTGGTAGCTGCCGGATATTTATCTGTTGCATAGATAGAATGCGTTGGTTTGAGACAGTCGTACTGCCATTTTGGCCTACGTCAAGGGTATGTACGGGTGGATTCAAATTAACCTGGATAATGATGGGACGAACTTGACATGTGACTTATGACATTTTGACCTCACGCCAAGGTCATAAGAGCATGGGGCAAAAATCCACATCGGGAGTTTCATAAGTACTGAAACTTGCTAGATTTGCATACCATTTGGAGTGTGATGATTATGGTAGGATTCCTTCATTTTCGTCACGCGATGATATTTGGATCCCGATCCTACTGTGAGTATATGCTACTCCTCGGGAAATTTCTCACTTAACGATCAATGCTATAAACCTAGTAGGTGCCTAGAAAGGTGTTAGCGGGGTTACGCCCCCAGGGAAAAGAGGTTCTTTAATTAAGGAACTTCGCGAAAGCGTTGGAAAACCTCCCTCGAAGTACCGACACTGGCCTGGCTGAACGGTTAAGCAAGTATTGTACGGTGGGATTGATCCTGACTAATTCTTCCTTTATGGTTTGAGGAGGGATTCGAGAAACAGTGGGAGCCATCCTGTTTAGACAAACTAAAAACCACTCTAAACTTGCAAGAGCATCATGCTGAGTGTTTCTTCTTCTCTCTCCTAATTGCAGCGACCAATCAACATGACTGGACTTAAGTTACTCCTAGATAAAAACAAGCTGACAGGGCCAAACTACAAAGATTGGCTCAGGAATGTCAAGATAGCAATCACTTATGACAAGCTGGGGTATCTTCTTACCACCAAAGCTCCCCCTGTCCCTGGTCCAACTTCCAGTATCGCGGATAAGGAAATCCGCAAGACTTGGGAGATTGATAGCGCGAAGGCCAAGTGCCTCCTGCTTGCCTCGATGGACAACGAACATCAGAGGAGGCATGAGAATATGGACATGGAGTCCATATTGCTCCATACAAAAGAACTGTATGGAGAGCAATCACGTATCGCAAGATACGAAGCGTCGAAAAAGTTGTTTTCGACAAAGATGGCCGTCGGATCATCAGTAGCCGAGCACGTGCTAAAGATGATCGGCTACATTGAGGAGCTCGCTGACCTAGGGATCACATTGGAGAGTGAGCTATATACGGATATAGTTCTCCAGTCCCTTCCTTCCACTTACGCCCAGTTTATACTGAACTTCAACCTACAAGAAAAAGAGGTTGAACTATCAGAGCTCCTCAACATGCTGAGGAGCGCAGAGGGCACCCTACAGAAAAGTAGGGATACATCCACTTTGTTTGTAGGAGGATCATCTTCTTCTAGGTCCAAGGCGAAAGCCAAGGGAAAGAAGAAGAAGGCCCCCGCCAAACCAAGGGGCGGTGTTAGTAAAGTGGATGCGAAGGGAAAAGGGAAAGCAACAAAGATAGCGGGGAAGCTTGTGGATAAGGAAGAATGCTTCTTTTGTCATAAGAAAGGACACTGGAAGAATGATTGCAGGGCCTGGAAGGCCAGAACACAGGAATTGAAGCAGGTTGCAGCTTCAGCTTCAGGTGTGTATGTTATTGAAAACTGTCTTTCAATAAACTCTACTTCCTGGGTATTGGATACCGGATCAGGATCTCATATCTGTAATTCTTTGCAGGCGTTGAGAAACCGTAGGGATTTGAAGGCAGGTGACATGACCCTCAGAGTTGCGAACGGAGCTAGCATGGATGCTAAAGCCGTGGGGGACTATCACCTGGGAATGTCAGATGGACATGTTTTGGTTTTGCGTAATTGCTTTTTTGTACCCAACGCAACTTGTAATATCATTTCTGTATCTTTAGTTTCTAAAGAAGGTTATGAATTTGCGTTTGTAAGTAATGTTGTAAACATTCACCTTAATCAAGTATTGATTGGGTCAGGTACTCTGAGTAATGGTATATACGTGTTAAACCAACCACAGATTTTCAATGTCCAGAATACACACAAAAGAAAGTCTCCAGAAATAAATCAGACTTTCTTATGGCATTGTAGATTGGGTCACATCAATGAGAGAAGGTTGACTAAGTTGCATACAGAAGGATATTTGAATGCGTTCGAATATCAATCATATGCCACTTGTCAATCTTGTCTCAAAGGAAAGATGACAAAGACTCCGTTTACTGGACATGGAGTAAGAGCGAGCGAGCTCTTGGGACTCGTACACAGTGACGTGTGCGGTCCAATGTCTACACATGCCCGAAGCGGACATTCTTACTTCATTACTTTTACGGATGACTTCTCAAGGTACGGTTATGTCTTCTTAATGAAACATAAGTCCGAGGCCTTTGGAAAATTCCAGGAGTATAAGAATGAAGTAGAGAAACAGACCGGCAAAAGTATTAAGATTCTAAGATCGGATCGAGGTGGAGAATACTTAAGTGCCGAATTCCTGGACTATTTAAAAGAGAACGGAATTCTCTCTCAGCTTACTCCTCCATACACCCCGCAACATAACGGTGTATCGGAGAGACGGAACCGCACCCTATTGGATATGGTGCGGTCCATGATGAGTAACGCTGAGTTACCGCGATCATTCTGGGGGTATGCACTAGAATCAGCTGCGTACCTTTTGAACCGAGTTCCGACTAAGACTGTGCCTTCCACACCATATGAAATGTGGAGTGGGAAGAAACCCTATCTTCAATATCTGAAGATCTGGGGATGTCCGGCTTTTGTCAAAAAGCAGCATGCGGACAAGCTCGAGGCACACTCAGTACTGTGCAAGTTTGTGGGATACCCAAAGAACACCAGGGGGTATCTTTTCTACTACGCAGAGGAACAAAAAGTCCTTGTTTCTCGTAATGCCCACTTTCTAGAACACCAGTTCTTGGAAAAGGAGATTAGTGGGAGCGCAGTAGAACTGGAAGAAATTCCAGAACCACAGACTATTACTGAAAGGTTAGTGGAACCAGAGGGTTCAACAGAACAGGACATTCCTACGCCGCTCCGCAGGAGTAGTAGGCAGTCTCATCCGCCCGAGAGATACTGCGGTTTTCTCATAGACGGGGATAGAGAGGATTGCATCATAGATTATGATGAGCCTACTAGCTTCCAGCAGGCCGTTCAGAGCGTTGACTCAGTGAAATGGCTGGATGCAATGCGGACCGAAATGGAGTCCATGTACACCAACAAAGTATGGACGTTGGACATTGCTCCAGACGGGGTAAAACCCGTAGGATGCAAGTGGATCTTCAAAAGGAAGATTGGTGTAGATGGACAGGTTGAGACCTATAAAGCTAGGCTGGTAGCAAAGGGTTTTCGTCAAAGACCTGGCTTGGACTACGATGAAACCTTTTCTCCAGTAGCCATGCTGAAATCCATTCGGATCCTTCTTGCCATTGCTGCCTTCCACGATTATGAGATCTGGCAAATGGACGTAAAGACAGCTTTTCTAAATGGAAATTTAGAGGAGTGTGTCTATATGGACCAGCCAGAGGGTTTCATTCAGAGTGGGAGCAGCGGAAAGGTGTGCAAGTTGCTTAAGTCCATCTATGGACTAAAGCAGGCATCGCGGAGTTGGAACATCTGCTTTGATGAGACAGTCAAAGAATTTGGCTTTATCAAAAATCCAGATGAACCATGCATCTATAGTAGATTTGTAGCGAGAACTGTAGTATTCCTCGTTTTATACGTGGATGACATTCTCTTGATAGGAAATGACATTCCTATGCTACAATCTGTCAAGGGGTTCTTGTCACAAAGGTTCTCCATGAAAGACCTGGGTGATGCCTCATACATCCTGGGGATCCGGATCCATCGTGATAGATCCAAGAGGATATTGGGACTTTCTCGGTCCAGGTACATCGACACCATAGTGAAAAGATTCAGTATGGAAGATTCCAAGCGCGGTAACCTACCGGCTTGTCACGGGATCACCCTCTCTAAAGAGATGTCTCCCAAGACTGATTTGGAGAGGGATCGCATGTCTATTATACCCTACGCTTCTGCGGTAGGCTCTATAATGTATGCGATGTTGTGTACCAGACCGGATGTAGCTTATGCACTGAGTGTGGTAAGCCGGTATCAGTCTAACCCTGGGGAGAAACACTGGATAGCAGTAAAGAACATTCTCAAGTACCTGAGGAGGACTAAGGAGATGTTCTTGGTGTATGGCGGAAAAGACCTCCAGATCGAGGCCTTTGCTGACTCCAGCTTCCAGAGTGACAAGGATGATTCCAAGTCCATGTCGGGTTTTGTCTTCACCCTCAATGGAGGGGCGGTGTGTTGGAAGAGTTCCAAACAGGAAACCGTTGCAGACTCGACGATGGAAGCGGAATACATCGCTGCATCTGATGCCGCAAAAGAAGCTGTCTGGATGAGGAAGTTCTTGAAAGAACTTCAGGTAGTTCCGTCCATTGTTGACCCAATACCTCTGTATTGCGACAACAACGGGGCTATAGCTTTAGCGAAGGAACCCAGGTCCCATCAGAGATCCAGGCACATCTTGAGGCGGTATCACCTGATCAGGGAGATCGTGGATCGCAAGGAGATCGAGGTTCGGAGGGTTGCTTCAGAAGAGAACACTGCAGATCCATTCACCAAGGCCCTACCCCAGACTCAGTTCGAGCGGCTGATCGAGATGATAGGTCTTCGATACGCCAGTACATGGCCTTAGTGCAAGTGGGAGATTGTTAGTGTATATGCCCTAGAGGCCATTACTGTATCATACTAGCTTGTATATTACTTAATGGATGCTTGGGATATTCACCTTGTATATACAATCTTGCTCAAAATAGTAGTATGCTACTTGGTTTGTTTCTACTTCAATGTGTACTTGTGTTTATTTCAGTATATCACTTATACGCATTAGTGGAGCCCTTAGGATCTTTGCTTGATTACCAGCGTTGTGATGGCAGTCACACAAGTGGGGGCTGGGTAATCTATAGGCACATCCTTATACAGGTCCCTAGTCGCAGGACTATCGAGACGGGGCATCGATACTCCGGAGTAGACTAGCGTATGCGCTTCTCATCCCAGTGTGGGAGATGGTCTGTCCCACAGCCATCAGTACGTCGTACTGGAGATAGTATACGGGTGCTCGTTGGGTTACGAGTACACTGGACAGGACTCGTAGGGAACTGACAGGTTGGTATTATACCTATCGTCAGTTATCAGTTCCCAGGTGACATGAGTACAGCTTAGTCCGCTGACTTGACACTGGCACTTCGCCTCAAGTGTGTTCCCACTGCACTTTGATCACTACCCTACCACGGCTCAAAGGAGTCGTGCAAACAGGTGGTGGTTGGGTGCAGTCCCGAAGCACTTGGAGGCAGTGACGGTTAGACAGGATTCGTCTCTCCCGGTATTGGGGGTTGACATCGCGCTGTGTCTAGGAGAGCCATTACACGAGTAGTCCCTGGCCAGGGCAAACGAGACATACTGGTAGGTTTCCAGTGTTATCTCAGGGTGTTTTGGGCTTCGCTCCGGCACGACTTGTACCGCTATTGGGGGACTGACGTTTACCACCCCCTAGGCCCGCCATGCGATGTATCAGACGAACAGACCGGACTGTACGGAGACTGTCACATTCAGACTCAGTAGGAGTTCAGATGGGGTTTCACCTCGTCAGCCTTCTTGTCGACATCTACCTGGGGATCGTTATGCACAGCTAGTGCCGCTTGCGGTCTGTGGTTAAACCCACTGCCAGCGTAGTGTCGAGTCTTTAGAGTCCCACACAGAGGGTATTCGCCTCTGGGCAAAACAGAGTAGAGGTCGCATGGTTTTGCGACAGGGTTCGTTCTCATCCGCGCACTTGTGCACGTTTGGAGTCCGGACGGATTATACTGGCAGGCTCTGGTTTGAGCCAGATACTGGTATATGTTTTGGGGTTGCTTTTATATCTTGGTATTCTTGTTTTTCGGAACGAGAATGCAGGTGTGTATGCACAGTTGCTTGAGGAGGAGAATGAGGTTTTTCATTAGGGTTTCGGAACGGGTGCGTATGCACAGTTGACAGTCTTTATTTTCCAAACCCTAATGGATTTATTTATTATCTATTAATAATAATAATTAAATGAGAATTATGTTATGGTTGTTCTTTGTTGACTTGTTGACCTTGGTTGACTTGTTGACCATTGACCACTTTCATGCCTTCAAAAGTCTTCCTTGATTTATGCTTACATTTTTAAATGAAGCATGGTTGTGGTCATTCCAAACACTACCATCAACTATTCTCATTTTCAATTATTATCATTTAGATAATATTATTCTTTTGCATTATGGTTGCAAGAAGAGAAAAATATTAGCTCATTCTATCATTCTCATTCTCTCTCCTCTCTTCATCTTCTTCCTCCTCTAGTAAAGAGAAACCCTCTCATGAGTTGAGAATCCTTCTCTTTTAAAAGGAAAGCAAACCCTAGTCACTCTCTACTCACCCTAGGATCAAAGGATTAGCAAACCGGAGATTTTAGTTCACTCCAAGTCCGAGAAAGAGCCCAAGGTCGAACCCTCGAGGTGGATCCATCTTCGACGGAAGAAGGCGACAAAAGAGAACCATCAACCTCTACAAGATTTCAAGAAGAAGGAGTTCAAGTTTAGGTATAACCCTCATCCGAGTAGCTAACTCCTTTTAGCGTATTTGCTAGTTTTAGTTTAGGTAACGATCCCGACCAAGTCTAGTCCATGTTGCCTCTTGTACTAAAAATTTGATTTTATACCGTTTCCGCCTCCCCGTAAGAACCGGGGGTCGCAACGTGGACTAACAGTATAGGACTCACCCATTGGCTATCGGAGATGGGGTATATAATACCATTATCTAAGCATTTGACGATCTCTTTCATCACTGCTTCCTTCATGACGGGATTCAACCGTCTCTGTGGTTCTCGGGTTGGTCTGGCAGCATCCATCACATGTATATGATGTTCAACTATCAAGGGACTAATCCCTTTAATGTCCGCCATACTCCAACCAAACGCCTCTTTGTTAGATCTCAATACCGATAAAAGTGCATTCTCTTGCTCTGATGCAAGAGAAGCGGATATGATAACCGGTAAAGACTCATTCTCACCTAGATATGCATATTTAAGGTGAGAAGGTAAAATTTTGAGATCTAATTCGGGTGGAGAAATGATAGAAGGAGGGATCATTGAGTGATTCTTGGAGTTACAAAGAAACTCAGAGCCTGTGAAAGATACAGACTCAGGTGGAGTAAAGTCAGGAGTGCAGGACTCAAGTGTAGAAAAAGTGTCCTCACTAAGATCATGTGTAAGATCAAGCAGAGATGTGGTAATGTCGTCGAGATCTAAAAAGCAAAGATCCTCAGCTCCACAACTATCGGGAGCGATCTCGTGGACAGAGCACACATCTAGAATATGAGCAGAGGGTTCCGATGGCTGACTTCCAACTTTGTAGATGTTTAGTTCAATGGTCATATTTCCAAATGATAAGTTCATTGAACCATTTCTACAGTTTATAACAGCATTGGAAGTGGCAAGGAAAGGACGACCTAGAATCACCGGAATTTGGCCCTGGGGGTTTGCTACAGGCTGTGTGTCGAGTACAATGAAGTCTACAGGGAAAACAAATTCCCCGACCTTTATCAACAGATCCTCTAATTCACCCCTTGGTTTGGTGATAGATCGGTCTGCCATTTGGAGAGTGCAGTGAGCAGGTTTCAACTCTCCAATGCCTAATTGCTCATATACAGAATATGGAAGTAGGTTAACACTTGCGCCAAGGTCTAAAATAGCACGATTTATGTTTTTATCCCCAATAGAAATCGATATTGTAGGACATCCTGGGTCCTTCCGTTTCTTTGGTAGCTGGGGAATAAAAGCAGTGCTGATATTATTAGCCATGAAGACCTTCTTAGGCACTTGGGTCTTCCTCTTCCTAGTGCACAAGTCCTTAAGAATTTTCGCATAGGCGGGGACTTGTTGAATTGCATTTAGGAGAGGAATATTGATGTTAACCTGTTTGAACATTTCCATAATTTTCTCCATATGAGGACTCGTTCTATTACCCCTTAACCGATTCGGATAAGGAGCTTTCACAATGAGCGTCGGGTCCATCATAGGAGAAGGAAGAGGGGGTAGACGCGGTCCCAAAAGAGGTGTGGGGACCGTCTGGGGAGAACTAGAAGGGCTATACTGAGGTGTCGAGCCTAGTGGGAAATGGAGAATAGGCTCTCGAGAAGGTGGTGTGGTAGAAGAAGAAGGATCAGAAGGAGAAGTGTGTGTGTGTGGAAAGGTCTCAGCCGGGGTGTTGATATGATTTCCAATATCATCAATACCTTCCCCGACATGATTGTTCAGCACTCTTCCCGATCTCAACGTTGTGACGGCATTTACATTGTAATGCCCAAGATTCTGTAGAGGTTGAGAGGGAAGTTTCCCTTTTTCTCTCGCACTCATTTCGGCTTTGAGTCGTGCGATTTCAGCTTCCATCGTTCTGATACTCTCAGTTTGGGACGCTGAGTTTTTCTTTATCTCACTGATGGAAGATCTAACCTCAGTCGAAACCTCTATGAAATTTGACAAAAGTGATTTCATGGTTTGAGTGAATTGAGAGAACTCGTCAGAACAGGTCATAGGATTAGACTGTGCAGGAGTGTTGACCTGATTTTGGAAGTTTTGTGACTGATAGGGGTGCTGAGTGAGTTGAAGGGGTTGCTGTTGTGGTGGAGGAAGAGCCTTTTGAAATTGATTCGTGTTTAGAACCGTGTTTTGAGATTGGTTTTGGTTCCAAGCGAAATTTGGGTGATTCCTCCAACCCTGATTGTACGTGGAAGAATATGGATCGTTTCGAGGTCTTTGAAATGCGGCATTAGAATGCTCGTGACCTTGAAACGCAGAGTTTAATGGACATTCTTCCGTTAAATGAGACGGATCAGAACAGCACCCACAAACAGTTTTGGGGAGCGACACTGGGTTTAGGGAGGCTGCTGCAAATTTTTGTTCCATAGCGTCGAGCTTCTTTTGCATTGCTGCCATCTCAGCTCGAACACCTATGGACACATCTATTTGGTGTACGCCACCCTTATTCAATGGTTGGGTTCCACTCTCCCACTGTAGTGATTTTTCAGCGAACTCTTCTAAATACTTCCAAGCTTCCCCATCATCTTTGTTCATAAAAGTACCTTGATACATGTTTTCAAGGCTCTGTTTAGTGTTTGGGTTAATGCCCTCATAAATGATTCGACACAATTCCCATCTCGGGATGCCGTGATGAGGACACTGAACCAATAGATCCTTGAAACGTTCAAAGCATTTTGAAAATGGTTCAGTAGGGAGTTGGGCAAATTGATTTAGTTCGCTACCGATTCGAGCTGTCTTTTGTATTGGGTAAAATTTCTTAAGGAATGCAGCGACGAATTCTTCCCAATTCGTAATAGAGTGTGCGGTAGTGTTATATAGCCACTTCTCGGCTATATCGCACAATGTAAATGAAAGAAGTCGTAGACGCATCGCATCCACTGAAAGTTGTGACGTACCCATCATTGCGCATACGTTTTCAAATTTGGTAATGAAAACGTAAGCATCCTCAGTCTTGAGTCCGTGGAATTTGGGTAAAAGATTGATGTATTGGGGTTTAATCTCAAAGTTATCCCCATTGGCTGGTGGTGTGGATAAACAGGTCGAAAGAGGATCTCGAATAGGGTAGCACCTCTCCGGGAGAGAGATGCGGGGTGGATTCTGTGCACCAACGGACGGCGGCAGATTAGGGTTAAAGAAGTTTGATGGATTCGGATCCATCGGAGTGAGTGTGGTAATGGGTAAAGGAAAGGTAAATGGAGAAATATCGACTTCGGAGTCGATAAAGGGTACGCGGACTAAACGGGCACTAGAATCCCGTGTCCAGCCTATCTTGCACTAAAAATGGTTAGTACAAGTGGCAGTGTTGAATTATAATTAGGGGTATGAATGAATGCGGTGTTTGCTTTTGAAAAAGGGACGGATTTTTTTTGAAAAAAATGATGCGACAAAACAAATGCAGTACACAAACCCTAGAATCTAGTGGTCACCTAGGGCCGACTCTAGACTGCTCCTAACTGTCAAAAGACAAGTCGCAGGATAGAATCCTCCACTGCCTCTTTGTTCCCCTGTGGCCGGATAAGTGCCAGGTAAGTGGGAAGGTACTCCACTACGTAAGTAGTGGGCCTAATTAAAAACGACTAGCCTTAGACACACCCGCCTTAGACACCACAAGAAAACGCGGATAAGCAATGAATTACCCACGGCCTTCTCTTGTCCTAATTGAGCGTGACGGTCCTTAGAGTCATCTCTAGATATTTTTTAGTTAATGTGGGTCAATGCGGATGCAAGTTTTGCGATTTTTGGGGCCTAGGAAGGGTAATGAACTCCCCACCTAATTTGGATTTGGCCGTGCCCCTTAATATCCGTATTAGAATGCAAACAACCAAGAATCAAAATCACGCACAAATTTAATTTTGCTTTTGCGGCGTTGCGATTATTTGCAAAAAAACCTGCAGAAATTTATTAGTTGGAGCTAAAAAAAGGAGAGAGGAGAAGGTAAGAAGTTACCTGAAGCAAAAATTTTGCAGAGATCCCCCAAGAATGCCGCGGTTCCGCCGTATATGGGTACTAAGACCGCGGTTCCGCTGTTGTATGATGCGATCACTGAACCAAAATTTTTCAGAGAGGCTCTGTAGACTCCCTCTGCTCTCTGGTATATTCCAAAATTTTTTTCCAATTTCCAGCAATCTCCAGATCTCCTTGCAATGAACCACAACAAATCGTTTAGGGTTTGCACGAATTTTGATCTCAAAAATCACAATGGAATAAATCTTTCAATTCAAACTATAATATGAAACGAATTAGCGCGTAATCCCCGGCAACGGCGCCATTTGATTTAATTGATTTCCTCGATTGGGTGTAAAAGCAATTATCGAATCAATTGTTTCCCGATAACGGTTTCAATTGATCGATAAAAGTATCTTGTATCGGTATTTAGAAAATTGTATAAAGAAATCACAACCAAAGAATTATATTTGACCGCAATCAATAACGGTGTCGTGTAGATTTCGTTAGCAAGTGCGGATCGTCTACAGGGATTGTGCGATTCGTTTCTATGTTTAATTTCTTTGAATTGAAAAGTTAATCGAAAAGGAAAGAAAACATGATTCAAGATTTATTCGATTGATTCAAGTGTCACTAATCTAATCAAGAATCAAGAAATGATAAAAAATCAAGAATCAGGTTTCGATAATATTTCCAACCAAATGTTAAGAATCTAAATGAGGCTCGTAGGAATCGATCAGATCTATAGACGTGATGTAATCTCAAGATTTCGTGTTCTTGTCCTTCGAAGGATTGATACTAGATCGATGATGATCGATGAGAGTTAGGGCTTTCTCATGAAACTAGGGTTTCATCGGTTAACCCTTGTTCTTTCATCGATATCATTCACATTCTAGGTTCTAGCAACTTCAAGAAACGATCGTAACTCCCCAATCTAGAGCGATATCATTCAAGAAAGCATCGCAACGAATTGGGTCGTCGATTCTTGAACTTGCTAGGGTTTACAAAACTCGTAGGATTCAAGAATAGATTTAAGATATATTACATCATCATTCTATTGATCGTTTCGACTCCTCGACAAGCGAAGTATTACTCAAACATCACAACCAGATTTACAACTAGAAATTTAGATTGAATCATGATGCAAGAATTTAAAGAAAACAAGATAAAAGAATATCACCTTTTATTTATATCAACAATTTGATTACAGTCACTCAAGAACTACAAGAGGAAGAACTAAATTATCGATTTGGCG
The DNA here is from genome assembly GCA_030015575.1 of Agapanthus africanus. Classification (NCBI taxonomy): domain Eukaryota; kingdom Viridiplantae; phylum Streptophyta; class Magnoliopsida; order Asparagales; family Amaryllidaceae; genus Agapanthus; species Agapanthus africanus. Next base: position 343,027 of record JASDDO010000250.1, on the reverse strand, counting down.
TCGCTCGGCTCCGTGAGTCGCGGATCGGCTTGGACCACTTGCTCGGTTGAAGATCGGCCCGGCTCATAAAAGGTTGCAAGGCTTCTTGCTTCATGGGGTACTCTGAATCTTGGCTTTTGATTGTGTAGGGTTCCTAGGCACGCTAATGAAGTCTCACAAGGCATCAACCATGCCAATTTCAAATTTTATGAGTGCCGAGAAACCCTAATACGGATCGTCGACTAGAATTTTAGACGAAAAGAAACTAGTTAACAACTTAACTATAAGAAAGAGGCTACAACCTTTGTAAATCCGGTTCTCCACTTCCTTAGCTCCACGTAGACGTCCTCTCGCTGTCCGTCTCGAATCCCGGACTCAAGCATCGGCTTCATCGGAGAAATGGGCGGGCAAGGTCGTCGGCTTCGTGCCGAAGATGATCTACGTCGAGGCAACACAAGTTCAAGCTCCAACTTCACCAAGTTATGAAACTTGTGAAGAAAACACCCTATACTACTTGGCAAGAGGTAGAGGGTGAAGAAATAGGAGGTGGGTTCACTTTAGAATTGGATTTCTCACTCTTTTGCACAAGATGCCATTGATGGAATCAAGCTTTCTTTCTTGATGAAGATGATGAAGAAGAAGAAAGAATATGATAAGTGTTGCTTTTAAAATGAAAATAAAATCAATACTTATCATATGCTAACCATGGTAAAGTGTAGAGAATAGATCATGGTTAGTTAGAATGGTTAGGGTTAAGGATGAAGACAAAATGGTAACAAAGTCAAACCTTCATGAAGCTTCAACTAAATACAAAGAAAGCCACCATTTTTCTTCATAATCCTTTCCAAAATCAATAAATAAGTAAATGAGTAATAAAAAGGAAACCCTAACCATTACACAACCATGGTTTAATCTTTACACAAAACACAAGTTAGCATGCAACATCAAACATGATACAATCAAGTGCACACAAAATATATCACATATACAATGTGCTTTTCAAGTGAGAAAATCCCTTTAAAGTGAACCGATACTAGTTAATGCAAAGTAATATATCAAATATATAATTATACATTAAATCATTAAATCAACACTTGATTCAATGATCCGGTCATGTCGCACATAACCGACTAGTATCCAATGTATCGACTTATCGAATCGATCTTCGATTCGATAACTAGGTTATATCACATACAACCAATCGAAATATTCATCGCGAGAATGAAATGCGGTATCACATACACGCATCATTCTCGGTCCCGCACATATCTCATACGCGCCCCTATTTCGTTTCGCTTGAGCCAGGAAACCTCTGTGTAGGACTCTAAAGACTCGTCAATACGCCGGTAGCAGATGATGATCATATCAAGCACCCACAAGCCGCAAGCGGTCTGCCAAACGTAACGGCCATCCGGGTATTGAGCGATCAGAAGATCGACGAGCTAGCCCGCTCACACTCCTATGAATCCAACCAGTAACACTTACTGTACAGTCTGGTCTGTTCGTCTGATATGTCGCATATCAAGTCTAGGGGTGGTAAACGTCAGACCCCAATAACCGATAAGTCATGCCGATGTGAGGCTCATAACGGGTCGAGAAACTACTGGTAACACTTACCAGCAAATCTCAGATCAGCCCTGGCCAGGGACTTCCCTGTTACGGCCAATCGAGCTCAGCGCAACATCAACCCCCAATACCGGGAGAGACGAAACCCCTCCTATCGCTCATTGCTTCCATGTGACTCGGGACTATACCCAAAGAACACCGTTTTGCACGCCCTCATGGACGTGGTAAGGTGGAGATCAAAGTACAGTGGGAATCACACAAGACTCTATGACGATCTCGGGTCTACAGACTAACCTGTACAAGTGTCACCTGAGAACTGCCATCTGATGTGAGGTATAATACCATCTGGGAGTTCTCGGCGAGTCCGTCCAGTGTACCCAGTCTCCACTGAGCACCCGTATACCATCTCTGATGTCAAACACCAATGGATATGGGATCATCCATCGCCCATCTCATGGGTCGAGAAGCGCATACGCTAGTCTACACTGGTATAGCGACGCCCCGTCTCGATACACCTATGACTAGGGACCTTGAAGGATGTACCTATGGACTACCATGTCCCCACTAGTATGATCTTCATCATAGTCCAGGTAGTCAAGTACACATCCTAAGGGCTTTACCAACATGTAACTATAAGACAGTATAAAGAGACTAGTGTACATGTTAAGATAAAGTGTAACCAGATAGCATACTATCATATCGAGCAAGAAAGTCATCTCTATATATGTCCAAGCATCCAATATAATATACATCATCTGTACAAGACTGGCCTCTAGGGCATACATACAACTGACAATCTCCCACTTGCACTAGGGCCAGCTGCTGTAGTATCGCATACCGAGCATCCCGAAGAGTCTCTCAAACTGTATCTGGGGAATGGCCTTCGTGAGTGGATCCGCCGTGTTGTTCTTCGTGTCAACCCTCCTGACCTCGATCTCCCGGCTATCAACTATCTCCCGGATGAGGTGATACCGCCTCAGAATATGCCTGGATCGCTGATGGGACCTGGGTTCCTTGGCCAAAGCCACCGCTCCATTATTATCGCAATACAAAGGTATTGGATGCTCAATGGATGGAACCACTCCAAGTTCAGTAATGAACTTCTTGATCCAGACAGCCTCTTTAGCAGCATCGTTGGCAGCGATGTATTCAGCCTCCATCGTCGAGTCTTCCACGGTTTCCTGCTTGGAACTCTTCCAGCTAACCGCCCCTCCGTAAAGGGTAAAGACAAATCCCGACTGCGACTTAGAGTCGTCCTTATCACTCTGGAAGCTCGAATCGGTAAAGGACTCTACTTGGAGTTCTCCGTTACCATACACTAAGAGCATCTCTTTAGTCCTTCGTAAGTACTTGAGAATGCTCTTCACAGCTGTCCAGTGACTCTCTCCAGGATCAGCTTGATACCTGCTCACTACACTTAGTGAGTATGCAACATCGGGTCTGGTACATAGCATCGCGTACATGATAGAGCCTACAGCCGAAGCATAGGGTATCCCTTGCATGCGAGCTCTCTCCAAATCAGTCTTGGGAGACATCTCTTTGGAGAGAGTGACTCCAGAGATCGTGGGCAAATTCCCACGCTTGGATTCTTCCATACTAAACCTCTTTAGTATGGTGTCAATGTACCTGGATTGGGACAATCCCAATATCCGTTTGGATCTATCTCTATAGATCCTAATTCCCAATATGCAGGAGGCATCACCAAGATCTTTCATCGAGAATCTTTGTGATAAGAAGAGCTTGACCGATTGCAGCATAGGAATATCATTTCCTATCAAGAGTATGTCGTCCACGTACAATACGAGGAAGACTACTTTACTCTCTGTGACCTTCTTGTAGATACAAGGTTCATCTGGATTTTTGACGAAATCAAACTCTTTGATAACGACGTTAAAGCAGATGTTCCAACTCCGCGATGCTTGCTTTAATCCATAAATAGATTTAAGCAGCTTGCACACCTTTCCGCTGCTCCCACTGTCTACGAAGCCCTCTGGCTGAGTCATGTACACGCACTCTTCTAAATCACCATTTAGAAAGGCGGTCTTAACATCCATTTGCCAGATTTCGTAATCATGATATGCAGCGATGGCAAGCATGATCCGGATGGATTTAAGCATAGCTACTGGAGAAAAGGTTTCGTCATAGTCCACACCTGGTCTTTGACGAAAACCCTTTGCAACAAGTCTAGCTTTGAAAGTCTCCACTTTCCCATCTACACCAAGTTTTTTCTTGAAGATCCACTTGCTCCCAATGGGTTTTACCCCTTCAGGAGCAACTTCCAAAGTCCATACTTTGTTGGTGTATATGGATTCCATCTCGGATCGCATAGCATCCAGCCATTTCACTGAGTCCCTACTCGTGATGGCCTGTTCGAAGCTAGTTGGGTCATCATCCTCCATGATGCAATCCTCGCTTCCACCGTCAATGAGAAAACCGTAGTATCTCTCAGGTGGACGAGAAACCCTACTAGATCGGCGGAGAGGCTGGGGTTCGTCGAGTTCTACTGAATCCTCTGGTTCTACCAAGTCTTCTGTTACAGTTTGTGTTGCTGGAACCTCTTCCAGTTCTACCTCAATGCTACTTGTCTGTTTCATAAGAAAACTCTTTTCTAAGAAAGTGGCATGTCGAGAAACAAACACTTTTTGTTCCTCGGAGTGGTAGAAGATATACCCTCGCGAATGTTTGGGATATCCAACAAACTTACATAGAACAGACATTGCCTTGAGCTTGTCCGGATTTTGTGTTTTAACATAGGCCGGACAACCCCATATCTGAAAAAAATTAAGACATGGCCTCTTGCCATTCCATATCTCATATGGAGTGGTAGGCACTGATTTGGTTGGAACTCTATTCAATAGGTATGCAGCAGTCTCCAGTGCATATCCCCAGAAGGAAATAGGTAACTCAGCTGCACTCATCATAGAGCGCACCATATCTAATAGGGTGCGATTTCTCCGCTCCGATACACCGTTGTGCTGTGGTGTATAAGGAGGAGTAAGCTGAGAGAGAATCCCATTCTCTTTTAGATAATCTCTGAATTCTTTACTTAAGTATTCTCCTCCTCGATCAGATCGAAGGATCTTAATACTTTTGCCCGTTTGGTTCTTTACTTCTTGTTTATATTCTCTAAATTTCTCAAAAGCTTCTGATTTGTGTTTCATCAGGAACATATATCCGAATCTAGAGAGATCGTCAGTGAATGTAATGAAGTATGAAGAACCATCCCTGGCATGTGTAGACATGGGACCGCATACATCACTATGTATTAGTTCCAAGAGTTCGGTAACTCTTTCTCCGTGTCCAGTAAACGGAGTTTTGGTCATCTTGCCTTTGAGACATGACTGGCAAGTGTCATAAGATGAAAATTCAAACGAATTTAAATATCCATCCTTATGCAACTTAGCTAGTCGTGTCGCATTGATGTGACCCAGTCTACAATGCCACAAGAAAGATTCGTTCAGTTCAGAACTCTGCCTCTTATGTGTATTTTGTAAATTGAGGACTGTATTTTGATTGAGAATGAATATGCCATTATACAACGAGCCTGATGCAATCAACTTTTGATCTAGGAATATGTTCATAATATTATCCTGTACTACAAAATTATATCCTTCTTTACTTAATAAAGAAACTGATATAATGTTGCACATCATGTTCGGTATATAATAGCATTCATTTAGAATCAGTGTATCACCACTTGGTAATACTAGGTGATATTCGCCAACTGCTTTGGCTGCAACATTTGCCCCATTCCCAACTTGAACGGAATGATCACCTTTTCCCAGTTCTCTACCTTTCCGCAGCCTATGTAACATCTTACATATGTGGGATCCTGATCCGGTATCTAATACCCAGGACGTAGGGTGAACTGAGAAACAGTTCTCAATGACAAACACACCCGAAGATGATGCATCAACATGCATGTTCTCCGTTTGGGCGGTGTGAGAATCCAGATATTCTCATGTTTCCTGTTCATTCTTATAACACTTCTAAGATAGAACGGGTTCAACGTTCCCCTGCACAGTATAACATGCGGGTTCGGTCAATACATCCATATTATTATCTTGATTAGGGCATGAAATGGTCGCTACCTGGAGAGAGAGAAGAAAACACTTTAGCGTATGCTCGTGCAAGATCAGATTGGTTATTATCTTATCTAATCAGGATGGCTCCCACTGGTTTTTATCAAATCTTCCTTCAAACCCTAAAAGGAAAGACTAGCCGGGATTAATTACACACTACAAGTTCGCCAATCTTTCAGCCAGGCCAGTGTCGGTACTTTGAGGGAGCTCCCCCGTGCTTTCGCACGAACCTAATTAATGTAAACCTCGTTTTCCCAGAGGCGTAACCCCGTTGACACCTTTCTAGACACCTACTTGATCGGCTAATTGTAATGTGTAAAACTCTCCCAGGAGTAACTCTTACTCACAGTGGGTATCGGGATCCAACTATCTCATAGAAGGTATGCAATCTCATTGCAAATTTCAACACTTGAAATTCCCGATAATACTTTTGCCCCTAGCGTCCTGTGACCTTGACGGAGGCCAAACTACCCACAGGGCGCTAGTCAAGTTCAACCCGTCATTTCTTGATCGAATTAAACCCACCCGTACGACCCTTGACGGAGGCCAAACTACGCCGTACGAATACCTTAATCCAATCGCATCAAATGCTGGCAGATAAGCACTAGTTAGCTACCATACACTACGCCTTGACGGAGGCCAAACTACCGCAGCATGAATACTAAGTAGTACTTATCTGAAATTACGGAGGGCTACGCAGGTTTTTCTGAAAACCATGAGCGTAATGAACTTGATATCGTTGTAGAATCAAAATGAAGTTTTGAAATGGAGTGATTTTGAGGCTTTTCTAGTTTTGCTAAAGGGATCACTCCCGGTGAAGGGATCGTCGGCCCTTTCCTCGTCGAATGAGGTGCGGGATATATCATATATATCACTATGCAAAGCAGAAACTATAGAAGCAATCAAAAGTCAAACCGAGTGTGTAGCATCTGCCAGTTATTGCTAAAGGAGTCACTCCCGGTGAAGAGATCTCGGTCCTTTCCTCATCGAATAAGGTGCAGGGTATATCATATATACCGCTCTGCAAAGCAAGAACTGTAGCTACCTGTTTTGTTTAAAATTTGATTCTACAACATCTTAGGTTTCTTTTCTTTCATTAATCACATTAATGAAGTCCCATCATTTAAGTACCTAAACATCACAGATAAATAGACGTAGACTTATGCCATCCGCATTCGCCTGGATGTCCCCTCGTGCACCGTTAGGTTAGGTAACTAACGACAGAGCAGGGCAGGGCTAGTGCGGATGCAAAACATAAGTAACGTCTATATAATATATCATATATACTATATAAAGTATCTATCACAGTACATCACATGATCACATCACAGATATCGCAGCAGAAAATATCATATGAAATATTAGATATACTAGGACGTCCGTGTTTTCAATACGAGCCAGTATAAAACACGGATTCCACGGTCGTGATGAATAGCCAATCCCACATCCCTAGACCCCTACGAGAGCGGCAAGCAACCCTACCAATTCTAGGGTTAGGAGACCCGGACTCGACTCCTCGAGATGGTCTCCCACTGGACCCTAGAACCCGGTTACTTGTGCTCCCCTCCTTGGGTCTATCCTAATGCTGAAATGTAAATAATATACAAACGGCGACATCTTCCGCAACCTGGAAGTGCCCCAATAAAAGAATATTACATACAAGTTTTTACATGAATGAAAATGAAAAACACTCATCTCACATAAAAATCCACGGCTATTCAAACACGACAATCCAATATAACATATCCAGCAACACATAACATCACATGATATCAACGTAAGTAAATATGCGCATCCCAATTGTCGTTGACATATAGCAACGAAACCGGCGATATCACATATTACACTTACGGTCACAGAAAAGAAAGCGTAAAACTACAACAGTTGGAATCCGCAATCTCTTTAGACATCGCATGCCTAATTAAATGAAATACTTAGACATCACATGCCTAGCGATTATAAACCCCGCATTTTAGTCCCATTATCGAAAACTCTTTTCAATATCAAGTGAGACTAAACCGCTAGATTTATAACATTCATTCAGTTATCTCATAACTCTTTGTGAACTCCAATTATTGTATCCCGTTCCGGATAAATAGAAAATATTAAACTTTCCGATCGAACATTCGAACACCCAAGTTTTCCCGAAACCGTTCAACACATGAAATAGGTTCAAAGACATTCACTTCATGCCTCAGTACCAACGGTCCAGCCGTAGAAGGGTCAAGCCAACGCCTCACATGTGGCACGCCGTACTGCCCCAAACCCGAAGGTTCAAAGGGCAGTTCAAGATGGTCACATAATCGAGTTAAGGTTTGTTGTCTTCTAGAGGGACCATCGCGTTACTTGCACTACTCAGAACGTCCTTAAACCACAGAAAAATCCAACACTTGGAAATTTTCCGGCAGGGGAAAGATTGGGTATTTACATCCGGTCGAACTTTTTAACATATTCCAAAATATCCGGAAAGCCACATAGACAAAATCTGATAATCCGATCGAATCTGCGAACTCCGAAAACACCCCAGAAAATTCAACTCTTGAATCAAATTAAAAAATTCCCAGAAAACTCAGCATCATTAAATAGGAATTACTGTGCGAAAAGGGGAGGATGACGTCATCATCTGGCCGCGGAACCGCCGCAGAAGCCAGGCTTCTGCCGCGGTTCCGCCGCCGGTTGGACTATTCATGAGTTAAATTTTGCACCGTAATTCTTATAATTCCCTGCTGAATTTTTTAAGCATTTTTAATCTGGAAAAAACCCAGTTTTAGAAAAATGTCCAGAGAGCGTGAAAAAGTTAGGGTTTCGGGTTCGATCGGGTTTCAAATATCGTCTAAGCATCGCCTAAGGCTCTAGCTTGGCTCTGATACCACTGTAGGGTTCCTAGGCATGCTAATGAAGTCTCACAAGGCATCAACCATGCCAATTTCAAATTTTATGAGTGCCGAGAAACCTTAATACGGATCGTCGACTAGAATTTTAGGCGAAAAGAAACTAGTTAACAACTTAACTATAAGAAAGAGGCTACAACCTTTGTAGATCCGGTTCTCCACTTCCTTAGCTCCACATAGACGTCCTCTCGCTGTCCGTCTCGAATCCCGGACTCAAGCATCGGCTTCATCGGAGAAATGGGCGGGCAAGGTCGTCGGCTTCGTGCCGAAGATGATCTATGTCGAGGCAACACAAGTTCAAGCTCCAACTTCACCAAGTTGTGAAACTTGTGAAGAAAACACCCTATACTACTTGGCAAGAGGTAGAGGGTATAGAAATAGGAGGTGGGTTCACTTTAGAATTGGATTTCTCACTCTACAGACTAACCTGTACAAGTGTCACCTGAGAACTGCCATCTGATGTGAGGTATAATACCATCTGGGAGTTCTCGGCGAGTCCGTCCAGTGTACCCAGTCTCCACTGAGCACCCGTATACCATCTCTGATGTCAAACACCAATGGATATGGGATCATCCATCGCCCATCCCATGGGTCGAGAAGCGCATACGCTAGTCTACACTGGTATATCGACGCCCCGTCTCGATACACCTATGACTAGGGACCTTGAAGGATGTACCTATGGACTACCATGTCCCCACTAGTATGATCTTCATCATAGTCCAGGTAGTCAAGTACACATCCTAAGGGCTTTACCAACATGTAACTATAAGACAGTATAAAGAGACTAGTGTACATGTTAAGATAAAGTGTAACCAGATAGCATACTATCATATCGAGCAAGAAAGTCATCTCTATATATATCCATGCATCCAATATAATATACATCATCTGTACAATACTGGCCTCTAGGGCATACATACAACTAACAGATTGGAATTAGAGTTAGGGTTTCACACAAGTCCTCTCACTAGACTTGTGGAAGAAGATGAAGAAAGAGAGTGAATGGATCTAGATTGGCTACTCAAATGGGGATTTTTTCCAAGATAAGAGATGATCTACAAGTGAGCCTAGGGTCTTATTTATAGATCTCTCAAACCTTAGGTCTAGGTTTGAAATTACAATTCCCTCCAAAAGTTTGTTGAGGCTTCTAGAAGGAGTTTGTTAGGAGCTAGCTTAGGGTTTAAGCTAGGGTTTAGGGAGAAGTTTCTAGAATGATAGGCTAGTTTAGTGTTGATTCCAAAGCTTGCTGATCTGGCAGAATGTTCAGGAGTATTCTAGAACTTGCATAGGTTTTCTGAAGTGTGGAAGATGTCATAGGAGTTTTGGTGCAGAGCAGAGTTGATGACGTGGCAAGTTGACCGCGGAACCGCGGCAATAGGTGGCTTAGGCCGCGGTTCCGCGGCCATTTGGGCTCCTTGGGGCTTCAACTTTCTTCTGTTCACTTTTGGTGTCTTCTTCTGTATTTGTGATATATTGAATTCCTGACTTCCCTTTACATTAATACCATATTCCAAATCAATGAGTTGGCGTAATGTTTGATTGGTACCGTATAAATTTTCGGCCTTTCTTCTGGATTTTCCTGCATAGATCTCAAAACAAGTGTTGCGCAATATAGGGATGATGCGATGCCATGAAATGCGGTCAATTTCCTTTAAAGTGCCGGTTTTAGAGTCTAACATATGTAATCTGATATTTTGCGACAGTTTTGTTAATATGTGAAATATGAATACCGTACACTTCTAAATGAGTGCAAATGATAGGGAAATTGCCGTGTTAAAAATACAATATTTTCGACTAATCAGTAACCAAACATGGTATCAGAGCCATCCCATAAATCCATACCAGCTGGTTTAGACGTGCTTAAAATATCGATCGACAAAATTTTCCGAAATCACATTTTCATAGATGAACTTTATGTCGATTTTAAATGCGTTCAAAAAATATTTTCAGTGACCTTAAAAATACATGCATGGTTTTTTAGAGAGGCAGATGAAATTTGAGCACGTAAGCTCTTCACTCCGCAGTGAAATGGCGGCAAACAAGCTTGTTTGCGGCGGTTCCGCGGCAGGAATGGGGCTTCTGTGCACAAAACTTCTTCTGGTACTCTATTGTGTAGAAATGTGATTTTTGAGATGTTTAGTTTCTGGCCCAGATTTGTTGGAGTACTGGATTGCACTTGGGGCCAATATGGAAAGTTTTTTTGTTGATCGAAATTTTAAATGCATGGTTATCTATACATATGTTAGTATCTGCGACCGTGAATTTCATTTGATCGGTATAACCCGTCTAACTACTATATGTTCTATTAGACGGGTTTGCGAACATGACATTCACGTTGATGTTCTGTGATTGTGCTAATATTGTGGTTGGATTGTCATGGTGGATAGCCGGTGGTGCAATGGTAGTAGTACAGTTAAAATTTATTTGTAAATTTGTTATTGCGGGGCGAGCGTCCGACATGTGGACTGTCGTTTCTGCCGTGTTGTATATTATTTTATTGGGGCACGACCAGGTTGAGGTCGATATCACCTTTGTACATATATTTTCCTTTTCTGTACTAGGATTACTCCACGGTGGAGTGCTCGAATAGCCGGGTTCTAGAGGGCAACAAGCCCACATCTTATGGCGTTGAGACGGAGATGGCTTCACTCTAGAATTAGCGGGCTATTCTCCACACTCGTAGGGGCATAAGATGACCTATGGAGGGGTGCTCAAGTTACCGAATTCCGTGAAGTGCTGGGTGGCCCATTCACTTTGTTGATTGGGGTTGCCTCACTTTTGAGATTGGCGGGTAACTTGCCACGCTCGTACGGGTCCAGGTTTCCATTGCACGGGCTATCCATACGACCGGAAACGTCGGGTTTTATTTACGGCTCAAGTGAAACCCAAGACTCTAAGATTATCCACCATTCTGTGTTGCTTATCTGTGATGTTGCATATATCATGCCTGAGATGAATGTTATATATATTTATATATATACTAGTAGATGTTGTATATATTTTGCACCCACGCTAGTCCAGCCCCCGCTCTTCCATTAGTTAAGTAACCTAACGGTGCATGACGGGCCCCCGTGGCGAATGCGGATTGCATATACGTACATTGTATTTTCGTTCTTTTCTGGTGTGATAGGAATTAATTGATGGGACCGTATTAATTTTGATTAATGCAAGATAAGAAACCTAAAAGATGTTGGAACAAATTTCGATAAACTGTAGTATTATTCTTTCTCTTTGCATAATGGTGTTCGGTCATGAACATCCAGTACCTCATTCTACGAGGCAAGAGCCTAGATCCCTTCGCGGGCAGTGATCTCTTGAGCAAAAGTTTATGCTATAGATTACTCGGTTTTCTTCAAAACCACAAGTTTTCAAAAGCGGAGTCTAAACCACCCCTTTTCAAAACTATTCGGTTCCTTCAACGATATCAAGTTCATTACGTTAAAGGGTTTTTCGCTAAAAACCCAGCCGTAGTCCTCTGTCATTTCCTACGAGTAGTACTCAGTATTCGTGCTGCGTTTGTTGACCTTGTCAAGGCGTAGTGAACGGTAGCTGAGTGGTGTTTGTTTGTAGCATAGTGATGCGATTAACTAGGAAAGTCGCATAGCCTTGTTGACCTTATCAAGGGCTTATGCGAGTGGGTCTAGGGTAATCAAGATAATGACAGGTTGAACTTGACTAGCGACTTTTGATTTGTTGACCTTGTCAAGGTCATAGGTCGTTAGGGGCAAAAACCACATCGGGAGTTTTAAATATAAAGGAAACTTGCAGGTTTTTCATTCCATCTGGAGTGCAGTGACTAGAGTGGTTTCCATTTAGGTCATCACACAATGATAGTTGGATCCTAATCCCACTGATGAGTAGGATTACTCTTGGGAGATTTTTTTCACTTAACAATCAATGCTATAAACCAAGTAGGTATCTAGAACGTTGTTAGTGGGGCTATGCCTCCAGGGAAAAGAGATTATATAATTAAGGAACTTCGCGAAAGCGTTGGAAAACCTCCCTCGAAGTACCGACACTAGCCTGGCCGAAAGGTTAAACATGTATTGTGACGTGCGATTAATCCTGACTAGTTCTTCTTTTAGGGTTTGAAGAAGAATTCGAGGAAACAGTGGGAGCCATCCTGATTAGATAAACTAATAACCAATTTAATTTTGCAAGAGCGCACGCTGAGTGTTTCATTTATCTCTTTCCAGGTAGTAACCATTTCACGCCCTAATCAAGATAATAAAATGTATCGCTTGACCGATCCGAATTCTTATTCGGGGCTGGGGAATGACTGTTCGGCTCTAACTTATGACAACAGTCATGAGTATGAATAGAGGAAAGAGAATTGCATGAAATCCTTGATGACCCCAACGAAGAAGAAGCATACTATTGCATCTCCTTCTGGTGTTCTTGTTATTGAGAACTGCTTTTCGGTCATTCCTTCCTCCTGGGTACTAGATACCGGGTCAGGATCTCATATCTGTAATTTATTGCAGGGGCTGAGAGAAAGTAGGATAGTTGGACCTGGTGATATGTCCCTCAGAGTAGGGAACGGAGCACAAGTTGATACCTCTGTCGTCGGTGAATATCACCTAGCATTGCCAAATGGCAATACTATGATTTTGAACAATTGCTACTATGTACCTTCCATGGTTTGCAACAACATATCAGTTTCTTTACTTGATAAAGATGGTTATAACTTTGTTCTTGATAGAAATATCATGAACATTTACCTTGATAAGGTATTGGTTGCAGAAGGTACACTGTGTAATGGTATCTATGTTCTAAATCAATACACAGTTTTCAATGTACAAAACACACGCAGGAGGAAGAGTTCAGAAGTGAATGAATCCTACTTGTGGCATTGTAGACTTGGTCATATCGGAGAGAAAAGACTAAGTAAGTTGCATAAAGATGGATATTTGAATGCGTTCGAATTTTCATCTTATGAAACTTGTCAGTCTTGTCTCAAAGGAAAGATGACCAAATCTCCGTTCACCGGACACGGAGAAAGAGCAGCAGAGCTCTTGGGACTCATACACAGTGATGTATGTGGTCCGATGTCTATACATACAAGGGGTGGGTTCTCGTACTTCACATTCACTGACGATCTCTCTAGGTTCGGGTATGTGTATCTCATGAAATACAAATATGAAGTTTTTGAGAAATTCAAAAAATTCAGAAAGGAAGTAGAGAACCCGACTGGCAAAAGTATCAAGATCCTCCGATCTGATAGAGGAGTGGAGTATTTAAGCACGGAATTCCTAGAATACCTAAAAGAGAATGGAATTCTCTCTCAGCTTACTCTTCCGTATACACCACATCACAACGGTATATCGGAGCGGAGGAATCGTACCCTTTTGGACATGGTTCGCTCCATAATGAGTAACGCCGAGTTGCCTCTTTCATTTTGGGGATATGCGGTTCAGACAGTGTCACATTTATTGAATCATGTTCCATCCAAATCAGTTCCTAAAACACCATTCGAATTATGGAATGGAAATGGACTATATGATAAAAAATTCAAGATATGGGGTTGTCGGGTTTACCTTAAAATACATAATCTGGACAAACTAGAGGCACAGTCAGTTCTATGTAAATTTGTGGGATATCCAAAGAATGGTTATGGATATCAGTTCTACTATACTGAGGAACAGAAGGTGTTTGTATCTCGCCACGCTACCTTTTTAGAAAGGGAATTTTTTGTAAAAGAAATTAGTGGGAGTACGGTAGAACTAGAAGAAACTTCTGAACCACAAAATGTAACTGAAGATTTGGTGGAACCGCTAGATTCAGTAGTCCCAAACGAACCTCAGCCACTCCGCATATCTAGTAGAATTTCTCATCCGCCCGAGAGATACTACGGTTTTCTCATAGACGAGGATCGAGAGGATTGCATCTTGGAAAAAGATGATCTTACTAGTTTCAGGTAGGCCATAATCAGTAGGGACTCTGATATGTGGCTGGATACTATGCAATCCAAAATGGAGTCCATATACGCCAATAAAGTGTGGACCTTGGATATTGCTCCACTTGGGGTAAAACCCGTTGGATGCAAATGGATCTACAAAAAGAAGTTTGGTGTAGATGGGCAGGTGGAAACCTATAAGGCTAGACTTGTTGCAAAAGGTTTTCGTCAAAGACCAGGAGTGGACTATGACGAAACCTTTTCTCCAGTGGCTATGCTCAAATCCATTCGGATCCTACTTTCCATTGTTGCCTTCCATGACTATGAAATCTGGCAGATGGACGTAAAAACGGCTTTTCTAAACGGAAGTTTGGAAGAGTGCGTTTATATGGATCAGCCGGAGGGTTTTGCAGATAGTGGGAGCAGCGGGAAGGTGTGCAAGTTGCTTAAATTCATTTATGGATTAAAGCAGGCATCGCGGAGCTGGAACATCTGTTTTGATGACACAGTCAAGGAATTTGACTTCGTCAAAAACGAGGATGAGCCGTGTATATATAAGAAGATTGTAGGACGAACTGTCGTATTCCTAGTCTTATACGTGGACGGCATTCTTTTGATAGGAAATGATATTCCTATGCTACAATCGATCAAGCTGTTCTTATCACAAATGTTCTCCATGAAGTACCTGGGTGATGCCTCGTATATTCTAGGGATCAAGATCTACAGAGATAGATCTAAGAGATTATTGGGATTTTCACAGTCCAGGTATATAGAGACCGTACTAAAGAGATTTAGTATGGTAGATTCCAAGCGCGGTAACATACTCGCATAGCACGGAATCACCCTCTCCAAAGAGATGTCTCACAAGACTGATGAGGAGAGGGTTCGCATGAGCACTATACCCTACGCTTCGGCGGTAGGATCTATAATGTATGCAATACTATATACCAGACCAGATGTAGCTTACGCGCTTAGCGTGGTGAGCCGGTATCAGTCAGACCCAGGTGAGAACCACAGCTATAAAGAACATTCTCAAGTACCTGAGAAGGACTAAGGAGATGTTCTTGGTTTACGGTAATGGAGACCTGCAGGTCGAGTCCTTTACCGATTCAAGCTTCCAGAGTGACAAAGATGACAGCAAGTCTGTCTCGGGTTTTGTGTTTACCCTCAATGGAGGGGCGGTGTGTTGGAAGAGTTCCAAACATGACACTGTCGCAGAGTCGACGATGGAGGCTGAATACATTGCTGCCAGCGATGCGGCAAAAGAAGCCATCTGGATTAAGAAGTTCATTACTGAACTTCAGGTAGTTCCATTCATTGTTGATCCGATACCTATGTATTGCGATAACAATGGGGCTATAGCTTTAGCGAAGGAACCACGGTCTCATCAGAAATCCAGACACATCTTAAGGCGGTATCACTTGATCAGGGAGATCGTTGATAGCCAGGAGATCGAGGTGCGGAGAGTGGACACAAAAGACAACACGGCGGATCCATTCAAGAAGGCCCTCCCTCAAGCGCAGTTTGAGCGACTTTTTGAGATGTTGGGTATGCAATACGCCAACAGCTGGCCCTTGAGCAGACGTTGGGTACTCGGTACGCCAATATATGGCCTCAGTGCAAGTGGGAGATTGTTGGATATGTATGCCTTAGAGGCCATTATTGTATATGTATACATGTGGATGCTTGGACATATATATGTACAGGACAATCTTGCTCGATATGATAGTATGCTATATGATTTGTCTTTATCTTAACATGTGTGTATGCCTTACTAGTTATTGCATATCATTTATACATGGTGATAAAGCCCGCATGATCATTGCTTGACTACCAGCGTTGTGACGGCGATCATACTTGTGGGAGCTGGGTAGTCGATAAGCACATCCTTAAAAGGTCCCTAGTCGTGGGAGTATTGAGACCGGGCATCAATATTCCGGAGTAGAATGTTGTATAAGTTTCTAGACCCCGACGAGGGGCGATGGTTGGTCCCGCAGCCGTTGGTCTTTTGCACCTAAGATCGTATATAGGTGCTCACTGGGACTGAGTACACTGGACAGACTCACTGAGAACTTCTAGATGATACTTTACTTATCGTCAGATAGAAATTCTCAGGTGAAATGTGTACAGGTTAGTCTTCAGACCCGAGATCGTTATTTGTCTTGTGTGAGTTCCCACTATACTTTGATCACTACCCTACCACGGCTCTACTGAGTCGTGCAAACAGGTTTTGGTTGGATACAGTCCCGAGCCACATGGAGGCAGTGAGTGATTGTTGGGGATTCGTCTCTCCCGGTATAGGGAGTCGATATCGCACTATGTTCGATTGGTCAGGATCATAAGATCTTGGCCAAGGCAGTTGGGATTTACTGATAGATTAATTAGTAGTTTCCCGGATTAGTCCTGAGCCGCATCATCATGAATTATCGGGTTATTAGGGTCTGACGTTTATCACCCCTAGACCCGGTATGCGACACTCTCAGACGAAGAGACCGGACTGTACGGAGATTGTCACGGATAGGCTCAGTCGGGATCTGGATGAGTTTGCTCGTCGGCCTTCCTTTTCGACAGGTACCCGGGTAACCGTTACGTACAGCTAGTGCCTCTGACGCACTTGTGGTTATGGATTTATCCAGTAACTCACTGCCGGCGTACTGTCGAGTCTTTAGAGTACCATACAGAGAGTTTCCCTGGTTCAGGCGAAATAATATAGTAGCCGTATTGGATACGTGTAGGGTTCCGATTGATTGATCGTACTATGTATCCGGACTTTCGATCGGACAGTTGATAATACTAGCTGGCTAAGGTTTTGAGCCGGATTATTAAATTAGGTAATGATTTAATAATTTACATATATATATTTCGATATGTATAGTCTAATATTATTTTCTTTGTGTTATTCTATCTTTTCGGGTATTCATATTTCGATACGAATACAGGTATGTATATACAGTAGACTGTAATTCGTATTTTGTACGGAAAACATTCTAGAAAGTGGACACCTCATTTTGGTTATTTCTATTTATTCATAAATGGAAAATGATGTGTAAAGTGAGGTGATGAGAGTATGGTGAGAGACATTCCTCAATAGTGTTGACAAATGAATTTTCAATTCATTTGTGTTCACTATTGAAGCATGGTTGGATATTGTTTATTGTAAAAATTATTTTACAAAACCATTGTTAGGATTTTCTCTCACATTCTAGCCTCATTTTTCTTTGAGCTCTCTCCATTTGCTTCACTCTCCTCTCCCTCTCTTGAGGTCTCACCATTTGCTTCACTCTCCTGTCCCTCTCTTGAGCTCCTCCACCTTCATCATCCACCTCCTCTCTACACTCTCATGTGTTTAGAAACAAGAGAGGAGGTGAGATAGTGAGATAGAAACACACTTTGAACCATTACACTACATCATAGAGTTCTTAGACTAGCAAACTAAGTTCTCTAGTTGCTCCATAGACACTTAGTTTGGAGCTAGAGCCATAGACCACATTCCGCGGGTGGATCATCTACGACGGAGGAGGACCGACGAACAAGATCGATCCCGGAGAACCGAAGGAGAAAGTCAAGAAGATCAAGCTCGATCATGGAGGCCACTTGGAGCTAAAGAAGAGGAAACAAGACCGAAGGACACAGATCTTTTGGTGAGAATCCTCTTTCATAGTAGATAGCTTCTCCTAGTTAGCTAGTTTAGGTTTATGGTAGATCCGGTTAATGGGTTATTCTAGCGCCAGTTTTAAAACTAGAAAAAATTTTGTTCCGCAAATGGCCACGGAAGACGACCGGGGCGCTAGTGTAACCCAACAATAGATGGTACGAAATACTCGTCGTTCAAAATCAATGTATTACCAGTGGGTAATACAAGGTGATATTCGTCGACAGCTTCGGCAGCAACAATTGCTTCGTTCCCTACTCTGAGAGACATATCACCTTTTCCCAGTGCTCTATTTCTCTTCAACTCTTGTAACATATTACAAATGTGGGATCCTGATCCGGTATTCAATACTCAGGACGTAGAGCAGACTGAGAAACAATTCTCAATAACTAACACACCCGAAGAAGATACACCAGAATGCTCCTTTTTCATTAGGGTTGTGTGGAAATCCTTGCATTCTTCTTTCCCTTGCCCATACTTATGACTATTGTCATAAGTTAGAGCGGAACCAACGTTCCCCAGCCCAGTATAATAAGCGAGTTCGGTCAATACATCCATATTATTATCTTGATTAGGGTGCGACATAGTCGCTACCTGGAGAGAGAGAGGGAGAGAGAGAGAAGAAACAATTTAGCGTGCGCTCTTGCAAGATTAGAATGGTTATTATCTTATTTAATCAGGATGGCTTCCACTATTTTTTATCAAATCTTCCTTCAAACATTAAAAAGAAAAATTTGTCGGGATTAATTACTACCTACAAGTTCGCTAACCGGTCAGCCAGGCCGGAGTTTGTACTCCGAGAGAGTCTCCCCGTGCTTTTGCACGGAATTAATTAAATAATCTCGTTTCCGCAGAAGCATAACCCCATTAACACCTTTCTAGACACCTACTGGATTAACTAATTGTAAAGTTGAAAACTCTCCCGAGAGTAATGCTTACTCGCAGTGGGTATTGGGATCCAATTATTACATAGAAGGTATGTAATCTCATTACAAATTTCAACACTTGAAACTCTTGATAATTGTTTTTATCCCGTGCAGCTTATGACCTTGGCAAAGGTCAACAAATCATAAACCGTAAGTCAAGTTAAACCCGTCATTTCATGACTGATTTAGACCCATTCGCACGACCCTTGACAAAGGTCAACAAAGTCATACGACTGTCCTAACCAATCGCCTCATCATGCGGTAGAAAAGCACTAATTAACTACCGAACACCACGCCTCGGCAAAGGTCGAAAAACGTAGCATGAATACTAAACATGACCTATCTGAAATGACGGAGGGTTACGACTGGTTTTGAAAAAAAAACCTTTAACGTAATGAACTTGATATCGTTGTAGAACCCTGTGATTTGAAAAGGAGTGGTTAAACCTCCGCTTTAAAATCGAGTAGTTTTCAAAACAAACTGAGTGGGTTGTAGCATATGCAAGTTTTTTCTAAAAAGGTCATTCCCGGTGAAGAGATCTAGACTCTTTCATCATCAAATGAGATGCTGGATATTCATAATTGAACACCTCTATGCAAAGCAAAAACTAAAGCTTTCTTTTTGAAAAATATGGTTTTACAACATCTTTTAGGTTTCTTTTCATTTCATTAATCTATTATGAAGTTCCATCATTTAAGTTCCTAAACATCATAGAAGCAACGAAAATAAAATATACATATATGCCATCCGCATTCGCCACAGGGACCCGAGTCTTCACCGTAAGGTTACTTAACTTACGGCAGGGCGGGGTCAGGACCAGTGCGAATGCAAAACATATATAGTGTCTATATATATATATATATATATATATATATATATATATATATATATCAATTTTCTCATGCATTTATATGATCACATTACATCATCGTACAACAGAAGCAGATATATGAAATATAAGATATATTAGGAGTTCCGTATTTTAGATTAAGCCATTAACGAAAAATACGGATTCCACGGTCGTGATGAGTAGCCAAGTCCACACCCCTACACCCCTACGAGAGCGGCAAGCAACCCTGCCAATTCTACAGTTAGGCGACTGGTCTCGACTCCTCAACATGGCCACTCTCTGGACTCTAGAACCTGGTTACTTGAGCCCTCCGCTTTGGGTCTATCCTAATGCGGAAAAGTAAATAATATAAATCAAGGTGACTATATCCTCACTCTCGGATGTGCCCCAACTATCATCGCGTGATCGCATCAAAATTTCGTGGCAACCGATCAAGTGAGACTAAAGTGCTATATTTATAACATTCATATTAGTTATCTCATAACTACTTGTGAATTCCAAATATTGTATCCCATTCCAGATAAATAGAAAATGTTAAACTTTCCGATCGAACAATCAAACACCCAAATTTTCCCGAAACAGATCAACACATGAAATAAGTTTAAAAACATTCACTTCATGCCTCAGTACCAACGGTCCAGCCATAGAAGGGTCAAGACAACGCCTCACATGTGGCACGCCGTACTGCCCCAAACCCTAAGGTTCAAAGGGCAGTTCAAGACGGTCACATAATCGAGTTAAGGTTTGTTGTCTTCTAGAGGGTCCATCGCGTTACTTGCACTACCCAGAACGTTCTCAAACTACGGAAAAATCCAACAGTTGGAAATTTCCCGGCAGGGGAAAAATTGGGTATTTATATCCGGTCGAACTTTTTAACAGTTTCTTAAATATCCGGAAAAACACAGACAAAGTTTGACAATCCGATCGAATCTATGGACTCCCAATACAACCCAGAAAACTCAACTCTTGAGTGCAAATTAAAAATTCCCAGAAAACACAGGAAATTCAGATTAACATTACTGTGCAAAAATTGTTGAAAGAAGCGACCGTACGGCCGCGGAACCGCCGCACTAGCCATGCTATTGCCGCGGTACCGCGGCGATTTGATCGATTTAAACGCTCGTTTTGCACAGTAACTCCTAGAAAACCCTGCTGATTTTTCTGCATATTTTTAATTTGGAAAAAACCCAGTTTTGAAAAAATGTATAGAGAAGGGTTTTAAACTAGGATTTCGGGTTCGATCGGACTTCTAACATCGTCTACACTTCGCCTAAGGCTCTAGCTAGGCACTGATACCACTGTAGGGTTCCTAAGCACAGTCAAGAGGTTCCACAAGGCATCAACCATGCCAAATTCTAAAATTTAGGTGCCGAGAAACCCTAACCTAGATCGTTGACTAGAAATTAGGCGAAACAAAATGAAAGTAAATCACATTTACACTAAGTGAACAGAAATACAACCTTTGTAGATCCGGTCCTCCACCTCAATATCTCCGTGACGATGTCCCTTCTCTGCGATCATCGGATCCTAGACTCTCGCGGTGGTTTCATCGGAGAAAAGATCGGGCTAGGTCGTTGACTTCGATGCCGAAGATGATCTACGTCGAGGCAACTCAAGATCAAGTTCCAACTTCACCAAGTCATGAAACTTGTGAAGAAAACACCCTATACTACATGGTAAGTGGTAGAGGATGAAGAAATAGGAAGTGAGTTCACTTTGGATTTTGATTTCTCAATTGAAATCATCACTTGATCATTTTCAAGAAAAGGTTTTCTTTTTCTTCATCAAGAAGAAGAAGAAGAAGAATATCATTAGAAAAATATGAATAATAGAAAATAAAGTGATGGTTATCATTATGCAACCTTGGGTTAGTTTAACAAGTGTAAAGAATAAACTAGGGTTGGGTTTAGGAAAGAAACAAAAATGGTCAAAGCTTCATGAAGTTTCAAGGTAGAAACAAAAGAAGCCACCATTTTGTTTCTTGCCCTAAAATAAATAAATAAAAAAATAATTAAGAAAAGATAACAAAACCCTAACCATCCACTTAAACAAGGTTTAAAGTAAACATACACCCAAGTTTGCATGTATCATCAAACATGATACAATCTTGTACACAAAAAATATATCACATATACAATGTGCACAATCAAGTGAGACAAACATCTTAAGTGAACCAATATTAGTTAATGTAAAGTAATATATCAAATATATAATTATACATTAAATCATTAAATCAACACTTGACTTAATTATATGGTCATATTGCATATAACCGACTAATATCAATAGTAACAACTTATCGAATCAACACTTGATCCGATAACCCGGCTATATCGCATATAACCGATCAATGTCACATATCGCGAGAATAGAATACAGTATCACATACTGGTATTATTCTCGGTCCCGCACATATCTCATATGCGCTCCTATTTCGTTTCGCTTGAGCCAGGAAACCTCTGTGTAGGACTCTAAAGACTCGTCAATACGCCGGCAGCAGGTGATGATCATATCAAACACCCACAAGCCGCAAGCGGTCTGCTAAACGTAACGGACACCCGGGTATTGAGCGATCAGAAGATCAACGAGCAAGCCCGCTCACACTCCTGTGAATCCAACCAGTAACACTTACCGCACAGTCCGGTCTGATCGTCTGATATGTCGCATACCTTGCCTAGGGGTGGTAAACGTCAGACCCCAATAGCTCGATAAGTCGTGTCGATATGAGGTCTATAACAGTTCGAGAAACTACTGGTAACATTTACCAGTAAATCTCAGCAACCCTGGCCAGGGATTTTCGGTTATAGCCAATCGAACACAGCGCAACATCAACTCCCTATACCGGGAGAGACGAATCTCCTCCTATCGCTCATTGCCTCCATGTGATTCGGGACTGTACCCAAAAACCACCGTTTTGCACGCCCTCTTGGATGTGGTAAGGTGAAAATCAAAGCACAGTGGGAATCACACAAGACTCTATAACGATCTCGGGTCTACAGACTAACCTGTACCAGTGTCACCAGAGAACTGCCATCTGACGTAAGGTATAATACCATCTGGGAGTTCTCGACGAGTCCGTCCAGTGTACCCAGTCTCCACTGAGCACCCGTATATCATCTCTGATGTCAAACACCAATGGATATGGGATTATACATCGCCCATCTGTATGGGTCGAGAAGGTATACGCTAGTCTATAATGGTATATCGATGCCCTGTCTCGATACAACCACGACTAGGGACCTTGAAGGATGTACTTATGGACTACCATGTCCCCACTAGTATGATCTGCATCATAGTCCAGGTAGTCAAGTAAACATCCTAAGGGCTTTACCAACATGTAACAGAGAGACAGTTAGGGTACACGTTAAAGTAAAGAGCAACCAGATAGCATACTATCATATCGAGCAAGAAAGTCCTCCCTATATATGTCCAAGCATCCACTACAATATACATCCTATGTATAGTAATGGCCTCTAGGGCATACATATAACTAACAATCTCCCACTTGCACTAAGGCCATATGATAGCAGTGGTTGTAGTATCTCATACTCAACCATCCCATAAAAGTCTCTCTCTAGGAAAAGGCCTTTGTGAGTGGATCTACCGTGTTGTCCTCTGAGTCTACTCTCCTAACCTCGATCTCCTTGGAGATCAACCATCTCCATGATCAGGTGATACTTCCTAAGAATATGTCTGGATCACTGATGGGACAGACGTTCCTTGGCATAAGCCACAAATCCATTGTCACACAATGGGAGGAACTAAGTTCATCTCATGAATAAATATACACCCAGACAGCCTCTTTGGTAGAATCTTAAGTAGCGATGTATCCAGCCTTTATCGTCTAGTATGCCACGGTATCTAGCTTGGAACTCTTCCAACATATCGTCCCTTCACTGAGGGTAAAGACAATGCCTGCGACTGACATTCAGTCGTCCTTATCACTCTGGAACCTTTCCAGTGATTCTCCCCAGGATCTATTGATACCATCTCACTACAACTAGTGAGAATCCTAACATCCAATTACTTCTATCTCATAGATTTGAACTCAGGATTTAGGAGGTATCACTTTGATCCTTTATGGAGAATCCTTGTGATGAGCGGAGATTGACCGAGCGTAGCATAGGAAACTCCTTCCCTATCAAGAGTATGTCATCCACGTACTCTACGAGGATCATCACCATACTCCCTACTACCTTTTTGTATATACAAGGTTCATCTACCATTTTGATGAAGTCAAACTCTTTGACTACCACATCAAAACAGATGTTCCAACTCCGCGATGCCTGTTTTATTCTATAAAGCATCTTGTACACGTTTCCGCTGCTCCCACTGTCTACGAAGCCCTCTGACTGTGTACTAATAGACTCTCTCTTCTAAAGTATCATTTAGAAGAGCAGTCATGACACCCAACCGCCAGATATCGTAGTCATGGTATGTAGCTGTGGCAAGTAGGATCCAGATGGACTTAAGCATAGCCACTGGAAAAGGTTTCATCATTATCCATGCCTGGTCGATGACGAAAACCTTTAACAAGTCTAGGTTTGAAAGTCTCAACTTTTCCATCTACACCAAGTAATCTTCTCAAGATATACTTGCTCCTGATGGGGATTTAACCCTTCAGATATAGCAACCAAAGTCCATACTTTGTTGGTGTACATGGATTCCATCTCAGATCGCTAAGTATCCAGCCATTCTTGCAGAGTCCCTACTCTCGATGGCCTGCTCGAAACTAGTTGGGTCATCATCTCATGATGCAATCCTCGCTCCCACTGTCATATAGAAACCGAAGTATCTCTCAGGTGGGTGAGGAACCCTACTAGATCGGCGGAGAGGATGAGGTTCGTTGGTAACTATTGAATCCTTTGGTTTTATCAAATCGTCTGCTGTAGTTTGTATAGCTGGAACCTTTCCAGTTCTACATTACAGACCTTGCCTCAAGCTTTTCCGATTTTGCTTTTAGACATAGACCGATCAACCCCAAATCTTAACTAGCTTAAGACATGGGCTCTTCCCTTTCCATATCATATATAAAGTGGTAGGCAACTGATTTGATTGGAACCCTATTCAATAGGTATGCAGCTTCTCAAGCGCATAACTCCCAAAAGAAAATAGGTAACTCAGTAGTACTCATCATAGAGCACACCATATCACATAAGGTGCTATTGCTCCACCCCGATATACCATCGTGCTATGGTGTATACGGAGGAGTAATGCTGAGAGAGAATCTCATTCTCCTTTAGAATAGTCCAGGAATTTCGTGCTCAAGTATTCTCCTCCTTGATCTCATCAAAGGACATAATACTTATACCCGTATTGGTTCTCTACTTCTAACTTATATTCTGTGAATATCTCAAAAAGGTTCGGACTTGTGTTTCAACAGGAACATATGACTGAATCTTGAGAGATCATCAGAGAATGTAATGAAGTACAAAGAACCAGTCTTGGTATGTATAGACAGGGGACCTTCATACATCAGTATGTATCAATCCCAAGAGTTCACTAACTCTTTCTCTGTTTACAATAAACGGAGTTATGGTCATCTAATCTTTGTGACATGACTGGAAAGTTTCATAAGATGTAAATTCAAACAGATTTAAATATGTATCTAAATGTAACTTCAGCTAGTCGGGTCGCATTGATATGACCTAGTCTACAATACTTCAAGAAAGATTCGTTCATTTCTGAACTCTTCCTCTTGTGTGTGTTCCGTATACTAAGAACTGTAGTTTGATTTAGAATATCAATGCTTTTAGATAACGTGCCTGAACCGATCAACTTTTGATATAGGAAATGTTCAAAACATTACCCAACAATACAAAATTTTATCATTTCTTTACTAATAAAGAGACTGATATGATTTTGTATATCAGGTTCGGTAGCTAATAACATTCGTTCAGAATCAATGTATTTGGAATACAGGGTGACAGTGACCAACAGACTTGGCTGCAATGCTTGCACCGTTTTCTGTCTCATGAAACTTATCACCCGTTCTCAGTTCTCTACCTTTCTGAAGCCGTATGTAACATATTACATATCTGGGATCCTGATCCGGTATCTAATACCCAGGACGTAGAGGATACAGAGAAACAGTTCTTTGTAATGACACACCCGAAGATGATGCATCAGCATGCACTTTCTTCGTTTGGGCGGCACGGGAAATCTGGTATTCCCCAATTTCCTGCTCTGTCTTATAACTATTATAAGTTGGAGCGGGACCAACGTTCCCCAGCTCAGTATAACAAGCGGGTTCGGTCAATATATCCGTATTATTATCTTGATTAAGGCGTGATATGGTTGCTACCTGGAGAGAGAGAGAAGAAAACACTCAGCGTGCGCTCTTGCAAGAATAGATTGGTTATTATTTTACCTAATCAGGATGGCTCCCACTGTTTTTATCAAATCTTCCTTCAAACCCTAAAAGGAAAGACTAGCCGGAATTAATTACACGCTACAAGTTCGCCAATCTTTCAGCCAGGCCAGTGTCGTTACTTTGAGGGAGATCCCCCGTGCTTTCGCACGAACCTAATTAATGTAAATCTTGTTTTCCCAGAGGCGTAACCCCGTTGACACCTTTCTAGACACCTACTTGATCGGCTAATTGTAATGTGTAAAACTCTCCCAGGAGTAACTCTTACTCGCAGCGGGTATCGGGATCCAACTATCTCATAGAAGGTATGCAATCTCATTGCAAATTTCAACACTTGAAATTCCCGATAATATTTTGCCCCTAGCGTGCTATGACCTTGACGCATGCCAAACAACCCATAGTCCGCTAGTCAAGTTCAACCCATACATTTCTTGATTGAATTAAACCCACCCGCACGACCCTTGACGCATGCCAAACAACGCCGTACGAATACCCTAATCCAATCGCATCGTATGCTAGCAGATAAGCACTAGTTAGCTACCGTACACTACGCCTTGACGCATGCTAAACTACCGCAGCACGAATACTAACTGGTACTTATCTGAAATGACGGAGGGCTACGACAGGTTTTTCTGAAAACCTATTGCGTAATGAACTTGATATCGTCGTAGAATCAAATGATTTTAAAATGGAGTGTTTTTTAGGCTTTTCTAGTTTTGCTAAAGGGGTCACTCCCGGTGAAGGGATCGTCGGCCCTTTCCTTGTCGAATGAGGTGCGAGATATATCATATATATCACTGTGCAAAGCAGAAACTATAGAAGCAATCAAAAGACAAACCGAGAGTTGTAGCATTTGCCAGTTATTGCTAAAGGAGTCACTCCCGGTGAAGGGATCTCGGTCCTTTCCTCATCGAATAAGGTGCAGGATGTTCTACAAGGAACACCGCGATGCAAAGCAAGAACTGTAGCTAGCTGTTTTATTTTTGAAATTCGATTCCACAACATCATTAGGTTTCTTTTATTTCATTAATCATATTAATGAAGTCCCATCATTTAAGTAACCTAAACATCACAGATAAATACGACGTACACTTATGCCATCCGCATTCGTCTCGATGTCCCCTCATACACCGTTAGGTTAGGTAACTAACGACAGAGCGGGGCAGGGCTAGCGCGGGTGTAAAACATAAGTAACGTCTATATAATATATCGTATATATTATATACAGTATTTATCACAGAACATATCACATGATCACATCACATATAACGCAGCAGAAAATATCATATGAAATATTGGATATACTAGGACGTCCGTGTTTTCAATACGAGACAGTATAAAACACAGATTCCACGGTCGCGATGAATAGCCAAACCCACACCCCTAGACCCCTATGAGAGCGGCAAGCAACCCTACTAATTCTAGAGTTAGGAGACCCGGACTCGACTCCTCGAGTTGGTCTCCCACTGGACTCCAGAACCCGGTTACTTGTGCCCTCCTCCTTGGTTCTATCCTAGTGCGGAAAAGAAAATAATATACATCAACGGTGACATCTTCCGCAACCTGGAAGTGCCCCAATAAAAGAATATTACATACAAGTTTTTACATGAATGAAAATGAAAAACACTCATCTCACATAAAAAAAAAAACCCCGGCTATTCAAACACGACGATCCAATATAACATATCCAGCAACACATAACATCACATGTCATCAACATAAGTAAACATGCGTATCCCAATTATCGTTGACATATAGCAACGAAACCGGCGATATCATATATTACACTTACAGTGACAGAAAAGAAAGTGTAAAACTACAACAGTTGGAATCCGCAAACTCTTTAGACATCGCATGCCTAATCAAATGAATTCCTTAGACATCACATGCCTAACAATTATAAACCACGCATTTTAGTCTCATTTATCGAAAAGTCTTTTCAATATCTAGTCGGGCAATTCAACAAGATTCCCGGCATCCTGATCGAATGCTCGTCGCAAACTTTAGTAGACGGCCGCACCCCCCGATACTGTCGACGAAGTGCTCTATGGCGGAACACCGCTGCCGCGAGCATCCAGACGGATGCTTTTTGGCGACGGGGTTCTCCTACAGTCACTTGATCGAGGCTAAGGGGTGTAGCTGTCTATTAAGTTTATCCGGCGAGTATCCGCGTACGCTACGTGATTGCGACGGACTTTTGATCGCATCAAAATTCCGTGGCAACCGATCAAGTGAGACTAAAGTGCTATGTTTATAACATTCATATTAGTTATCTCATAACTACTTGTGAATTCCAAATATTGTATCCCATCCCAGATAAATAGAAAATGTTAAACTTTCCGATCGAACAATCAAACACCCAAGTTTTCCCGAAACAGATCAACACATGAAATAAGTTTAAAAACATTCACTTCATGCCTCAGTACCAACGGTCCAGCCGTAGAAGGGTCAAGCCAACGCCTCACATGTGGCACGCCGTACTGCCCCAAACCCTAAGGTTCAAAGGGCAGTTCAAGACAGTCACATAATCGAGTTAAGGTTTGTTGTCTTCTAGAGGGTCCATCGCGTTACTTGCACTACTCAGAACGTTCTCAAACTACGGAAAAATCCAACAGTTGGAAATTTCCCGGCAGGGGAAAAATTGGGTATTTATATCCGGTCGAACTTTTTAACAGTTTCTTAAATATCCGGAAAAACACATAGACAAAGTTTGACAATCCGATCGAATCTATGAACTCCCAATACAACCCAGAAAACTCAACTCTTGAGTGCAAATTAAAAATTCCCAGAAAACACAGGAAATTCAGATTAACATTACTGTGCAAAAATTGTTGAAAGAAGCGACCGTACGGCCACGGAACCGCCGCACTAGCCATGCTATTGCCGCGGTACCGCGGTGATTTGATCGATTTAGACGCTCGTTTTGCACAGTAACTCCTAGAAAACCCTGCTGATTTTTCTGCATATTTTTAATTTAGAAAAAACCCAGTTTTGAAAAAATGTACAGAGAAGGGTTTTAAACTAGGGTTTCGGGTTCGATCGGACTTCTAACATCGTCTACACTTCGCCTAAGACTCTAGCTAAGCTCTGATACCACTGAAGGGTTCCTAGACACACTCAAGAAGTTCAACAAGGCATCAACCATGCCAAATTCTAAAATTTAGGTGCCGAGAAACCCTAACCTAGATCGTTAACTAGAAATTAGGCGAAACAAAATGAAAGAAAATCACATTTACACTAAGTGAAAGAAAATACAACCTTTGTAGATCCGGTCCTCCACCTCCATAGCTCCGTGACGATGTCCCTTCGCTGCGATCATCGGATCCTAGACTCTCGCGGTGGTTTCATCGGAGAAAAGATCGGGCTAGGTCGTTGACTTCGATGCTGAAGATGATCTATGTCGAGGCAACTCAAGATCAAGCTCCAACTTCACCAAGTCATGAAACTTGTGAAGAAAACACCCTATACTACATGGCAAGTGGTAGAGGATGAAAAAATAGGAAGTGGGTTCACTTTGGATTTTGATTTCTCACTTGAAATCATCACTTGATCATTTTCAAGAAAAGGTTTTCTTTTTCTTCATCAAGAAGAAGAAGAAGAAGAATATCATTAGAAAAATATGAATAATAGAAAATAAAGTGATGGTTATCATTATGCAGCCTTGGATTAGTTTAACAAGTGTAGAGAATAAACTAGGGTTAGGTTTAGGAAAGAAACAAAAATGGTCAAAGCTTCATGAAGTTTCAAGGTAGAAACAAAAGAAGCCACCATTTTGTTTCTTGCCCTAAAATAAATAAATAAAAAAAATAATTAAGAAAAGATAACAAAACCCTAACCATCCACTTAAACAAGGTTTAAAGTAAACATACACCCAAGTTTGCATGTATCATCAAACATGATACAATCTTGTGCACAAAAAATATATCACATATACAATGTGCACAATCAAGTGAGAAAAACATCTTAAGTGAACCAATATTAGTTAATGTAAAGTAATATATCAAATATATAATTATACATTAAATCATTAAATCAACACTTGACTTAATGATTCGGTCATATTTCATATAACCGACTAATATCAATAGTAACAACTTATCGAATCAACACTTGATCCGATAACCCGGCTATATCGCATATAACCGATCAATGTCACATATCGCGAGAATAGAATACAGTATCACATACTGGTATTATTCTCGGTCCATCACATATCTCATATGCGCTCCTATTTCGTTTCGCTTGAGCCAGGAAACCTCTGTGTAGGACTCTAAAGACTCTTCAATACGCCGGCAGCAGGTGATGATCATATCAAACACCCACAAGCCGCAAGCGGTCTGCTAAACGTAACGGCCACCCGGGTATTGAGCGATCAGAAGATCAACGAGCAAGCCCGCTCACACTCCTGTGAATCCAACCAGTAACACTTACCGCACAGTCCGGTCTGATCGTCTGATATGTCGCATATCTTGCCTAGGGGTGGTAAACGTCAGACCCCAATAGCTCGATAAGTCGTGTCGATATGAGGTCTATAACAGTTCGAGAAACTACTGGTAACACTTACCAGTAAATCTCAGCAACCCTGGCCAGGGATTTCCGGTTATAGCCAATCGAACACAGCGCAACATCAACTCCCTATAGCGGGAGAGACGAATCCCCTCCTATCGCTCATTGCCTCCATGTGATTCGGGACTGTACCCAAAAACCACCGTTTTGCACGCCCTCTTGGACGTGGTAAGGTGGAAATCAAAGCACAGTGGGAATCACACAAGACTCTATGACGATCTCGGGTCTACAGACTAACCTGTACCAGTGTCACCAGAGAACTGCCATCTGACGTAAGGTATAATACCATCTGGGAGTTCTCGGCGAGTCCGTCCAGTGTACCCAGTCTCCACTGAGCACCCGTATATCATCTCTGATGTCAAACACCAATGGATATGAGATCATCCATCGCCCATCTGTATGGGTTGAGAAGGTATATGATAGTCTACACTGCTATATCGATGCCCTGTCTCGATACACCCACGACTAGGGACCTTGAAGGATGTACTTATGGACTACCATGTCCCCACTAGTATGATCCGCATCATAGTCCAGGTAGTCAAGTAAACATCCTAAGGGCTTTACCAACATGTAACAGAGAGACAGTTAGGGTACACGTTAAGGTAAAGAGCAACCAGATAGTATACTATCATGTCGAGCAAGAAAGTCCTCCCTATATATGTCCAAGCATCCACTACAATATACATCCTATGTATAGTAATGGCCTCTAGGGCATACATATAACTAAACTTGAGGTTACTTAGTTTCTCCAGTTGCTAATAAAGGAACTAAGATGATGTAGAGATTGGTTATGGAGTGTTTAGTCTTTCCTAATCTTTGTTCTCAACTCATGAGTGGTAGGATTAGGGTTTAGTGAAGGAGAGAGAGCTCGAGGAGAGAGAAGGTGGAGATGATAATGAGAATAAAAAGCTTCTCACTTGAATATATGATACATAATGAATTATCAAATAATATCAATTAAATGATTATTCACCATTCTTCATTTATTCAAGAAGAGTGATTCATCATGTGAGTCGTTAGATCATTAATGATGCATTAATGATGCATTTAATGATATGATGATTCATATGAATGAGTCACTAAAGCAATTAATGAAAAAGCCACCTCAACCCCTCATGTCACATCCTTCTAGAAGCTTCTCGGAAATTACGAGAACGCCCCTCGCATCCGTGAAAACACGGAAAAACTTTAGACTGTATAAATCCAATAACCCGATACTAGAATCTGGCTTAAACCAAAGCCGGCTAGTAAAAACTGTCCGAATGTCGTACGTGCGTTTAAACAAGTATGCGTCCGAACCTTTGTCGTAAAACCATACGACCTCTATATCTTTTCGCCTGGGTTTGGGAAATCTCTGTATGGGACTCTAAAGACTCGACTACTACGCTGGCAGTGGGTTTAACCACAGACCGCAACCGGCACTAGCTGTACGTAACGGTCCCTAGGTAGTTGTCGATAAGAAAGACGATGAGGTAACCCATCCGAAATCCTACTGAGGTTGTCCGTGACAATATCCGCGCAGTCCGGTCTGTTCGTCCAAGAGTATCGCATGTATGGTCTAGGGAGGTGGTGGACGTCAGACCCCTAATAACCATACAAGTCATGTCGGCATGGCTCAAGACCATCCGAGAATCTACTGATCAGTCCATCAGTAATTCTCAATCAGCCCTGGCCAGGGACTTATGGTAATGACCAACCGATCACCGTGCGATATCAACTCCCTATACCGGGAGAGACGAATCCCTAACAGTCACTCACTGCCTCCACATGGCTCGGGACTGTGCCCAACTAAAACCTGTTTGCACGACTCCTTTGAGCCGTGGTAGGGTAATAATCAAAGCACAGTGGGAACTCACACGAGACAAATGATGACTTTAAGTCAACGGACTATCTGCACACATGTCACCTGAGAACTGCTATCTGACGTTAGGTATAATACCATCCAGTCAGTTCTCGGCGAGTCCTGTCCGGTGTACTCACATCCAGTGAGCATCTGTATACAATCTTAGGTGCACTCCACTAATGGTTGCGGGACCAATCCATCGCCCCTCCTCAGGGTCTAGATATATATACACTAGTCTACTCCGGAGTATCAATGCCCAGTCTCGATACTCCTACGACCAGGGACATCTAAGGATGTGCCTATTGACTATCCATCTCCCACTAGTATGACTGCCATCACAATGCCGGTAGTCAGACAAACACCCTATGGGCTTTATCAACATATATATATATATATAAACACCAAGTAAAATATATCATACGTTAAGATAAAGACAAACCAAATAGCGTACTATCATATCAAGCAAGACTGTCATGTACATACATATCCCAAGTATGCTATACAATGTAGGCCTCTAGGGCATATATATCCAACAGCACCTGCATACTATCTTCAGTACGACGCACTGATGGCTGTGGGACAGACCATCTCCCCTGCTGGGATGAGAAGCGTATACACTAGTCTACTCTGGAGTATCGATACCCTGTTTCGATAATCTTATGACTATGGACCTTATAAGGATGTGCTTGTAGACTGCCCAGCCCCCACTAGTGTGACTGCCATCACAACGCTGGTAGTCAAGCAAAAATCCTAAGGGCTCTACCAATATGTATTTAGCGAGATATCAAAAGAAACATATACACCTATTAATATAGATACAAACCAAGTAGTATACTATCATATTGAGTAAGACTGTCATAAATCTGTGTATATAGCTTCCAAAATGTAATATACAAATCAGTATATACAATGGTTAGGTTTGAGTAGAGAAGAAATAAATATTATCACTCATTATAATAATGGTTGAAATTATTTTTCTCTCTCATTCTTTCTTTTATCTCTAGCAAGATCTCTGTTCTCATCCTCCAAAAATTTAGAGAATCGTTTAGAAATTAGAAGAAAAATAGAGAGATCAAAATAGTGAGGATTCTACATTTTCTAGTTTGCTAGCCTAGCAAACTAGCCATCTAGGGTTTTTCTTTGGATGAATTAAAGCCATGGATTGGAAACTTGCAAGGTGGATCATTTATGATGGAGGAAGTCTTCACCAAACTTATTCCAACTACCTATAAGGTGCACTATACGGAGTCCAACACAAGTGTGGAGCATTTGAAGATACTACAAAGGTTATATGATCTAAACTATGCTCCAAGTTCAATTCTTTAGCTATGATTCTAGGTATTGTAGTTTCTTGCTATCTAAATTTTTTTAAAACCTTATTTTTCTTTATGCTAAATTCTTAGTAGAGAGTGCAAGACCTACTTACACTTTCCTCATGGAATGAGGTGTAAGATATTCCTAACCGAATACCACGGTGCAAACTAAAAGAATCGACTATAGTGAAGTTATTACAGTGACACAAACTTTTGCCTAAGAGGTCACTCCCCGTGAAGAGATCTAGGCTCTTACCTTGTCGAATGAGAATGTAACATTTTAGAAAAATATAAAATAATATTTTAGAATTTAAATAATAAAATAATAAATTTCACGAATATTATACGAATATAGATTCGAGTTTTAGTAGAATGGTATAATTATATACCTATATTTTTGGAAAGCAATTGAAATTTAAAATGAATTATCATTTATGGAAATATTTATTTAAATTGGTTTTTTTTATAAATTAATACATAATTAATTGCATACAAGTTTAATGCTAAACTTGATTAGTGTTTTACTAATTACTACTTTAAACCAAGTTTATTTTGTTAACTATATTTTAAAAGTGCCATGACATATTTTGTTGTGATATATGGTTTTATGTTTTGGTTTTACAGAAAAAGGAAAGAAAAGAAAAAAAAAGGAAAGAAATGAAAAAGAAATAGTACGAGAGGAGACAAAGGGGGGACAAGTAGGTACGGTAAGAGAGATAGAATAAGAGAGAGAGAGAAAGAGAGGATATGGCTATCTTAGCCATTTGCTCCACCATTTTCTTCATCTCATCTCTTCTCCCTCTTCTTCATCTCCTCCTCTCTTTTTTATCTCTACCTCCAAAACCACCATACAACACCTCCAAATCATCTCAAAACTCTCTTAAACCTTCATAAAAAATGTTCACAATCTCATCGTACACCTCATGGAGTGATCAAGTTTCAGTTTTGAGCTCATTTGGCCATCTTAGAATTTTCTTGAGTTGCTCCTTTGAGGTAAAACACTCATTTTTCATCAAGTTTTTAAGTTTCCTAACCTCCTATATATGTTTAGAGTTAAAAATTTTATGTTTAGTAAACTTGGAAAATTCTAAGGTGAGTTTTGAGAGATAAAATTTGTAGTAGAAGTGTAGTAGAGAGTGTGGTGAGTGCTTACTACCCTATTAGTGATGGAATTCATATGTCTAGATGAGTTTAGAAGTTTCAAACATGAGTTTAGAATTTTCTGATATCGGTTTTGTTGAACTTGTGGTGATCAAATGGAATCTGAGATGACTCAGGAACTCTGAAAATTAAATAGCGGATACAGTGAGATGTGCAGACCAATAGGAAGCCATCATAGAAGCCCGAACCACTAACTCTTTAACCTGGTCGCCAAAATATTCACTTTTACCGCAAATTGCGGGTCCATGTTGGAATTAGGGTGTGGATTTTGGTCTGTAGCTCACTCACTAGATAACTAAGACTACCTTATATGCAAAAAGGTCAAATTTCACCTTAATAAAAATCTGGAGTTGTTTTACTAAGTTTCTGTCAATGTTTTACAATATTTGAAAACATGGTTTTTGATATTTGGGTTTTGACTCGTTCGTTCGATGTTCGTACGTCGACGTTGGGGGTTGTTTTGTTGTTTTAGCACGTGTTGACCATAGGTTCTAACCTATATGCGCTTCGCTCGTTGTATCGGTTTTCGATTAGATTTTATGCGATACGATTTGTTTTGACTTGTAGGTATAGCGCGTGGACTTTCGGGACGATGAAGGAGGGCAAGACATCCGTCGGAATCGGTTAGGACGAGGCGAAGTTAGGTGATTAGATATATATATACGGGGGAAGTCGGGTGGATGGCGTATAGCACCCCCGCAACCGTAGAATTAGGATATATATATTTATAGGTATATTTATGGAGATATTAGATATGTATACCTAGCTAATAGGGTTCTAGAATACTATATGCAATAGAAGTATACTTGTAGGAAGGTATATTTCTAGTTCTAGTTTTTCTTAGCCTTTGACCTATATATATATATATATATATATATATATATATATATAAATTTGAGGATAATTACGATATGATAAAATGAGACGAGGATATGATATGATATGATGACACGAGTCGATATAATTGGATATGATGATATGAGGCGATATTATATAAGATGATATATGATAATATGAGATGAGATGATGTACGTGACTATAGATCTATACTATTGATTTGATGATATCGTACGATAGATATTCCGTACATGATATGATGAGGATGGGTCACCGATTTATATATTAACTCGAGAAAAACTTGTTTAAATTCACATAGTAGATATTATGATATGTTTAGAGCCATACCTACTTTCAAAACTAACGAATCATTACGCACTTTTAAATGATAACTTCAAGGGACGCTACGACTCTTCAAATAGTGTCTTTTTCAAAAACATCATAGCCCCCTATTTTCTAAAACAATGATTCGTACTTTAAACTATAACTGTATGGCTCATACGTAGTTGCGTATTATTTTTATACCGTTCGCGTTTACGATTTCTTTATTCTGTTTACGTCCGCGTTACGATTTCTTATTTTTGCATACGCTTCATACCCTTATCTTTACGTGACTTCGTTTCTATGACACATGCACCATTACCGATGCTGCACTTGTTGCACGTACACATTCTTGCCGGCTCACACACACATCATCGGTAATTGCCATGCAACGTACATATTAGAAATCGCTATGTCACCGTATCACCTTATAACCTGTTAATATTTTAGTTACTGATTAGTACACAGTACCATATATTAGTGTAGATATTGCACTTTCTTTACCTTACTACACAACACGCTCATATGAACACATTTGTTATGCATTACAGTATTGTTTTGTGCCTGTACATATTATTTCATTACTGCCATACTTTATGAGATTATATTTTCATGAGATTTCTGGATTTGAGAAACCACAGATATTATTTAAAAACTTATGATTGTTTTAAAAACGCGGTTTCTCTTGATATGATATTTCAACGTCCACCATGAGATTTCTCAGCGCTGAGCTATGATAATTACCCGATTCGAGGAGTGAGGAGACACCGTCTGCGAGTACATGGTGGACCTGGTACGGTACCCTGGGGCAAGAAGTTCGTATAGAAAGGCGTTGAGTCTGGCAGGGAACACTACCTACCGGTGACAGTACTGGACTCGGCGGATATCCGGAGGATACCGACCGGAGTGATACGAGACAGATGGTTTTGAGGACCGATCTGATGAGACGGTGTCTGAGATATGAGGGCCGATCCGATGAGACGACGCCTGAGATATGAGGATTTACGTGTCGATGCTGGACACAGGTTTTATGATGATTTCGAGTGTCGATACTGGACACTCAGGATTTTATATTGATTTTGATGTGTCGTTGATGGACACACGTTGGATGATACATATATACATGATATGGATGACATGGTATCATATATTGACACAGGCACGAGTTTATATTTATATACATATGTATACACGATCACTTTGATACCACACGAGACGATATTATTATATTACTATATGACCTAGGTGATCATCATACATTCGATTTCTACCTGTTGATGTCTTCTACTCATGAGTTGGCAACTCACCCCCGTTTTTCCATAGTTTTCTTGTAGGATCGACCACTCGGATAAGTAGCGGCTTGCTGGCACATTACTTCTTTTGGGTGATTTGCATTGGTAGGTGGGTTACAGTACAGAGCGTAACCACCGTTGTATACTTTTATATTTTTTGTATCTAATTAAAAGCTCTATTAACCAGATTATGTATATTTAGTAGACTTAGAGACCGGTTGTATATTCTTTCAAACTTAGTGTCGAGACCTGTATTATTCTTTATATTGAGTTGGATGATATTTTTGGTTTTGTTTCCTTTCTTTCTGTGTTTGATCTTCGCTTTAAGCGTCGTATATTTCATATTGTGTGGTTGTGATTCCGTCAATTGGAGAAGAGTTAGCTCCTGTTTGGGGATGCCTATATTATTATTTCTATGTAATGGTTTTGATCAAAATTTACAAAAGAGGTGCTGTCCAAATTTCAAATGACGAAAATGTTTTCAAATTATAGTATATAATCCGCTTGTATTTCAAACGAACATTATTTATATTTTAAAAAGAAGAACTTGATTTCCGTTATATCCCCATTTCAAAACTTCACCTCCACAATATTTCTCTTAAAATATTTAGATTTCTGGGTTTTCGGCTTACTTGGATTACGGTGAGGTCTTATAGACTTCACATGATCTAAGTGTTGGTCACATGCCATTTCTGAAGGATATTCTTGACCGGATACCGTTGTGCAAAGCAAAAGACTAAGTAATGGTTTTTAAAAACTGAGGTTCTGATAACATCATTTAGATTTGTTTTACTTGCATTAAACATATAATGCTGTCCCGTCAATTATATTATCATATAGAAGAAACGAAAATAATCACGCACATAGATATCATTCGCATTCTCCACAGGGTCTCGGATCTTCACCATAAAATTACTTAACTTACGGCAGGGCAGGGACATGACTAGTGCAGATGCAAAACATATATAGCGTCTAATATATATATATATATATATATATATATATATATATATATCATGCATGATAATATAGTAAACACAGAATCACTGCAGAAGTAAACACAATACGGAAATATGGATAAACTAGGAAAAATACATTTCAATGGAGCCAAATATGAAATGCAATTTTCTCATATCATGTGGACAGCTCGTAGTATCAGACCCTAGACCCCTGCGAGTGCGGTAAGCCAATCGCCAATCTCAGAAGTGAGGCAACCCTAATCAACGAAGTGAGTGGGCCACCCAGCACTTTCAAAATTCGGTGACTTGGGCATCCCTCCGCTGGTCAATCCTATACCCCCTACGAGTGCGGCGAATAGCCCGCCAATTCTAGAGGAAGGCACCCCGGTCTCAACGCTATGAGATGGTGGCCCGCTGCTCTCTAGAACCCGGGTAATCGAGCACTCCATCGCGGGGCAATCCTAGTGCATGTAATGAATACCTAAAAATACAACGGCGACTACGTCCACAAGTAGGACCCTTCCTAAAGAATAATATACAAGCTGCTATAACGGCAGTCCACATGTTGGACGCTCGCCACGCAATATGAATGTACACAACATCATAGGGAATTATATCTAATACTATATACACCGGGCCATCCATCACAATAATCCAACACAACCATAATCAACATAGTATCATTCATCACAGAACATGCAAACTTGTGAGTATCAATTCCGTAATCTGGTCTAATTGATACATATAGCAATTAAACGACATTTTAATAAACGTTATGATACACGCAACCACAGAACACAAAACGACTACTAGAATTTGCAAAACTCAAATAGCGGGCACCCAAAAATTCCAAACTTAGAATTTTACGAACCCGCGACACCCCAAAACCAATTCCATCGCACCAAAAACCCAAAACGGGAATACAAGAAATGTGACGAGGATTCAAGAGAACGCACCGCACCAACGGGGATTCATCGAGGGGGGTTTGGGGTTAACCCCAAACCCGAGACCACTATGGAGTGGTCTCGGGTTCATAGTGGTCTCGGGTTTGGGGCTACCCCGATCCCTTCCCGATCGATCCCCGGAATTACATGGACATAAATTTAGGCTTTGGTCAGAACCTAAACATCAAATCTATCATGTAATAGGGCGTTGGATTTAATTTTGTGGCAATTTAAAAAAAAAACTTAGTTTTCAAAAAAATGAGTTTTGACAATTCTAAAGTAGTCGAAACAAGCTCAAAACTTTAGCTTGGCTTGATACCACTTGTAGGAAATTTTGCACCCTAGCATGCTAATTTTAGAAGATGCCGTAATGTATTTTGAAAAAACTAGAAAGCAAAATTTCCACACAACCAAGAATCAATGCTAAAGTGATGAACTTATAGGCAATACGAGAAAAATACTAGCTAAAAGTAAAG
The DNA here is from genome assembly GCA_030015575.1 of Agapanthus africanus. Taxonomy (NCBI): domain Eukaryota; kingdom Viridiplantae; phylum Streptophyta; class Magnoliopsida; order Asparagales; family Amaryllidaceae; genus Agapanthus; species Agapanthus africanus. The sequence goes on along the minus strand of JASDDO010000250.1, from coordinate 303,103 downwards.
AACCAACAAGTTTTGTAGCATCTTCATATGTTCCACGTTCTGTTGGACTCTAGTTAGGCTCCTTAATGATGAGAACAAGCTTGATGAAGAACTTCTCAATCATAGATGATCCACCTTGAAAGTTCCTAAGCTTTGGCTTCAAGCTTCAAGTAGAAGCACACTTAGATCTTTTAGTTGCAAAGTAAAAGTACTAAGATTGTAGTTATGATCTTGACTAATTATTTTTCTCTTCAAATTTTCCTTTTTAATTTTCTTTTTCTACAAATAAAGAGAGGAAGGGGAAGAAGATGAGAGCTAAACTTATGAGAGAGAAACTAATTGTTAGAATGAAATAAATCTAAATGGTTTAATTATTTATCATAACCTAAAGTAAATTTAAACTATTAGATTTAAAACAACTTGCCAAGTGTCCATCTTTTCCTCTCTCCTCAACATGTCACCACATAACCAATGGGTGAGGGTATGCCATGCCCTATGCACAACATATGCTAATTAGAAAAAGAAATTAAAAGAAAAAGGTTAAATCAATTATATATATATATATATATATATATATATATATATATATATATAAAGTAATAATACTAACCCACACACACATGTAATTAATTTCTAATGTATATAAAATACATAAATAGACAAAAATTAATTACTGACGAAATACTAGTAAATACATACAAAAATTATAGGTATTAAAATATTAAATCAGTACCCGATTTAATATCCGACTTTCTAAAAAGACCGGTTAGTATTTCAATCGTCCGATTACTGTCAGTGTATTCAATACACTAGTTTTAACTGGACCCCTGCATGTACACAGTGCGGCTACTATAACATTTTGCTAAAACCGAAAACCCTCTGTGTGGGACTCTAAAGACTCGACAATACGCTGACAGTGGGTTTAACTACAAGCATATCTGCGACACTAGCTATACATAACGGCTACCCAGGTATTGAATGAAAGGAAGGTCGACAAATAAGCCATTCCAAACCCCTACTGAGCCTATAACTGACAGTCTCCATATAGTCTGGTCTATTTGTCTAAGAGTATCGCCTATCGGGTATAGGGGGTGGATAAAGTCAGACCCTAATAACGCGATAAGTCGTGTCGGTGTGAAGCCCAGCGCCTACCGAGAAACTACTGATCTGCAATCAGTAATTCTCATACACCTTGGCTAAGGATTTCTAGTGATGACCACCCGTGCACAGTGCAATATCTACCCCTAATACCGGGAGAGACGAATTCCCGACGATTTGCTCACTTCCTCCATGTGGCTCGAGACTGTACCCAACTAAAATCTGTTTGCACGATTCAGTAGAGCCGCGGTAGGGTAGTAAGCAAAGCACAGTAAGAACTCACACGAGACAAATAATAATCTCAGGTCGACAGACTAATTTGTACTCATGTCACCAGAGAACTGCTATCTGACAATATGTATAATACCTTCTAGCATGTTCCCGGTGACTCCGTCAAGTGTAACTCATAACCCAACGAGCACCTGTATATAATGTTTGGTGACTAACTAACATCAATGGTTGTGAGACCGATCATCGCCCTTAGTCAGGGTCAAGAAACGTATACATTAGTCTACCCTGGAATATCGATGCCTAGTCTCGATATTCCCACGGCTAGGGACATCTAAGTATTTGCTTATAAACTACCCAGGTCTGACTTGTATGATCGTCATCATAACCCTGGTAGTCAAGTAAGAATCTTATGAGCTCTATCAACATGTAATAGTGATCCGAACTACCACATAATGCATGTACATGATGATAAAATCATACCAGATAGTATACTACCATATCGAGTAAGATTGTTCTACCTGTATAGGTCTTCCCTTAATCATTATAATCGTCTACCTTCGATTACAATATTTGCTTTGAGGACACTATAGCCAACACAACCTCGCTAGGCTCTCCGCATCCATCCTCACAGACTTCCTGCTCCTCGGTTATCATACCAGGTCTACTATGTATCCAGAAATCGGTTTTCTGCCCCCTCCCTCAAATTCGGATAATCATCAATCATAAATACCAAGAAAACTCATGGTGGACGTATCATCAATTCAAGAGAAAACCGCATTTTTCAAACATACGTAAGTTTTATAAAATCGTATCCCGCGACTTCTCAAATCCATGGAAAATATCAAGTTCATAAGAACACAATTCATAATTCATTTTTGCCACAGTTGGCAACAATCATATACGAATATATATGGTAATGGTATTCGTATATTAAAATCATGCTATGTATCATTGCATACTAGCATGGATAACTAAAACACGAATAAGCATGACAGTTTCTACTGTGTCATGGCAATACTAATGATGTGTAGTGTAGCATGCGCGTCTGTGATTTATACCACATGACAATCATTAGTAGTTGAGGTAGTGTTCTAATAAGTGTGTTCGTATAAGAATAGCTCTCAAATCCCATCAAAAACATCAATATCATATTATTAACAATGCATCATGCATCTTCCTTCAATTGACGATTTGATACATGGATATATCAACCAATCGCATTCATATAACGAAATCATGATAGGCAACATTTGACATCAACATACATATAATTAGAACACATTTGAGCATGCCAATCTTACAGTGTCATGGCAGTACCAATGATGTGTTCGTGTAGCATGCGAGTTTTTGATTGCGCCACATGGAATTCATAGTTTTACAGTGTTCTATAAATGTGTTCATAAAAGCATGATATCGTAAACTAAATATACGAAATATATAAGAACGAATAATATAAACGTAGCGTAATTAATAAAATAATCGAAGCGCGAACGTATAACAAGTAAAGGAAACGTAACGTAAACAAGCGTTGTAAATAAATAAATACTTACTAATAATACTATTATATTTTAAAATAGAACGAACGTTGTTTAGAAATAAGGAGGCTGCCGGGTTTTTAAAATAGATATTCATTTGAAATTAGAAGTGCTTCCTTGACATAATCATTTTAAAATAAGAAAGGAATCGTTGGTTAAAATGAGTATAATGTTTAGCATTATCGTAATATCCCAATCGAGGTAAATAGTAAGAGTCCACGAGTCAAATAAACAAAGGCCGCATTCGACAATCTATCCTCATCTCATCTAGTACGGAATCTCCTTTGTACTATGTCAACCAAATATCCAATCACAATCGGTACAGATCTCTAGCTGTGTACGCAAACACATAGCTCATATAATACAGACATCTAGTCGCGTACGACACTAACATTAATCATATATATACATATATAAAGCCTACTTCTTATGAATTATAAACTAAGTATCCCCTTTATAGACTAGGCACATAGATTATGTATATAAGTTTTCTAGCATAGCATAATAGACTAAATATTCAGGTTATGAATTATATACTAAATATAATTATAGGCTAAGTATTCGAGTTATGTATCTAAGTTCTAATATAGCACTATAGACTAGGAATATAGCTTACAAAACTATAATGAATAAATAGCGTCCAAACGTGACATTATAAACTACGTATATAGGTTGTGTATCTATACTAAATGGGTGTTCAGTAGGATTGGTTTCGGAGATGCTATACGTCATCCACCCGACTTCTTCCGTAGATATAAATCTACTCACCGAACGTGTCTCGAGTTAGTTGAAGCCCATGATCGTCTTTCCCTTCCCCGTCGTCTTGGAAGTCCTCACAATCGCCCTAAACACATAGAGATTAGCCAAGAAGGACAGAAATCCAAAATATCACACCGTAAAGCAAAATAACCAAGAAAAATATATGGTAGACGTCTGATCAAACACTAGGCAGACGTCCTGTAAGTCGATGTGCAACACCCCATGACTTGCAGGGAGGCGGAAATATGAAAAACGATCTTGTTCTTTGCTTAAACATCGACTAACCGCATGAATCGAAGCTAAACGATAACTAACAACTATCATAGAAGTTCTAAACTACTATGTGAAGTGATTATACCTCAAGAACCGTGTCTTTCGGGTCTTCATCGCTGTCCTCCACTCCTCGTAGGCTCCTTAGAACATCGGCAACTTCACGGCCTCCTCAAATCAAAGACGATCCACCCGAAAGCTCCTACGCCAAGCTTAATCTCAAACTTGAGATAACTAGGTTGCTTAAAGTGCTAATCTAAGCTACCTGGAGGATATAGAGTGAGGTTATGGATGTTTTAGTCTATCTAACCCTTGATCTCAACACATGAGAGGTTAGGGTTAGGGTTTCAAGAGAGAGTGAGCTTGAGGAGAGAGAAGGTGAGAATGATAATCAAAAGAATAATGAACTCATATGAATATATCAACCATAACAATAAATCAAATAAATAATATAAATGATTTATCATCATGGTTAGATTCATTCATCTAGTGTGATTCATCATATGACTCACTAACTTATTAATGAATCATTTAATACAAAGCATGAATCACACAAATGAGTCATTAAGCAATTAATGCTCATGCCACCTTAACCCCTTAGTCACCATTCTTCTAGAAGGTTCCCGACAAATTACGAGAATGCCCCTCCAGTCCGTGATAACACGGAAAAACTTTAGAGTGTATAAATCAAATAACCCGATACTAGAATCTGGCTTAAACCAAAACCGGCTAGTAAAAACTGTCCGAAAAACTCGTACGTGCGTAAACACACGTACGCGTTCGAACCCTTGTCGTAAAACCATACGACCTCTATATCGTTTCGCCTAGAGCAGGGAAACTCTCTGTGTGGGACTCTAAAGACTCGACACTACGCTGGCAGTGGGTTTAACCACAGACCGCAAGCGGCACTAGCTGTACGTAACGGTCCCCAGGTAGATGTCGATAAGAAGGCCGATGAGGAAAATCATCCGAACTCCCACTGAGCCTGATGTGACAATCTTCGTACGGTCCGGTCTGTTCGTCTAAAACTATCGCATATCAAGCCTAGGAGGCGGCAAGCGTCAGTCCCCTAATAGCTGTATAAGTCGTGTCGGAACGAAGCTCATTACACCCTGAGAAGCTACTGGAACCTACCAGTATATCTCGCTTGCCCTGGCTAGGGACTTTGCGTAATGGCTCTCTGACACAGTGCGATATCAACTCCCAATACCGGGAGAGACGAATCCTATCTAACCGCCACTGCCTCCAAGTGCTCGGGACTGCACCCAACTGCTATCTGTTTGCACGACTTCTTTGAGCCGTGGTAGGGTAGCAATCTAAGAACAGTGGGACACACTCGAGACGAAGTAGCAGTGTCAAGTCTGCGGACTATACTGTACTCATGTCACCTGGGAACTGTTAACTGACGATGGGTATAATACCAACCAATCAGTTCCCCGGCGAGTCCTGTCCGGTGTACCTGTAACCTAACGAGCACATGTATACTATCTCTAGTACAACGTACTGATGGCTGTGGGACAGACCATCTCCCCAACTGGGATGAGAAGCGTATACACTTAGTCTACTCCGGAATATCAATGCCCTATCTCGATAATCCAACGACCAGGGACCTATATAGGATGTTTCTTACAGACTATCCAGCCCCCACTAGTGTGACTGCCATCACGACGCTGGTAATCAAGCAAAGATCCTATGGGCTCTACTAATATGTATGAGTGATACGTTATAAGAAACATATGCACATATTAAAGTAGACTCAAACCAAGTAGCATACTACTATGTTTAGCAAGACTGTTATATACAACTGTGAATATCCCAAGCTTCCATTAAGTAATATACATGCTAGTATGATACAATAATGGCCCCTAGGGCATATACACTAAAAATCTCCCAGCACTAGGGCCATGATCTGGCATATCATAGACCTATCATCTCGAACAGCCTCTCGAACTGCGTCTGAGGAAGGGCCTTTGTGAATGGATCAGCAATGTTATTCTCTGTCTCTACTCTCTTCACCTCGATCTCCCGGCGATCTACGATATCCCTGATCAGTTGATACCGCCTTAAGATGTGTCTGGACTTCTAATGGGACTTGGGTTCCTTTGCTAAAGCTATAGCGCCATTGTTGTCACAATACAGAGGTATTGGATCAACACTGGTAGGAACCACCTGAAGTTCTGTGAGGAACTTCTTCATCCAGACTGCTTCTTTTGCGGCATCGCAAGCAGCTATGTACTCCGCTTCCATTGTTGAGTCAGCAACGGTCTCCTGCTTGGAACTCTTCCAACAGACCGTCCCTCCATTGAGGGTAAAGACATAACCCGACATGGATTTGGAGTCATCTTTGTCACTCTGGAAGCCGGAGTCGGCAAAGGCCTCCATCTGGAGGTCTTTTCCGCCATATACTAAGAACATCTTCTTAGTCCTCCTTAGGTACTTGAGAATGTTCTTTACTGCTATCCAGTGCTTCTCCCCTGGGTTTGCTTGATACCGGCTTACTATGCTCAATGCGTATGCTACATCTGGTCTGGTACATAACATCGCATACAATATAGAGCCTACCGTAGAAGCGTAGGGTATAATCAACATGCGATCCCTTTCCAAATCAGTCTTGGGGGACATCTCTTTGGAGAGGGTGATTCCGTGACAAGCCGGTAGGTTACCGCGCTTAGAATCATCCATACTGAATCTCTTCACTATGGTGTGTATGTACCTGGACTGTGAAAGTCCCAACATCCTCTTTGATCTATCACGATAGATCCGGATCCCCAGAATATAGGTGGCATCATCCAGGTCTTTCATGGAGAATTTATGTGACAATAATTTTTTGACTGACTGTAACATAGGAATATCATTTCCTATTAGGAGAATGTCATCCACGTACAAGACGAGGAATACTACAGCTCTCCCTACAATCTTACTGTATATGCATGGTTCATCTGGATTTTTGATAAATTCAAATTCTTTGACAGCATCATCAAAACAGATGTTCCAATTCCGCGATACCTGCTTTAGTCCATAAATGGACTTAAGCAGCTTGCATACTTTACCGCTGCTCCCACTTTGAATGAGTCCCTCTGGCTGATCCATATAGACACTCTCTTCCAAATTACCATTTAGAAAGGCCGTCTTTACGTCCATCTGCCATATTTCATAATCGTGGAAGGCAGCAATAGCAAGAAGGACCCAAATAGATTTAAGCATAGCCACTGGAGAAAAGGTTTCGTCATAGTCCAAACTAGGTCTTTGACGGAAACCCTTTGCAACAAGTCTAGCCTTATAGGTTTCAACCTGTCTATCTACACCAATTTTCTTTTTGAAGATCCATTTGCATCCTACAAGTTTTACCCCATCTGGAGCAACGTCCAAAGTCCATACTTTGTTAGTGTACATGGACTCCATTTCGGTCCGCATTGCATCCAGCCATTTTACCGAGTCGCCGCTCTGAATGGCTTGCTGGAAGCTAGTAGGGTCATCTTCATCAATGACACAATCCTCTCTATCCCCATCTATGAGAAAACCGTAGTATCTCTCAGGCGGATGAGACGGCCTGCTACTCCTGAGGAGTGGCGTCGGGATGACCTGTTCTCCTGAACCTTCTGGTTCTTCCAAGCTTTCAGTAATAGCTTGTGGTTCTGGAATTTCTTCCAGTTCTATTTCGCTCCCACTTGTATCCTTTTCTAAAACTTGCTGTTCTAAAAATTGGGCATTACGAGAAACAAAAACCTTTTGTTCCTCTGCGTAATAGAATAGATATCCCTTAGAGTTCTTTGGATATCCCACAAACCTGCACTGTACTGATCGTGTCTTGAGCTTGTCCGCATGCTGCTTCTTTACAAAAGCTGGACATCCCCATGTCTTAAGATACTTAATACTAGGTTTCTTCCCACTTCACATCTGATATGGTGTGGTAGGCACAGTCTTGGTTGGAACTCGGTTCAAAAGATATGCAGCTGATTCTAGTGCATATCCCCAGAATGATCGCGGTAACTCAGCATTACTCATCATGGAACGAACCATATCCAATAGGGTTCGATTCCTCCTTTCCGATACACCGTTGTGTTGTGGTGTGTATGGAGGAGTAAGCTGAGAGAGAATTTCATTCTCTTTTAAGTAACCTAGGAATTCGGTACTTAAGTATTCACCACCTCGATCAGATCTCAGTGTCATGATACTTTTGCCGGTCTGTTTTTCTACTTCATTTCTGTATTCTTAGAATTTCTCGAAGGCCTCGGATTTATGTTTCATTAAGAAGATATATCCATACCTAAAGAAATCATCCGTAAAAGTAATGAAGTAGGAATAACCATCTCGCGCATGTGTAGACATCGGACCGCACACGTCACTATGTACGAGTCCCAAGAGCTCGCTCGCTCTTACTCCGTGTCCAGTAAACGGAGTCTTTGTCATCTTTCCTATGAGACAAGATTAACAAGTAGCATAAGATTGATATTCGAACGGATTCAAATATCCTTCTCTATGTAACTTAGTCAACCTTCTCTCATTGATGTGACCTAGTCTACAATGCCATAAGAAAGCCTGATTTAATTCCGGAGACTTTCTTTTAAGTGTGTTTTGGACACCGAAAATCTGAGCTTGATTTAATACGTATATTCCGTTTTCTAATGTACCTGATGTTAGTTATATGTATGCCCTAGAGGCCATTGCTATACATAGGATGTATATTGTAGTGGATGCTGGGACATATATAGGGAGGACTTTCTTGCTCGACATGATAGTATGCTATCTGGTTACTCTTTACCTTAACGTGTACACTGATTGTCTCTCTGTTACATGTTGGTAAAGCCCTTAGGATGTGTACTTGACTACCTGGACTATGATGCGGATCATACTAGTGGGGACATAGTAGTCCATAAGTACATCCTTCAAAGTCCCTAGTCGTGGGTGTATCGAGACGGGGCATCGATATACCGGTGTAGACTAGCGTATACCTTCTCGACCCATACAGATGGGCGATGGATGATCCCATATCCACTGGTGTTTGACATCAGAGATGATATACGGGTGCTCAGTGGAGACTGGGTACACTGGACGGACTCGCCGAGAACTCCCAGATGGTATTATACCTTACGTCAGATGGCAGTTCTCTGGTGACACTGGTACAGAGTAGTCTGTTGACCCGAGATCGTCATAGAGTCTTGTGTGGTTCCCACTGTGCTTTGATTTCCACCTTACCACGTCCAAGAGGGCGTGCAAAACGGTGGTTTTTGGGTACAGTCCCGAATCACATGGAGGCAATGAGCGATAGGAGGGGATTCGTCTCTCCCGGTATAGGGAGTTGATGTTGCGCTGTGTTCGATTGGCTATAACCGGAAATCCCTGGCCAGGGTTGCTGAGATTTACTGGTAAGTGTTACCTGTAGTTTCTCGAACTGTTATAGACCACATATCGACATGACTTATCGAGCTATTGGGGTCTGACGTTTACCACCCCTAGGCGAGATATGTGACATATCAGACGACGAGACCGGACTGTACGGTAAGTGTTACTGGTTGGATTCACAGGAGTGTGAGCGGGCTTGCTCGTCGATCTTCTGATCGCTCAATACCCGGATGGCCGTTACGTTTAGCAGACTGCTTGCGGCTTGTGGGTGTTTGATATGATCATCACCTGCTGCCGGCGTATTGACGAGTCTTTAGAGTCCTACACAGAGGTTTCCTGGTTCAAGCGAAACGAAATAGGAGCGCATATGAGATATGTGCGGGACCGAGAATAATGCGTGTATGTGATACCGTATTTCATTCTCGCGATGAATGTGTCGAATGGTTGTATGCGATATAACCTAGTTATCGAATCAAGGATTGATTCGATAAGCCGATACATTGGATATTAGTCGGTTATATGCGATATGACCGGATCGTTAAATCAAGTGTTGATTTAATGATTTAATGCATAATTATATATTTGATATATTACTTTGCATTAACTAGTATTGGTTCACTTTAAATGGATTTTCTCACTTAAATATCACAAGTTGTATATGTGATATACTTTTGTGCACTTGATTGTATCATGTTTGATGATACATGTTTACTTGGTTAAGTGTAAAGAATTAAACCATGGTTAAGTTAATGATTAGGGTTTTCTTCTTCTTACTTATTTATTTATTTTGGAAAAGATAAGAAATGAAATGGTTGCTAGTTTTGTTTTTCTTTGAAGCTTCTTGAAGCTTTGACTAAAGTGACCATTTTGTCTCATACTTAACCCTAACCATTTCACTTAACCTTAGTACATTCTCTACACCTAACCAAGGTTAGTAAATGATAAGTGTTGATTTTATTTTCTATTTTTAATAACACTTATCATATCTTTTCTTCTTCTTCTTCATCTTCAACATGAAGAAAACCTAGCTACCATCAATGGCAACTAGTGAAAATGAGTGAGAAATCCAATTCTAAAGTGAACCCACTTCCTATTTCTTCATCCTCTACCTCTTGCCAAGTAGTATAGGGTGTTTTCTTCATAAGTTTTATGACTTGGTGAAGTGGGAGCTTGATCTAGTGATGCCTCGACGTAGATCATCTTCGGCATCGAAGCCGACGACCAAGCCCGCCCATTTCTTCGATGAAGCCGATGCTAGAGTCCGAAATCCGATTTGGACAGCGGAGGGACATCATCGCGGAGCTTAGGAAGTGGTGGACCGGATCTACAAAGGTTGTAGCCCCTTTCCTTTTAAGTTAAAGTCGTTAACTTGCATCGCATAGCCTACACATCTAGTTAACGATCCGTATTAGGGTTTCTCGGCACTTGTAAAATTTGAATTAGCCATGTTTGATGCCTTGTGAGACCTTATTAGTGTGCCTAGGAACCCTACAGTGGTATCAGAGCTACTAGGCATTGGATGTCGACCTATGGGGGGTTCTCACTGTGTGACAGTGTGGCGAAGTATAGGCTCTTACCCCCAGGGTGTCCCGAGACCGGAAGGTGTTCCGGCGGGTTGTAGTCCTCGCGAGGGGGCATGCGTAAAAAGTAGCTGCTGAGAGACTCGTTGGTGCCATGGCGACCCCATTGGATGGGGTTGCTGCCTGACCAACAGTGGTATCAGAGCCTAGCTACAGCCTTAGGCGATGCGTAGACGGAGTTAGAAGTCCGATCGAACCGAAACCCTAACCCAAAAATTGCTCTCTGTACATTTTTGAAAATTGTGGTTTTTTGAGAATTAAAAATATGCAGAAAAATCAGCAGGAATATCTAAGATTTACTGTGAAGTTCGATACCCTAATCCCATCAAACCACCGCGGTTCCGCGGCACGAGCATGGCTTGTGCGGCGGTTCCGCGGCCTATTTGTCTTTTCATGCATTTAATTTTGCACTGTAACTCCTACTTTGAAGTGCTGGTTTTCCTGGGAATTTTTAATATTTATTCAAGAGTTGAAATTTCTGGGTTGTATTGGGGACTCGGTACTTCGATCGGATTGTCTAATTTTGTCTGTGTGTTTTTCCGGGTAATTTTAGAATATGTTAAAAAGTTCGGCCGGATATAAATACCCACTTTTTTCCCTGCCGGGAAATTTCCAATTGTTGGATTTTTCCGTAGTTTAATGACGTTCTAAGTAGTGCAAGTAACGCGATGGTCCCTCTAGAAGACAACAAACCTTAACTCGATTATGTGACCGTCTTGAACTGCCCTTTGAACCTTCGGGTTTGGGGCAGTACGGCGTGCCACATGTGAGGCGTTGGCTTGACCCTTCTACGGCTGGACCGTTGGTACTGAGGCACGAACTGAATGTTTTTAGACTTATTTCATGTGTTGAACTGTATCGGGAAAACTTGGGTGTTCGATTGTTCGATTGGAAAGTTTAACATTTTCTGTTTATCCGGAATGTGATACAACAATTGGAATTCACAAGTAGTTATGAGATAACTGAATGAATGTTATAAATCTAGCGGTTTAGTCTCACTTGATCGGTTGCCACGGAATTTTGATGTGATCAAAAGTCCGTCGCAATCACGTAGTGTACGCGGATACTCGCCAGGTAAACTTAATAGATAGCCTCGCCCCATAGCCCCGACCAAGTGACTGAAGGAGAACCCCGTCGCCGAAAGCATCCGTTTGGGTGCTCGCGGCAGCGGTGTTCCGCCTTGGTGCACTTCGTCGTCGGCGTCGGGGGTGCGGCCGCCTGCTAAAGTTTGCGATGAGTATTCGATCAGGATGTCGGGAATCTTGTTGAATTGCCCGACTTGATATTGAAAAGAGTTTTCGATAATGAGACTAAAATGCGGGGTTTATAATTGTTAGGCATACGATGTCTAAAGAATTCATTTGGTCAGGCATGCGATGTCTGAGGTAGTTGCGGATTCCAACTGTTGTAGTTTTACACTTTCTTTTCTGTGACCGTAAGTGTAATATGTGATATCGCCGGTTTCGTTGCTATATGTCAACGACAATTGGGATGCGCATATTTACTTACGTTGATGACATGTGATGTTATGTGTTGCTGGATATGTTATATTTGATCGTCGTGTTTGAATAGCCGGGGGTTTTTATGTGAGATGAGTGTTTTTCATTTTCATTCATGTAAAAACTTGTATGTAATATTCTTTTATTGGGGCACTTCCAGGTTGCGGAAGATGTCACCTTTTGTATATTATTTACTTTTCCGCACTAGGATAGACCCAAGGAGGAGGGCACAAGTAACCGGGTTCTGGAGTCCAGTGGGAGACCAACTCGAGGAGTCGAGTCCGGGTCTCCTAACTCTAGAATTGGTACGGTTGCTTGCCGCTCTCGTAGGGGTCTTGGGGTGTGGGTTTGTCTATTCATCGCGACCGTGGAATCCGTGTTTTATACTGGCTCGTATTGAAAACACGGACGTCCTAGTATATCCAATATTTCATATGTTTCTTCTGCTGCGATATCTGTGATGTGATCATGTGATGTTCTGTGATAAATACTGTATATAGTATATATGATATATTATATAGGCGTTACTTATGTTTTACACCCGCGCTAGCCCTGCCCCACTCTGCCGTTAGTTACCTAACCTAACGGTGCATGAGGGGACATCGAGGCGAATGCGGATGGCATAAGTGTACGTCATATTTATCTGTGATGTTTAGGTAATCTAAATGATGGGACTTCATTAATATGATTAATGAAAGAAAAAGAAACCTAAGATGTTGTAAAATCGAATTTCAAAATAAAACAGGTAGCTACAGTTCTTGCTTTGCACAGCGGTATATTTGATATATCCTGCACCTTATTCGATAGGGAAAGGACCGAGATCCCTTCACCGGGAGTGACTCCTTTAGCAATAACTGGCAGATGCTACACACTCGGTTTGTCCTTTGATTGCTTTTAAGAGTTCTGCTTTGCACAGTGATATATGTGATATATCCCGCACCTCATTCGACGAGGAAAGGACCTACGATCCTTTCACCGGGAGTGACTCCTTTAGCAAAACTAGAAAAGCCTCAAAAACACTTCATTTCAAATTCATTCGATCCTACAACGATATCAAGTTCATTACGCAATAGGTTTTCAGAAAAACTGTCGTAGCCCTCCGTCATTTCAGATAAGTTGTATATAGTATTCGTGCTACATTTGTTGGCTTTCGTCAAGGTGTAGTGTGCGGTAGCTATATGCTGCTTATCTGCTGCATACGATGCGATTGGATTAGGGTAGTCGTGCGGCTTTGTTGGCTTTCGTCAAGGGTCGTGCGGGTGGGTTTAATTCAATCAAGAAATGTACGGGTTGAACTTGACTAGCGCGCTATGGTTTGTTGGCTTTCGTCAAGGTCATAGCACGTTAGGGGCAAAACATTATCGGGAATTTCAAGTGTTGAAATTTGCAATGAGATTGCATACCTTCTATGAGATAGTTGGATCCCAATACCCGCTGCGAGTAAGAGTTACTCCTGGGAGAGTTTTACACATTACAATTAGCCGATCAAGTAGGTGTCTAGAAAGGTGTCAACGGGGTTACGCCTCTGGAAAAACGAGGTTTACTGTAATTAGGTTCGTGCGAAAGCACGGGGGATCTCCCTCAAAGTACCGACACTGGCCTGGCTGAAAGATTGGCGAACTTGTAGTGTGTAATTAATCCCGGCTAGTCTTTCCTTTTAGGGTTTGAAGGAAGATTTGATAAAAACAGTGGGAGCCATCCTGATTAGATAAAATAATAACCAATCTATTCTTGCAAGAGCGCACGCTGAGTGATTTCTTCTCTCTCTCTCCAGGTAGCGACCATATCACGCCTTAATCAAGATAATAATACGGATATTTGACCGAACCCGCTTGTTATACTGAGCTGGGGAACGTTGGTCCCGCTCCAACTTATAAATGTTATAAGACAGAGCAGGAAATTGGGGAATACCAGAATTCCCGTGCCGCCCAAACGAAGAGAGTGCATGCTGATGCATCATCTTCGGGTGTGTTCATTACAAAGAACTGTTTCTCAGTATCGTCCGCATCCTGGGTATATGATACCGGATTAGGATCCCAAATATCTAATCTGTTACATAGGGCTGCAAAAAGGTAGAGAACTGAGAACGGGTGATAAGTTTCATGAGGCAGAAAACGAGGCAAGAGTTGCAGCCAAGTCTGTTGGTCACTGTCACCCTGTATTACCAATACAGTGATTCTGAACGAATGTTATTAGATACCGAACCTGATATACAAAATCATATCACTCTCTTTATTAGTAAAGAAATGATAAAATTTTGTATTGTTGGATAATGTTTTGAACATTTCCTATATCAAAAGTTGATCGGTTCAGGCACGTTATCTAAAAGCATTGATGTTCTAAATCAAACTACAGTTCTTAGTATACGGAACACACACAAGAGGAAGAGTTCAGAAATGAACGAATCCTTCTTGAGGTATTGTAGACTAGGTCATATCAATGCGACCCGACTAGCTGAAGTTACATTTAGATGCATATTTAAATCTGTTTGAATTTACATCTTGTGAAACTTGCCGGTCATGTCACAAAGATACGATGACACCAGCTCTGTTTATTGGAAACAGAGAAAGAGTTAGTGAACTCTTGGGATGATACATGTTGATGTATGTAAGTCCCCTGTCTACACATGCCAAGACCGGTTCTTTATACTTCATTACATTCTCTGATGATCTCTCAAGATTCAGACATATGTTCCTGTTGAAACACAAGTCCGAACCTTTTGAGATATTCACAGAATATGATTTAGAAGTAGAGAACCAAAATACGGGTATAAGTATTATGTCCTGTGATGAGATCAGGGAGGAGAATACTTGTGCATGGAATTCCTGGACTATTCTAAAGGAGAATAAGATTCTCTCTCAGCATTATTCCTCCGTATACACCATAGTACGATGGTATATCGGGGCGGAGCAATCACACCCTATATGATAAGGTGAGCTCTATGATGAGTACTACTGAGTTACATGTTTCCTTTTTGGGAGTTATGCGCTTATGAAGTTGCATGCCTATTGAATAGGGTTCCAATCAAATCAGTTGCCTACCACTTCATATGTGATATGGAAAGGGAAGAGCCCATATCTTAAGTTAGTTAAGATTTGGGGTTGTCTAGCCTATGTCTGAATAGCAAAATCCGGACAAGCTCGAGGCAAAATCTGTTATGTAGAACTGGAAATGTTCCAGCTATGCAAACTACAGCAGATGATTTGGTACAACCAAAGGATTCAGTAGAATCCAACGAACCTCAGCCTCTCCGCCGATCTAGTAGATTTCCTCATCCGCCTGAGAGATACTTCGGTTTCTCGATGACAGTGGGAGCGAGGATTGCATCATGAGATGGTGACCCAACTAGTTTCGAGTAGGCCATCGAGAGTAGTGACTCTGTAAGAATGGCTGGATGCTTAGCGATCTGAGATGGAATCCTTATACACCAACAAAGTATGGACTTTGGTTGCTATATCTGAAGGGTTAAATCCCCATCAGGAGCAAGTATATCTTGAGAAGATTACTTGG
The DNA here is from genome assembly GCA_030015575.1 of Agapanthus africanus. NCBI lineage: Eukaryota > Viridiplantae > Streptophyta > Magnoliopsida > Asparagales > Amaryllidaceae > Agapanthus > Agapanthus africanus. The sequence goes on along the minus strand of JASDDO010000250.1, from coordinate 287,299 downwards.
TGTACATGGAAAAGTTGAGACTTTCAAAGCTAGACTTGTTAAAGATTTTCGTCATCGACCAGGCATGGATAATGATGAAACCTTTTCCAGTGGCTATGCTTAAGTCCATCCAGATCCTACTTACCACGGCTATATACCATGACTACGATATCTGGTGGTTGGGTGTCATGACAACTTTTCTGAATGATGTTTTAGAAGAGTGAGTCTATAAGGACACATCCAGAGGGCTTCGTAGACAGTGGGAGTAGCGGAAACGTGTGCAAGATGTTTTATGTGATAAAGCAGACATCGCGGAGTTGGAACATCTATTTTGATGGATTAGTTAAAGAGTTTGACATCATCAAAATGGTAGATGAACCTTGTATATACAAAAAGGTAGTAGGGAGTATGGTGATGATCCTCGTAGAGTACATGGATGACATACTCTTGATAGGGAAGGAGTTTCCTATGCTACACTCGGTCAATCTCCGCTTATCACAATGATTCTCCATATAGGATCATAATGATACCTACTAAATCCTGGATTTTGGATCTATGAGATAGATCTAAATGGATGTTAGGATTCTCACTAGTTGAAGTGAGATGGTATCAGTTGATCCTGGGAAAAATCACTGGAAGTGTTCCAGGGTGATAAAGACGACTGAATGTCAGTCACAGGCATTGTCTTTACCCTCTATCGAGGGACGGTATGTTGGAAGAGTTCCAAGCTAGATACCGTGGCATACTAGACGATAAAGGCAGGATACATCGCTACTTAAGATGCTACCAAAGAGGCTGTTTGGGTGTATATTGGTTCATGATATGAACTATGTTCCTCTAATTGTGTGACAATGGAGTTGTGGCTTATGCCAAGGAACGCAGGTCCCATCAGTGATCCAGACATATTCTAAAGCAGTATCACCTCATCATGGAGATGGTTGATCTCTAAGGGATCGAGGTTAGGAGAGTAGACTCAGAGGACAACACGGCGGATCCACTCACGAAGGCCTTTTCCCAGAGAGAGACTTTTATGGGATGGTTGAGTATGAGATACTACAACCACTGCTACAGATGGCCCTAGTGCAAGTGGGAAATTGTTAGTTATATGTATGCCCTAGAGGCCATTGCTATACATAGGATGTATATTGTAGTGGATGCTGGGACATATATAGGGAGGACTTTCTTGCTCGACATGATAGTATGCTATCTGGTTACTCTTTACCTTAACGTGTACACTGATTGTCTCTCTGTTACATGTTGGTAAAGCCCTTAGGATGTGTACTTGACTACCTGGACTATGATGCGGATCATACTAGTGGGGACATGGTAGTCCATAAGTACATCCTTCAAAGTCCCTAGTCGTGGGTGTATCGAGACGGGGCATCGATATACCAGTGTAGACTAGCGTATGCCTTCTCGACCCATACAGATGGGCGATGGATGATCCCATATCCATTGGTGTTTGACATCAGAGATGATATACGGGTGCTCAGTGGAGACTGGGTACACTGGACGGACTCGCCGAGAACTCCCAGATGGTATTATACCTTACGTCAGATGGCAGTTCTCTGGTGACACTGGTACAGAGTGGTCTGTTGACCCGAGATCGTCATAGAGTCTTGTGTGGTTCCCACTGTGCTTTGATTTCCACCTTACCACGTCCAAGAGGGCGTGCAAAACGGTGGTTTTTGGGTACAGTCCCGAATCACATTGAGGCAATAAGCGATAGGAGGGGATTCGTCTCTCCCGGTATAGGGAGTTGATGTTGCGCTGTATTCGATTGGCTATAACCGGAAATCCCTGGCCAGGGTTGCTGAGATTTACTGGTAAGTGTTACCTGTAGTTTCTCGAACTGTTATAGACCACATATCGACACGACTTATCGAGCTATTGGGGTCTGACGTTTACCACCCCTAGGCGAGATATGCGACATATCAGACGACGAGACCGGACTGTACGGTAAGTTTTACTGGTTGGATTCATAGGAGTGTGAGCGGGCTTGCTCGTCGATCTTCTGATCGCTCAATACCCGGGTGGCCGTTACGTTTAGCAGACCGCTTGCGGCTTGTGGGTGTTTGATATGATCATCACCTGCTGCCGACAGTATTGACGAGTCTTTAGAGTCCTACACAGAGGTTTCCTGGCTCAAGCGAAACAAAATAGGAGCGCATATGAGATATGTGCGGGACCGAGAATAATGCGTGTATGTGATACCGTATTTCATTCTCGCGATGAATGTGTCGAATGGTTGTATGCGATATAACCTAGTTATCGAATCAAGGATTGATTCGATAAGCCGATACATTGGATATTAGTCGGTTATATGCGATATGACCGGATCGTTAAATCAAGTGTTGATTTAATGATTTAATGCATAATTATATATTTGATATATTACTTTGCATTAACTAGTATTGGTTCACTTTAAATGGATTTTCTCACTTAAATATCACAAGTTGTATATGTGATATACTTTTGTGCACTTGATTGTATCATGTTTGATGATACATGTTTACTTGGTTAAGTGTAAAGAATTGAACCATGGTTAAGTTAATGATTAGGGTTTTCTTCTTCTTACTTATTTATTTATTTATTTATTTTGGAAAAGATAAGAAATGAAATGGTTGCTAGTTTTTTTTTTCTTTGAAGCTTCTTGAAGCTTTGACTAAAGTGACCATTTTGTCTCATATTTAACCCTAACCATTTCACTTAACCTTAGTACATTCTCTACACCTAACCAAGGTTAATAAATGATAAGTGTTGATTTTATTTTCTATTTTTAATAACACTTATCATATCTTTTCTTCTTCTTCTTCATCTTCAATATGAAGAAAACCTAGCTACCATCAATGGCAACTAGTGAAAATGAGTGAGAAATCCAATTCTAAAGTGAATCCACTTCCTATTTCTTCATCCTCTACCTCTTGCCAAGTAGTATAGGGTGTTTTCTTCACAAGTTTTATGACTTGGTGAAGTGGGAGCTTGATCTAGTGATGCCTCGACGTAGATCATCTTCGGCATCGAAGCCGACGACCAAGCCCGCCCATTTCTTCGATGAAGCCGATGCTAGAGTCCGGAATTCGATTTGGACAGCGGAGGGACATCATCGCGGAGCTTAGGAAGTGGTGGACCGGATCTACAAAGGTTGTAGCCCCTTTCCTTTTAAGTTAAAGTCGTTAACTTGCATCGCATAGCCTACACATCTAGTTAACGATCCGTATTAGGGTTTCTCGGCACTTATAAAATTTGAATTAGCCATGTTTGATGCCTTATGAGACCTCATTAGTATGCCTAGGAACCCTACACCTGACCCAATCAAATCTTGATTTAGGTGGATGTGAACCACATCTCTTGTAAAAGCAAAATCATATCCTTCCTTAGAAAGTAAGGGTACAGATATGATATTACAAGTCGTACCTGGTACATAAAAACAGTTACGCAGAATCAATATCTGCCCAGTTGTCATTCCAAGATGATATTCTCCTACGGATTCAGCGTCCATGCTCATTCCGTTAGCAACTGTGAGGGTCATATCACCTATCCCGATAACCCTACGATTTCTCAGAGCCTGTAATGAATTACAGATGTGAGTTCCTGATCCGGTATCCAATACCCAGGAAGTAGGGTTAACTGACATACAGTTCTCTATCATAAACACACCCGAAGTCGAAGCCACAACATGCTTCGTATCCTGGTTACTGGCTTCTAAAGCCCTGCAATCTTTCTGCCAATGTTCATTCCTGTAACAATAGGAACGTCCCTGTTTTATTATATCCAGTCCCGAAACTTTTACCTTTCTCTTTCCTTCTCTTTCCCTGGTTTCCTTCAGGGTAGAAGGCAGAGACTGTAGAATCAAGTCAGTGTTTGACTCGTTTCCCAACGCGGTCTCCAGGTCCTGGAGCTCATCAATACAGCTAGTCATTGTAAGGACGTTGTCCCTTACAGATGACCCGTCAGCTAACCTCGCTTGAATTAATTCGTTCGAGGTTTCATATCTAGTGATATGAGATTGCTCTCCATATAAATCTTTATTATGGAGAAAGATGGAAAATAAGTCCATCTTCTCGTGCTGCTTCTGGTATACACCATCAACTGAAGCTAACACGAAGCACTTAGTTTTCGCTTTATCTTTTTCCCTTGTCTGTCGGATATCCATATCCGCGACAGTGGAAACTGGACCTGAGACGGTGGGATCTGGAGTAGTAATAGGGTGGTCCAGCTTGTCATAGCCAATGGACATCTGGACAGACCTTTGCCAGTCATATAAGTCAGATTCAGTCAATTTGTTATCTAGATGTAACCTATGTGTGGTCACAGGGTCGCTGCAATTAAGAGAGAGAGAAGAAAACATTTTAGCATGATGCTTTTTGCAAGTTTAGATTGGTTTTTAATTTATCTAAACAGGATGGCTCCCACTGTTTCTCGAATCCCTCCTCAAACCATAAAAGAAGAATTAGCCAGTTTTATTCTCACCGTACAATTCTTGCTTAACCGTTCAGCCAGGCTAGTGTCGATACTTCGAGGGAGGTTTTCCAACGCTTTCGCGAAGTTCCTTAATTAAATAACCCTTTTCTCTGGGAGCGTAGCCCCACTGACACCTTTCTAGGCACCTACTTGGTTTATAGCATTGATCGTTAAGTGACGATTCTCCTGATAAGTAGCATATACTCACAGTAGGATCGGGATCCAAAATATCATCGTATGATAATATTGAAGGAATCCTACCAACATTCATCAAACTCCAAAATGGTATGCATCTTTCTGCAAATTTCAGTTTCTTTAGAAATTCCCGATATATGTATTTTTGCCCCATGCTCTTATAACCTTGGCGTTGGTCAAAATGTCATAAGTCACGTGTCAAGTTCTACCCATCATTGTCCTAGTTAATTTGAACCCATCCGTACATATCCGTGACGTTGGCCAAATGATAATACGACTGTCCCAAACTAACACATCTATCTATGCAAACAAATGAAATACTCCAGCAGCTACCAAACACTATGCCCTGGCGTTGGTCAAATGCATAGCTTGAATACTACTGAATATCCAAATGAAATGACGGAGGGCTACGAATGGTTTTGGCAAAACCGTGAACGTAGTGAACTTGATATAATCGAAGGAACCTGATACTTTTTAAAAGGAGTGGTTAAAGCTCCGCAATTAAAAAATTCTGCTCTTTTAAAATAACCGAGTGGTTTCTTTTAAATTTGTTCCAACGATTTAACTTTGGTTTATTTTTTTTGCATTATAAATAATGCGTCCCATCATTAACCTATCATTGCAGAAAACAACGAAAATACAACGTCCTCTTATGCCATCGGCATTCGCCACGGGGTCCCGTCATCACCCGTTAGGTTACTTAACTAACGACAGAGCGGGGGCTGGGCTAGCGCGGGTGTAAAACATAAGTGACGTCTAAATAGCTATCATATATAGATATTGTACATTCGTCGGACGCAATAATATTCATTCCAGATCACAGATGAACTTTATTGGATTTGCAAGCAATCCGTGTTTGTTTTGAGCCTGCAACAAAAGACGGATTACACAGTTGTGATGAATAGCCATTTACCCCACCCAAGACCCCTACAGGTACGGCAAACTACCCGCCCGGCAGTTTGTGCACCCCACCTTGGGTCTGTCCTAGGAGCAAAAAACAGTAAAATGAAATAATACAACGGTGGCTACAACCGCAACCTGGATGTGCCCCGTAAAATAATATTACAACAAATTACATTTACATCAAATGAATTAAATAATAACCCATCGCATAACCCCGGCTATACATCACAACAGTCCAACACAGTTCATATACACAAACAGATAAAATCCATTACAGAAATGTACAACCCCCTGCCAACCGACATACTAGCAGTTAGGGAGGTTTACGAACACATTATACAAACACAGATATAATCCAACAAGCAAATACCGTATAATTTCGATCGATTAAACACATTTAATTTTGCTCCAATACTTCTCTGTAAATCTGAAACCTGAGCAAAAATTAAAAAATTCCAGAAAATACCAAATATCACAGTGGACCAACACAGGAAAATTGGGCTGATGAATCGGCAACTCGGCGGCGGAATCGCGGCGGATCGGTGGAATCCACCGCGGTTCCACGGCGCTTTAGCCGATTCATGAGCCCTGTTTTCTTGGGTGTTCTAATACTATCATTTAGGGCTTTCTGAAGGTCCCTGAAAAATTTTTGGACCTCATTTAAAAATCGACAGAAACTCATGATATCGGGGTTTTCCGGTTTGTTTTTTCCGTTCGAAATTCATACAATTTTGCAAGTGAGTTATTTATTGTTTAGCGAGGCTCTGATACCACTGTAAGTCGATGTGCAACACCCCACGACTTGCAGGGAGGCGGAAATATGAAAAACGATCTTGTTCTTTGCTTAAACATCGACTAACCGCATGAATCGAAGCTAAACGATAACTAACAACTATCATAGAAGTTCTAAACTACTATGTGAAGTGATTATACCTCAAGAACCGTGTCCTTCGGGTCTTCATCGCTGTCCTCCACTCCTTGTAGGCTCCTTGGAACATCGGCAACTTCACGGCCTCCTCAAATCAAAGACGATCCACCAGAAAGCTCCTACAGCAAGCTTAATCTCAAACTTGAGATAACTAGGTTGCTTAAAGTGCTAATCTAAGCTATCTAGAGGATATAGAGTGAGGTTATGGATGTTTTAGTCTATCTAACCCTTGATCTCAACACATGAGAGGTTAGGGTTAGGGTTTCAAGAGAGAGTGGGCTTGAGGAGAGAGAAGGTGAGAATGATAATAAAAAGAATAATGAACTCATATGAATATATCAACCATAACAATAAATCAAATAAATAATATAAATGATTTATCATCATGGTTAGATTCATTCATCTAGTGTGATTCATCATATGACTCACTAACTCATTAATGAATCATTTAATACAAAGCATGAATCACACAAATAAGTCATTAAGCAATTAATGCTCATACCACCTTAACCCCTTAGTCACCATTCTTCTAGAAGGTTCCCGACAAATTACGAGAATACCCCTCCAGTCCGTGAAAACACGGAAAAACTTTAGACTGTATAAATCCAATAACCCGATACTAGAATCTGGCTTAAACCAAAGCCGGCTAGTAAAAACTGTCCGAAAATCTCGTACGTGCGTAAACACACGTACGCGTTCGAACCCTTGTCGTAAAACCATACGACCTCTATATCGTTTCACCTGGAGCAAGGAAACTCTCTGTGTAGGACTCTAAAGACTCGACACTACGTTGGCAGTGGGTTTAACCACAGACCGCAAGCGGCACTAGCTGTACGTAACGGTCCCCAGGTAGATGTCGATAAGAAGGCCGATGAGGAAAATCATCCGAACTCCCACTGAGCCTGATGTGACAATCTTCGTACAGTCCGGTCTGTTCGTCTAAGACTATCGCATATCAAGCCTAGGAGGCGGCAAGCGTCAGTCCCCTAATAGCTGTATAAGTCGTGTCGGAGCGAAGCCCATTACGCCCTGAGAAGCTACTGGAACCTACCAGTATATCTCGCTTGCCCTGGCCAGGGACTTTGCGTAATGGCTCTCTGACACAGTGCGATATCAACTCCCAATACCGAGAGAGACGAATCCTATCTAACCGCCACTGCCTCCAAGTGCTCGGGACTGCACCTAACTGCTACATGTTTGCACGACTCCTTTGAGCCGTGGTAGGGTAGCAATCTAAGAACAGTGGGACACACTCGAGGCGAAGTAGCAGTGTCAAGTCTGCGGACTATGCTGTACTCATGTCACCTGGGAACTGTTAACTGACGATGGGTATAATACCAACCAATCAGTTCCCCGGCGAGTCCTGTCCGGTGTACCCGTAACCTAACGAGTACCTGTATACTATCTCTAGTACGACGTACTGATGGCTGTGGGACAGACCATCTCCCCAACTGGGATGAGAAGCGTATACACTTAGTCTACTCCGGAATATCAATGCCCTATCTCGATAATCCAACGACCAGGGACCTATATAGGATGTTGCTTACAGACTATCCAGCCCCCACTAGTGTGACTGCCATCACGACGCTGGTAATCAAGCAAAGATCCTATGTGCTCTACTAATATGTATAAGTGATACATTACAAGAAACATATGCACATATTAAAGTAGACTCAAACCAAGTAGCATACTACTATGTTTAGCAAGACTGTTATATACAACTGTGAATATCCCAAGCTTCCATTAAGTAATATACATGCTAGTATGATACAATAATAGCCCCTACGGCATATACACTAACACGTCCGACCTTAAAACAAAATCCAACCAGGGATTTTCAAGAAGACGTCTGAAAGAGTCCCGGACGTCTGAAGAACAAAGTGATTGACGTCTGCTCATTTGAGCAACAGACGTCTGACCACCACTAAATCCCAACCATAAACTTGAGCCCAGACGTCAGTGGCTTGAGCCCAGACGTCTGACCAACAAAATCACACAAAAACACATAATAGGCAGACGTCAGAAGTTTCTGAGCCCTAACGTTTACAGAAGAAAACTGCAGAAACGAAATTTCTGAAAGTTGCATAACTTTAAAATTCCTATCCTTTGCATCAAAATACGCTCTATTACCCAAAATAAGGTGTAATCACCAAGTAAGCTATACTAGACTCATCACAACTAGTGGATCACTTAAACAACCATGCTTTAAAGAGTTTATCCCATAAAAGTACTATTTTTTATGTGAAAGATGTAGTTTTCCATGGCCAACACTTTAAAAACTTGAAATAACTTAGTGAAAAGAAGGATTTCTACCTAATTGGATCGTTAAAAGTGAAGATCCAAGATTTTGATGAAGCTCCAAGGGGTTTGAGGTTGATGATGACTCCACTTGAAGTATCCAAATGATTCTACTTGAAGAATTTGGCTCCAAAAATATATTTTGATGAAGGGATCTAGGGTTTTTAGGTGGAGGAGTTTGGATGTTGGGATATTTTTGGAGAGGAGAAGATATTTTGTCGAGAGATAATGTGAATGAGAATAATGAGAGGGTGAAGAGAGAGTCTGCGGACAAGGTAAGGGTATGTGGCATGGGAAAAGCATGCCCCCCCACCAAATTATTCTATCTTCTGTCATCTATCACTTAAATTCCATATCTTTTAATAAAAACAAAATACTTTCCATGCCAAATTATGTCATATTTTCCAATCCGAAATATATATATATATATATATATATATATATATATATATATATATATATATATGAAAACCCAAATCCATATTTATTATCATTTTTGTAAAAGTCATTATATTATTATTTAATTCTAAAAATAATATTAATAATTTTCGAAATGTTACAGTTTGATAACCCTACTCTGGCTTTCTCCGTTAATTGACTACCGCAATGAAGCGAAAGGGCTAAGTAGGGTAAAATCATGCAACTTAAAAGTTTTAGAAGAGTAATAAGTAATTATCAAGTTTTCGAGGATTAGTAATTAGCTCGGTTTTTTAGGGCTTTAAATAAAAAAACCCAAAATAATACCGTTGTTCTCAAAACAAAATTTTCTTCATGGTATTATATAGAAAAAAAAGATAGCTTAAGCGTGTTTAGGCTGCAACTAATTCACACCTCTTTGTTCTCTTCTCAGTTCTCACCCAGTTAGGGGTGCTAATCAAACCGAGTAAGCTCGTATTCAGTTCAGTAAGAGCAAGCTTGGTTCGTTCATAAATGAATCAAACTTGAGCTAAAATTCGGCTCATTTAGCTAACAAGCAGAACTCGAGCAGACCATAGCTTGTTTATTTATAGCGAGTTTGTCTCATGTATTCTATTATATATTTTTATATTATAAACAATATTGTTTTTCAAAATAATAAACCCAAATAGCAAATGTCGAGAAAACCCATGTCTAATACCGAAATATCCAACACTTGAGATCCTAAATTTATTTATTCTATGCTTTTATGTTGATGATATATTGATAACATTGCATAAGTGGCTATAAACTAACCAGATTCATAAAGGTGCTCCAGCCTAACTTTTTTATCCGTTTATGAGCTAGATTTCTTTTCTAATCGAGCCATTAATAGGCCGAGCTTGATCTGAGGCTAACTAAACGAGTCGAATTTAAGCCAGCCAAGTTTAGCTCGAAACATTCTTTAGCTAAATTCTAGCAAACTAAACATTAACGAGCTAAATTCCGGCTCGGTTACACCCCTGTGTCGAGTTTGGGGTGAATGCTTTTGTTTCCATACTATTTTGATGCTATTTATGAATCATATCCTCATATCAAGATCACAAGACTATGGCCCCACTGTTTGATCCTATTCACTATCGTTGGACCATAAATAGCGTCAAAACGTGTTCATGGTGAATTACATCGATACTGTCGATCACGTCCTTGGCGTTTCTTTCATCTAAAAAAAAATAAAATACACGCCCACGTGAATGAAAACACTCATTGCTCATTTCCACGGACACTAAAAAAATCATAAACCCCTCTCATGGTAGGTGTACGGCTTCTCTCCATTCATCCCCACAATTTAAAATTAAATAAAACGGTTATTTTATATTTAGCTGCAAAAATTTCAATATTTCCAAATTACAACCCCAAAATCTAGTATTTCCAAATTTCACCCCCAAAAGTATTGAGTTATCCAAATTTTACTCCCAAAATCTAGTATTTCCAAAACTTACCCCCAAAACTATCAAATTGTCCAAATTTCGCCTCTAAAATTCAGTATTCCAAATTTCATCTCCAAAAACATTAAGTCGTCCAAATTTATCAATAATTAAAACTTCATTTTGAAAAAAGTTTCTTAATTTTCTCCATTTTGCTGTCAACTCTTTTTCTAAGATCATTGAACTCAGCCTATGATACCCTAGCCGCAAAGTAATTGAATCAAACCCTCCCTTGCATAGGAGTAACTCTAACTCATATTGTTGCTTTAAGTTGTCGTCATTGTTATGGCAAAGCCACAAAAGAGCTTGATTTTATCTATTAAAATGAAAAATATTGGATGAAAACGAAATGTTCTAAATTTCGTTTTCAAGAGAATTCCTAATTTTGAAATTGTCAGAAATCTAAAACCCTAGTCCCTATTTAACATAAGAAAGAAGAAGACCATTTGGGTTGAAGTTTGGACAACTTAATGGTTCATGGGTGAAATTCAGAAATGATAGATTTTGGAGGTGAAATTTGGATAATTTAATAGTTTTGACGGTGAAATTTGGAAATACTAAATTGTTGGGATGAAATTTGCACAACTTAATAGTTTTGCAGGTGAAATATGAAAATATTGAAATTTTGGGGGTGTGATATAAAAATCCTGAATAAAAACAAAAAGGTTTTTTTTATATAGGCCCTCTTAAATATTGGCATTTTAAAAAACATCTCCTTATGTTTAAATACACCCTCTAAAATTCTTAATTAAACTAAAATGGCCACTACGCTTAATTGTCATCTTAACATTTTTAGAAATCTCTGTAAAAAAGCTAAAATGATAACTTGAAGATGAAAATTTATAAAAGTAAAACTAATGAGGTTTGCATAAAAACGAAAAAAAATAAGGGTTTTGATGGTACATAAGACCTTTAATCTCATTACTCATCATATTAGCTCTAACCCAGTTATTAATCCTAAGCAACTTAAGTAAATGCGTGTTTTTAGTTAGCGGAGAGGTTTCAGGAGGTGTATTTAAAAATATGAAGTTTTAAGTGGTGTTATTAAAATAGCAATATTTTTGGGGCTTATAAAAAACCCAGAAAAAAATTACTTCCAAAAAAAAAGAAAAAGAAAAAAAATGAAACCTCACACACACACGAAGCATGAGTTTCGACTCCCCCTCCCCCATGCCCACTCAAATCCATCCGTCCATTAAAATCCAACGGCCCAAATCCAAACCATTGCACCAGAACGGAACGGTTGACCTGCCGACTGGCTGCAGCCGGTCACCTGTCCGAACCCGGGACCGGTTATAAATTCATTCTATTTTTGGCAAAAAAAAATCAGTTGATTCACTCCTCCTCCTCCTCGCAGCCAAAAAGCTCAAGAGCTTCAATCTTTTTAGAGAGAGAAAAGATAGAGAGAGATTTAGTGAAGAGAAGATTTCAATAAATGCTAAATGTTCCGTAAAAACGATTCAGCTCTCTGTTGCTACTATCTCTTCTTGCTCTGGCTCTTCTTTCGTAAATAGATCAAAAGAGCACAGATTTGATTTTTTTTCCGTCTTTTTTCCCATAACTATTCGATTTTTAATTGAACAAAATTTTGGACCTGAACATTGAATCGCCTGAGATGGACGATTCCGGGACCTCGAACTCGTCAGTGCTCGACGAGGACTCGAGCTCGAATCGGGGGCTAGGGTTTCAGTTCGGGATCCTCAAGAATCGAGACGAGGATGAGGGTTTCGTTACCAAGGATCTGTTTCCGGCGGCGGCGCAGCTGCCGGAGGCGGTGAGGGCGGCGCATTGTGTGGATCTTGGAGTCCCGCAGCAGCAGCACCAAGTGAAGAAGAGCCGAAGAGGGCCGAGGTCGAGGAGCTCGCAGTATCGAGGTGTTACTTTTTATAGGAGAACAGGGAGATGGGAGTCTCATATTTGGTAAAATTTTCAATTTTTATGAGAATGTGAGTTTAATTTGATTTTTCATACAAAATTTTCGATGTCTGTTTTGATGTTTATTTGATTTGTTTCTAGGGATTGTGGAAAGCAGGTGTATTTGGGTGGGTTTGACACTTCTCATGCTGCTGCAAGGTTGAATTTGACTGCAAAACTTGAAATTGATGGTTCTGGTGTGATATGTGTAGTTGCTGAATTGGAAAAAAAATTCGGATTGTTTGCAGGGCATATGATCGGGCTGCGATTAAGTTTCGGGGACTTGATGCTGATATCAACTTCAGTCTTAGCGACTACGATGAGGATCTACAGCAGGTATTAAGTTGGATTATTAATTGTTATTTTTATCACAGGAAATTTGATTTTGTGTTTGATTTTAGATGAGGAATTTGACCAAGGAGGAGTTTGTTCACATACTTCGCCGACAAAGCACTGGATTTTCGAGAGGGAGTTCGAAATACCAGGGGGTCACTTTCCATAAGTGTGGTCGCTGGGAAGCTCGAATGGGTCAGTTCCTCGGCAAAAAGTATGAATCTTTATCTCCCTCATTTGTTCAAAATTTTGCTCAATAGATTCAATATCTTAGTTTGATTCTCTATGGTACTACCTATATTAGTAGTTTTGATGTTATACTCACAAAAGAAAGATTTGAGAAGATCTTTCAGGTTTTTGGTGAATTAATAAAGATTTTAAAGGATTTTTAGTAGAGATTTTCTTAGATATTTCAGAAGATCTAAATTGTTAGCATCGACAATTTTACAATATTAATTCCCTTATAAAATTATGAGCATTTCACTCTGCGCATTGTGAAAATTTTGAGGATTTTGAGGGCATTTGGCACTTACGAATGTCTTGTTGGTTGAAAATTGATAGCTTCAATTTCTCTTGCTCCTTTGGCTGTGGATAAAATAATAGATTTGATGAGTCATCCAAGACTATGTGTGAGTGATAAATTAAAGTAACATCATAGTTGTGGTGAGTGAGAGCAAAAGAGAAGGCTTTGGAAACCTCGGCTTTTACCGATGAGAAACTGATGCTTGCATGCAGGTACATATACCTTGGGTTATTCGACAACGAAATAGAAGCTGCAAGGTCCTTGAAGAGATTTAATTTGTTTAGTTGTTGCGGTGAATTTATGTAAAAGTTCGGATTAAATTGGTTGTTTCCCATATAATTCTCCTCGTTCGATTTTTTTATCAATATCAGGGCTTATGACAAAGCGGCTATCAAATGTAATGGAAGAGAAGCTGTTACCAATTTCGAACCAAACTCTTACGAAGGGGAAAATCCTTCCAAGGCCAATAGTGAAGGTATTATTCCGTTTCTTATTTCAAATTCGATGGATTTTAAGTAATTTATTTGCGAGAACTGAATTAGAGTTTTCAAAAATTATAGATATCGGCCACGACCTTGATCTGAACTTGAGCATTTCTCAACCAAATGTCACTAGTCCAAAGGATCGCGATAATCCAATGGGTGCTCCATTCCATTTCAACTCATTTGAAGCTTCAGATGCCCAAAAATCTAGGGTAAATAATTTTTTTTAATATGACCAAAATTAATTATTTTTAATGCTGGTGTAGATCATGTGTTAGTTTTTATAATGAGAGTTGGCGCGTAAATTATATACCTGCAGCCATTTGAAATTCGAGATTCTAATTTGTTTATATCTTGTTACAGATTGGCAACTCTTCATCTATTTTGGTTGGTCAGCCACATAGCTCAGCAATGACATCTGAGCATCCTCAATTATGGGCTACTCTATACCCTGGTTTCTATCCCTCTACTGAGGTATATATATTCTCCATATTATTTTTATTTTGTGTACATTACTTGGTGATGCAAGCTTAACATCTCATTGCTTTCCTGGTCTATTTGCAATCACTACCATCATTGAAATAACTTTTTTAAGCGATACCCGGTTTGCATTTCTGGCAATATCTATCATTGTCTGTATTTAATTGAGGGTTTGATCTATAATATATGCAGATCTGTAAATATCCTTCCCCAAATGTCAAGCTTAAACATATCATCTTTTAAATTTCTTATGTGCACCACCGCAAATCATCTCAAATCAGGCTATTTCTCTCTGTGGTAACTTTCTCCAACATAGATCAGCAACTCGCGTATGTCATATAATATGCATCAAGACATGCTCGATATACTACGACAGGAAATTTAGGCTTAAGCATCCCATTGAGCGAGAAATTGTATATCGGCGAAAGGTTGTGTGGCACTTAGAAAGTCTGCAGTTCTTGACGTTTTGGATATTATATTTCTGACCCTATGTTTAAAAATAAATTCCAAACTTATGATTTCGATTTACCTTAAATCACACTCTACCTGGCTTTAGTTAAGTTTTTGATCCACAATAGGGTTGAATTCATGCCTTCACTCTTCCATCAATAATCTTATGTGTCGTCCCTCAAATAGAGAAATTAATCATCTATGCATACAAATTGGCTAACCAAGCAATTATTGAGGCAGCCTATTTACTTGTAATGATTGCTTTGAATAAATGATTAGCTCTGCGAAAGTGCATAAAGGAGCTAAACAACATAATTACTCTCAACTATTGGATTTGAATATCATTATTCACTGACCAATCTAGTGGCCTTATATACTTCAGTACAAGACCTAGATTTTTACGTAAAAGATCTCTTTTTTAAGCTCAATGAGCTGTGGTTTAGCTCCCTTATCACACAGTATAATTTGAGCTTAGCATCAATAACCTGTGGTTCCTAAATGCATTATTGAGTGCTCTCCTGTCCAAGGGCACATGGGCATTTGTCAATAGAGAAAGTTGAAATTATTATGAACTAAATATGATTTATGCAATGCAAGTAATTTAGGTATCTTTGAGTGTTATGTGTGCCTTGAATTTCGCAACCCGGATCCAAATTATATGGCTACCCAATATGTAACATCTATGGAATTGACTCGTTATTATGAGAGAAAAGTTGGTCGTCTTTTTGTGAGAATTGGGTATATAGGATTTGAGGGATCGTATTCACAATTCCTAAAGTAGTCGATTTCCTCCTTTTTTGCCCGTGGACGTAGGCAAAATGCTTACCCATGTGAAATCATTTTCTTCTATTTTATTGTTCGATGTAGTTTGTGTTGCCTGATAATTTTGCTATAACGTTACGTCAAGCCGACATAACATGGTGATATGATTCTGTTGGAAGTTGGAACTCTCCTGTTCATCTTTCATTGTATGCACATGCAGGAAAGATCCGCAGACAAAAGGCCTATGATGCGTCCGACAGTTCTTCCCAACTGGACATGGCAAATGCAAGGACCAAACACTCCATTGCCGCTATTCTCATCTGCAGCATCATCAGGATTCTCCACTACCACCGCTACAGCTGCCTCAACCACCCACCATCTTCAGTTTCCTCCACCACCCTCCACGAATTACTATTCCAGGACCTGAATAATCCAATCAAAGGACATATTCCAAAAGGTACATACATTTTTGTATGTATGCAATCTGAACCAAAACATTTTGACATGTTATACCAAAGACGCCTATACCCAAAGTGGGGAGACAAAGGCAATGGATATTGGGTTGTGCATATTTTTATTGATCTCAGATTCTCATACAATATAAAATGCGATTTTTCTATGGTCCTATACTCCTATTTCATGCTGTATTATCATACATGTGCAGGGAATTAATTCTTTTGAAGGTTGGACCTTGGTTTAAGATATGACAACTTATTCAAAATGTTATTTATCCTTTTTGTGTGCTTCTAAAACCCAAAGCCAAATCTTCATTCGAATCAGGAATCTCTTCGTTGATGGAAACCAGTGATGCCATAATCTCTTGCTCTTGTATTTCCATGTATATATGCCTTTGGATGCATGCACTGATATAAAAAAAAAAGGTACGATAAATTGTCAAAACCCTCATGGCAGGTTTTACTGTCCGAATCGGTTGTCAAAAATCCTCTTGGAAAATTTTCATGTAGTATCTGTGTAGTTGCTTGCTATATCTAATCAGTTGATAAATATTGCAGGCAACCGCATACATTTTGTAAACAACTGTATACATATTTCATAGATATAGCATGCAAGTATACAATGCAAGTATACAGATATTGCAAACAGGGTTTATTTGATAATTGAAATTTCTTTATGGGGTTTTGATAACCGAGGGCAGGGGGTTTTTGTCAGCGGAAAATCTATCCGGGGTTTTTGACAATTTACCCAAAACAATGAGTACCCTCATCATGACTGCAACCTTGGTTTGGGGCTACCCGAGCTAGTGAAAATCTTAATCTAGTTTAGTTTACTCCTTTTTCTTTTTTTTCTTTCTTGGAAATCAACCCCAAAAGGGATGAGAGTTGCGATTTCTCATGTTGGAGAAGGAATGGTACCAAAGATGAGCCCATATGGATAATTTAGTTTGCTTTGGGCTTTCGAAATTTTTTGTAGAGCTGTAGTCCTTCTAGTTTGCATTCCAATGTCCTATGATCTTTAATGGAATGAACCCGCCATTTTGCTTTACATGAGAAAGAAAGGCCAGCTGCTGCTGTATTATTTGTCTATTTCTAAGGCCTATCATCTTTTGCTTGTGATGACTTTGAAAGGCTCATATTGAAGCCTTAGCTGCTGCTTTCTTTGCATCTTTCTTTCTTACATTTCCTTGGACTTGTCGGTTTCACCATTTTGCTCTTCATCGGTTTACAGCACTAAATACATATAGGATGAGGTCCCATGCAAACATATTGGGTTGGTTTTTGTACTTTGCGTAAGCTGGCTTTGTCAAGGGACATGTTTTGCACAAGTTGGTGAAACGGTGTTGTTCTTGAAATTTTACCCATTTGCCCTTTGTTTTGTTTACATTGGAATTCAGATCATTTTGTCATGCCCCGTTTCTTAATGGACGGTAACGGTCACATGAAAAGCCCACAACATATTTATGTTAAGAAGTTCATTTTCTAAAATAAGTATGCTAAGTGTAAATAAGTAGTTATACATAGAGCAAGAATGATAAAAGTATAAAATTTTCAAAAAAAACTACTTTATTTATATTCATTCCACAAACTTTAATTATATATATAGATGTTTTGAAAAAGAAAAATACAAATAACAAGAAATGCTTAAACAAGTGGCATACTTGTACTGAAAAGAATTGAACATGAATCTAAAGGTTGGCTTGGACTATGATCTGGTCGTAATCCTCAGCAGTCGGGTCTACCTCTTCAGTCTCTAAATTATCCGACGAACATTCTAAAGAAACAAAGGTGGGTAGAATGCCCGTCAGCGAACTTGCATCCGGTAAGCCTCCAAGGAAATAAAAATATTTAACGAGTATAAAAAAATAATGTAAAATGTCATGTATAATATAACAGGTGTTATTTGTGTGCGAGTAAGCATGAGTATGTGTCTTAACAAGTCTTTATGAGGTATTCTAGCTTAACGTCAGTCTAAATGTGAATATCAGCCATTCTTAAGAGTATTCTCGAACTCAAAGGTAGGGTCCCAGGAGTAAGAAATCACTGACCCGAATAAAGTGTTAGTAATGAGACTTCAACTTAGTGTTCAGATATTTCAAACCCAAGTGTAGGGGCTTGGAAACACAGGGCGATTGCATGTGTTAGTAGATATGGATTCATGAAATAAGGGGATTTCCGAGATTCCGTTGGATTAACACTTGAGCTACCCCAACACCCCGCGTATATTACACTATGATTACGGTTACAAGTCTTGATCGAGTTTATGAATACAAAAGGTGATACAATATCAAAATTGAGTTCATATAGTCATGTAGTTATATCAAGTGTAAGTCATGTCATTCGTATTCATGATTCGAGTCAAGTTGGTTTCAGGTATACATGTTAAGTTTTATGTAGATAGTTCAGATTCAATTTCGTGTTCAATTCAAGTTAAAATTTAAGTTTAATTTGGAGTTCAAATTAAATTAGAATTCAAGTTAGATTAGAATTTAAGTCAATTTATGATTTTATTTCAAGTTCTAATCATATCTTATTAAAAGATTTATCTTTTGAAGATCTTAAGTTTGGTAATAATTGGGCAACTGCTGTACATGAACGACAGAATTTGTGTTTTTTTCAAAAACGATTGTCATTGATAATTCCTTTAATTTGCAGTGTTATATAATCTGGATAGGCAAGCACCCACTTTCTCTGCTCCTCGAGGCTCAAGAGATTTGATACCGCTTAAAATATTATTAATTTAGGGTCCTTAAATATTTATTTCAAGTTATTTATTATATGTATTTGCATATTTGCATTTCTCGAGAGGGTTTTTATGTAAAATGTTTTATTATTTTTCTAAAATAATTTTTTTGATAAAAAGATGTTAATTTAGAACATCAAGTGTTTTTATAAAAGAAAGTATTTTAGATTTAGAGGTATTTTAGTGATAAAACCTAACTTTTAAAACTTAATGGTATTTTTGTGAAAAATCGATCTTTTGCAAACTTGAGGGTATTTTCTTAAAAAATTTAATATTTTCATTTTAGAGTATTTATCTAATTTTCACAAATTTGTTTTTCTTTAGAATTACAATATATGTTTCAAGTTATTTGCAATTTGTTTAATTTTGTTTTAAGATATTGTATTTTCTTTAAAACCGTATTTTATTCCTTTCGAGACCGAATTCTCCGTGAGCAGTTTTGCATCTCACTCTATTATTCAAAGAATGTACGATAATCCGCACTATCTACAAACGGATCCCCTAACGAGGGTTGTAAAGGCGTATTTGCAAAGAATGAAAATATCGATAAAACCGTTTTTTTTTTAATTTGAAGGTATTTTAATGAAATACGTTTCTTTGTAATTTTTTTTATAAATATGGTATCATACTATATTTTCCATGTGTACGTGTGGGGTAGGTTATTACCCCGTGCTAGCTAAGTTAACATACTAAACATTGTAATCAAGATAGTATTTAACCGTTATATTGTGTTCTAGTTTTGTTTAGCATGGAAAATTCCAACTTAAAACATATAAGTTTGATGAGACAAGTCTTGCAAGATTGATAGATTAATATGTGATGTTTTTTTTGTCAATATGGGGATTTCTAATAAATAGGTCAAAGTTAAATTAGCTTGCTAAAACCATAATAATAATAATAATAATAATAATAATAATAATAATAATAATATGTCGATGCGAGGATAAACAAAAGAGAAAGAGAGAGATCGAATGAGACTTACAGGTTCCGCTTGTACTCGTACAAGAGAGAAAGGAAGAGAAAAAGCCTCAGTTAGGTACCGAGACCGAGGATGAAGCTGATGGACGAACTTGAGATCGACAACGAGCTTGAGTGAATGATGTCGCGAAGTGAAGAATAAGCTTGATTCCTTTAGCTTGGACTTGAACTTTTTGAGAGGAAATATAAGAAATGGGGATGAACTAGGGTGGCTAGGTATTTATAAGGAGTGAGATAAGTGTATGAGGAATTAAAAGAATTAAAAAGGATTAATTGTAGAGATGATTGGTCTGACATTCTCTGGTTGAATTCAGGGGATTTAAAGTATCAAAAGGGATAGTGGGGAGCTGAAAGGATGCACGGGCGGAGCACGGACCAATTTGGTCAAGCCCAGGCCACTACTTTTATAAAACCGGCGGCTAAAACAAAGGCAATCGTCTCGGGGTTCGTGCCATAGGTTTGGGTTAGGTTAAAGGTCTTTATTTTAATGCTTTGTTTCAGTTGCAACGTTTTGTAAACCCCTGTGAAGCTCGTGCAAACTTTTAGGCTTCTAAAACGTCAAAAAGAAAAATATTAAAATAATTGGGGCTGATAGGATTCGAACTATAGAATAGCAGGGTAAAGACTTAACCAATAGGCTACAAGCATGTTCTTGCTTTTATATAACAAACATGACTTATAACTCATAGTCAGAACTGAAACACAGCTTCATATTTACATTGAACTTGATACAAACTTACAGGGATTTCAGGGTCGTTACATCCTACCTCCCTTATAGAAATTTCGTTCTCGAAATTTACACAAAGGACTAATCATTAAACAATTAAGGGTAACGTGTACGCATATCATCTTCTTGTTTCCAAGTTGATTCTCCTAGTGAATCCTTTCTCCACATCATCCGGACTAGTTTCACCACCTTGTTTCCACTACTACAAATAAGGGTTGCCCCTACGGATAAATCCATAGGGGCAACCCACTGCCCCTACGGATATATGCGTAGGGGCGAAAAAATACCCCGTAGGTGCAAAGGCCGCAGGTGCAAGTTGAGGCCCTGAACTTGCCCCTACGGATTTATGTGTAGGTCCTGTTGCCCCTACGGATTAAGCCGTAGGGTATAAGATTTTATATTATTTACGGTTTTTTTTAATATATTACTTGTACCTACGGACATGTCCGTAGGTCCATGTACTACCCCCTACGGATATGTGCGTAGGTACGTTTCCGTAGGGGCAAAATATCAGGATTCCTGATATTTTGCCCCTACGGATAACGCCGTAGGGGATAGGCAGTGGCCCCTACGGCTATGTCCGTAGGGGTATTCTCAACCCTCTGGCACTGAGATCAGGGGGGAAATATCAGTTACTGCTGATATTTTGCCCCTACGGATATATCCGTAGGGGTAACATGTGTGCCTACGGATTAATCCGTAGGTACATATTGTCTGTATTTTTTTTTAAAAAATGGGCTGCTTGATTTTTTCCCGCCCTGTGCACAATAATATATACATCAATCAAATCATATATTGCAGTATTCATAATCACATCTCACGCATATATATAATATACAAAAGAAACCCAAAAACTGAATATGATATAAATACAAACCAATATCAATATCGTTTCAAAATGTAGTACAATGTGTATGATATAAATAAATACATGTTTCAAAAAATAAGAACCAAAAATCTACCCTAGCTCGGTCCAGCTCCACCTCTGAATAACGGTAGAATAACGCGCGCCTGCTCCTCGGTCAATAAACTCTGCAATTCGTCGCGAGCGGGAGTCTGAGCGGCATGTGGAGCTGGCGATGTGGTCTGCGCAGCCGCCGTTGAGGTAGTCGCTTGCGGAGCCGCGGCTGCGGGAGTCTGAGTGGGCGGTGGAGCTACAGGAGCTGTCTGCGGAACCGCAGCCGATGTAGTGGCTTGCGGAGCCGCAGCCGAAGGAGATGCATGTGGAGGCTCGGCCGATCTACCCTGTCGCGTCTGGACATAACGTGTGTAAGAAGCGTGTAAGAACTGTGTATTATTCGAATTCGTATCATTATTAAGTTATTTCGAAACCCTGTTTGGATATGTAGTTTGGAAAAGCGTTGTTTATTTTAATTACATATGTATGTATGATTAATCAAACTTAAGTCTAAAACCAAATAAGCTCAAGCTACGTACTAATTATGAATATGTTGATATGTATATAATATGAAATGATATTTTACTATAAAGTAGTATACATACCAGTATCTCCTTCAACTCCTGAACGGTGGCCCTCAAGCTATCCAGTTCCTGATGGACATGCCGGTCACTGGAGACGGAGGAAGTAACCGCCGGGATGGAGTCCAACCTCATATGGGCCCTGCTAGGGCCCAATCCCGGCCTCTCTCCCAACCTCCGTGGTGCCCTCCGTGTGCAGCGTCCAGAACTGGGGTCAGCAGCCTCGGATCGTTCTGTCCGGTAAAATCGATCCCCGAGGCTTGGGCCTGCTCAACCACCCGCTCCTACACCCACATTAAGCAGAAAAGTATAAGTATAAAATTTAAACTTGAACCTTCCAAAACTAAAATTTCAAATTTGGGTAGAAAAAATATTAACACTTACGCAGTACTCCTGGGTAGCGACGTCGGGATATCGAAGCTCGCCCGTGGCGGGATCTGTCGAGGTGCCGTGGACGGCAAGATATGCGGACAGCACGCTCGGTGTACCACCTGACGCCACGGTCCGAGATGTCTGCAATATTAGAAAGTAACTCTTAATATTAGAAATATTAGAGAATAACTCTTAATATTGCAGAATATTAGAGAATAACTCTTAATTTACCGATAACTCCATGGCTCGAGTAATGTTCCTCGAGCCACCTGTGTAAGTGGGGCGACCCCTCTTCGCCGACTTCCTGTTTTCCGTATTCTGAGCGTCCTGTTTCTGCACAACGCATTAACATTTAGTTTTCTAATTAAGAAACACAAATAAATAAATTATATCATAAATAATGAATTAAATTTAAAATACATACCTGTTTGCGTTGGGAGTCGAAATAAGCGCACAATAGAGGCCATGTCTCTACGTCGACTCTCGCAAACGCCGGAGTAGATAGGAGGGCCGCTCTGTCTGCCTCGGGGGTCGCCATCCACAGAGAGTAGCAGTCGGCCTTCAGCTCATTCCTGTTGTATCGGACCTTGGCCTGCATGTTCTTCATCAGGCTATTGTACAGAGCATGAAGGTCGGGCACCCTCCCCGGGTGATCAGGGTCGGCTACAGGCTGAAAATCGTAATCCAACTGAAAATACAAAAAAAACATTGTTATTAGATTGCAAGTGTTAATAATAAATATATTGGATAGATCAAATGAAAATATTTATTAATACATACCCGAGCCTGATCAAAGAAGAGGGCGAATGAGCGCTGGTGCTGCTTGCCCCACTCAACGTGAAGTGGATAGTTCTTCACGATCCGGCTCTCGTCCCCCAAATACCGGCCGAACCTCTCGGCATGAGGACCGGTATAGCGATAGTCAAGGGTAAAAAATAGGGGGAATGCTGCCTCCTCCCTAGCTCTATCAGGCCTCAGCCTATGGGACTGATTCGGGCCTCGAGTCCCCCTCTGGGGATGGAGAGGCCCTGCGTCTGCACGAAATATCAAGACAATCAATAATAAAACAAAGTTGTATTAAGAAATCAAGGTTAAACAAAAATTCAAGTGTGATATATACCTCCGGTGACTGGCGCACGAGCCTGGGCCCGAGCAGCAGCATGAGCGGGACGATAGTTCCTCCGGTGAGGAACAACCGGGGTCCCGGACCCGGACGCATCCCCTCCAGCTATAAAATAAACATCGACGCTAAATTTCCATGAAGTTCATATTTATTCTATAGAGCATATGTAAAATGAATAAATATTTTAAATTTTTTCATACTAACCTGCAGACGATGCGGAGGGTATGGAAGCGGCAGGAGTGGCCCCTGTGGAAGGTGTGGCCGCACCACCTATAATTAGACAATTAAAAATAGATTATATAAGTAATTGCAAAAAGAATGTGTAGATCAATAATATAACGTTCTAAATCAATATGCATGCACTATAGGATATATAAACATACCCGCAGGTGCGGTGGTGTCACCACCTACAGCTAGACAATAATAAAAATTGCTAAGTAAGAGCAAAAGGAATGTGTGTATTTACGATATAGCATTCTAAATCAATATACATACACTATATGATATATAAACATACCTGGAGGAGCGGGGGTGGCCTCTGTCCCAGATGTGGACGCATCACCAACAACTAGACAATCAAACATTGACAATATAAGTAATTTTGACATAAACATGCATGAATATCTGTAATATTACATTCAAAATGGATATGCGTGCAGTATATCTGGAGGTGTGGCCAAATCAACACGGAAGGAGGCATCCGAAGGGGTCTCCGATCTGGGTGCAAGACCGGCCCTCTGAAGCTCCCTACGGAGCTCTCCGGACGGCAGAACCGCTCTGCCTCTGCCTCTGCCTCTGCCGCGGCTGGAGCTCCTGCCGCCCCTCGCTGCTCCCGACATCGTCATCAAATCTAGATAAACGGTTCGTGGACGCATTAGACAATCATTAAAAGTATTGACTATATATGATCTAGAGCGTAAAATGTGAAGTAATAATATAACATTACTGATAATCTTTTTCGTTTCGTGGGCGCATCATACATATCTACTTGGATTTCATCGTCGATGTCATTTCTAACCCACGTAACTTCATGATCGGTCGAAGACAACCCGTCCTTCGAAACAGACGGTCGGAGCACTTTAAGCCTTCTCTCTTCTTCGTCCTCATCGCTGTCCTCGTATTCTGGGACATCGTAGACATCTCTAGGTTTCCATCGGCATACAACACTCCACCCCGGATGCTTCAAACACTGTGAGTAGTATACTTGGAATGCTTGGTTCGGAAAGATAAACGGATCGTCCTGACCGTAAAATCGAAGTGTGTTCACACTGGTCAATCCATATTCATCTTTCTAAGTCCCAAGACTGCTTCTCCACCTGTCCGTATCGGTTCGCGGATCGTACCAAGTACACTGAAATATATAAAAGGGCTCTGATCGTCCGGGATAGTGGATGCCGAGTATACAATTTAAGTACCCATAGTAAATCACACCGTCCGATCCTACCGTCGCAATCCCACTATTCTGAGTGGTTCTAGATGTTTCTATGTCCTTAATTTCGAATTTGTATCCAAGGACACCAAATCCTTTGTAATATGCAACCTCCATACTAGAAAATTGAGCTAAACATCTTGAATCACTCTCAAATGATGCAGACAAGTTCGGATCGTGGATCTAACAAAACAAATTTTACGACAAAATACATAACGATACAAGTTTAGATTAAAACTGATAGCAATAAAATGTTATTCGAATAACTTACATGATCTGTGACCCAATCACAAAAATTATCCTGATGGTATTTTTCCAAACGTTCTTCATTCCAATCAGGATGCCCCTCACGTACCTCGTTAAAATGAGTTCTGTTTTCGACAAGTAATTGTGACATTAATATTATGTCATTTCATACACACACAAACACAGATATAACAATTAATCCAAAAGAACTTACTCTATAATTTGTTCAAGATATGCGCAATTAAGCAAGATAAACCGGTATATCTTGTTGATAAACATAGTGTCTACCCTCTTATACTCGGCTTTACCATATGGCCCGTCTTGAATTCTTCGTGGTCGGTTAAACCTTGTCTCAATGTTCTCGTCCAGATAGCGGGAACAAAATGTGGTTGCTTCATCAAGAAGATAACCTTGCATGATAGAACCCTCTGGTCGATTTTTATTGCGTATATACTTCTTAAGAGTGTAGAGGTACCTAATGAGAATATGTTGAATAAATAAATACGGGCATACATGACAACAATAAATTTATAAATTGCGTGAAACGAAAAATTACACGTACCTCTCGACGGGATACATCCATCGATATTGTACTGGTCCGGCTAACTTCGCCTCAGTTGCAAGATGAACCGTCAAGTGTATTATGATATCGAAAAATGACGGTGGGAAAATACGCTCAAACTTGCAAAGTATCAACGCAATATAATTTTCTAGTTTATCCAGCGTCGCAACCTCCAGTGTTTTAGCACACAACTCCCTGAAAAAACAACATAGGTCGTTGATTACTAGACCAACCGAGTCGGGGAGAGAAGTCCTGAGGGCTAATGGAAGAAAGTGCTCCACGATAACATGGTGATCATGACTTTTCAGCCCATCAATCTTGCCCTTCACAATTTTTATTTTCTTACTGAATGATCCTGAGAAACCTGTGGGGACTTTCAAATCATGCAACACCTGCAGGAATCTTTTCTTCTCCGGTTGTGACATATGATAAGCAGCATTGGGAAGTACAAACTTTCCCGGTTTACCCGCTACCGGTCTAGGGTGCAATTCACTTCTTATTTCCCACTCTTGTAGATCCATCCGAGCATTCATGTTGTCTTTCGATTTCCCTTCTTTACAAAGAAGCAAGTTAAGTATGTGCTCTGATACTCCCTTCTCTATATGCATGACGTCCAGACAATGACGCACTGAATTTGTAGACCAGTACGGAAGCTCGAAGAAAATGCTTAACTTGTTCCAATATTGTGGTTTGACCTGTTTCGTTGGATCCATCCCGAAGGTCACGTTATTGTAACCATCCTATTTAGCAGTCACGTCCTCTCCGGATAATGGGGATGGAGCTCCAAGAAGCTCCTGATGACCATCAAAGTGAACCGTGTCTAACCTATAGGGGTGGTCTGGAGGCAGAAAACGTCGATGGCCGCAATAACAAACTTTCCTGCTAAAATTCAAAAATTTTGATGTTGTGTGTTCATGGCAATGAGGACATGCTTTGTGACCATGTACGGACCAAC
Organism: Agapanthus africanus; assembly: GCA_030015575.1. NCBI lineage: Eukaryota > Viridiplantae > Streptophyta > Magnoliopsida > Asparagales > Amaryllidaceae > Agapanthus > Agapanthus africanus. Next base: position 260,636 of record JASDDO010000250.1, on the reverse strand, counting down.
CTGATAGCATTCCATACGCAGGAAAGTCATTAATTGTCCACATTAAAGCCGTACGCAGTATGAAGGTTGTATTTGTGTTTGAATCATACGTCTCTACACCATCAATGAACAAAGTTTTCAGCTCCTCGATCAGAGGTCGGAGATAGACGTCGATATTGTTCCCCGGTGAGTTTGGTCCGTCGATAAGAAGATGCATCATAAAGTATGATTGGTCCATAGCCAACCAAGGCGATAGATTATAAATTATCATTACAACGGGCCATGTACTGTGATTTCCAGCCATATAGTTGAATGGGCAGAAGCCATCGGTAGCCAGTCCGAGCCGGACATTGCGAGGATCGCTACTGAATATTGCGTGCCTCCTATCGAAATCCTTCCATGCCGGTGAATCTCTTGGATGGCTCATTTTTCCATTTTCGCTTGGAGGAGCACGGTGATGCCAAATCATTGCCTCGGCTGTTTTCTTGCACCTGAATAGCCTCTGTAGCCTCTGTGTTATGGGAAAATATCGTGCTATCTTCACAGGTATATCAGGCTTCTTATCAGAATCTTTCGGCTTATACCTGGTCTCTCCGCATGTTGGACACTCTTTCAAATCTGAATTCTCTTTCCGGTACAACACGCAATTTTTAGGACATGCTTGAATCTTCTCGCACTTTAGACCCAAATTAGACATCATTTTCTGGGCTTCGTACCAGCTTTCGGGCACATTATTTCCCGGAGGCATAGAATCTTTCAAGAAGGAAAGAAGCATTGTGAATGACTTGTTGCTCCATCCATTTAGGTACTTAATCTGGAAAAGTTGGACGAACCATGAGAGGGTGGAATACTTCGCATTCTCATAAATTGGTTTCCTAGCATCATTCATGAAATTTTCATATTTATCCGCACGCGGTCCTTGACCGGAAGGAATGTCATTTTCGGTACGAATAGATTCACCTAGGGCAGCCTTTACCATATCCTCCATTTCTTCTGATGGAAATAAATTTCCGTCTCCTGCCGTATTACCGAATTCTTCTTCTCTTGCCGCATTATCGTGTTCTCCTTCTTCTTCTACTGCAGTACTGCATTCTTCTCCTTCCCCGTGATATTTCCAACTTGAATAAAGTCTAGTAAACCCATGTTTTACAATATGAAGCTCTGCCAATTCTACCTTCTGCCAGTACTTATTGCCACATCTATCGCACGGACAGAGAATCTTCTCTATTATGATCTTATTATGTGCGCGTGCAAATTCAAGGAAAGCAGCAACTCCTGCGACAAACTTAGGTTGCATACGTTGTTTCCAATCCACATACATCCAGTCCTTAACTCTGACGTACTCATGGGCCATGTTAGACTGAATAACATATAAATTGTAGGTTATGCTGACTATATTGAGAAATATAAGAACGGGATAGTTACTGACAAAGGAGAAAATCCGTGTATATGCTTTGTGTGTGCGTTTGTCGTTGAAAAGAATAAATTATCGCACGTTATGTTAACCGATAGACGGGGACTAAGTGGCGCTTTTAGTTTCATATATGAGTATCGATGGGAATATGAAGGTTTCATATTATCATATATTGGTTTTAACCCGAACATCTCTAATTGCTCTCTAATTATGCGTTTGTATGTATGTGTTCCGGCTGTCGGGGGTAGGCTTCTATCCCATTAAGAATGTATAGAGCGAACGCCCATCACTTGTGCTTTCAACCGTTTCGAGTAAATTTCGGCAGCACCTCCCCGCTGTTCTCCGAGTACACTGTAATAGAATAGATAATCATTTCAAAGCTGTGAAACAACGTTGAAATGAACATCTAATCTATTTTTGTACACGGAGAACCAGCGGAAAGGTACTGGCGAAATATCTCGAAACGGATGAAAACACAAGTGAATGAAGGCGTTTGCTTTATACATTCTTAACTTGTCCATACGGGACAAATCTATGGGTTACCATACGATTGAATTTTCTCGTCGCGTAGACTATACGACGGTTGTTAGTATCGAGCTATACTGTTCGATATTTAACAACCTTCGTATAGTTCTAGGTCACGACGAGCATCGCACGTATGTTAACCGATAGACGGGGACTAAGTGGCACTTTTAGTTTCATATACGAGTATCGATGGGAATATGAAGGTTTCATATTATCATCGAGTATCATATATTGGTTTTACCCCGAACATCTCGAATCGCTCTCTAATTATGCGTTTGTTGTGTATTCTTGTTGTATGTGTGTATTCCGGCTGTCGGGGGTAGGCTTCTATCCCATTAAGAATGTATAGAGCGAACGCCCATCACTTGTGCTTTCAACTGTTTCGAGTAAATTTCGGCAGCACCTCCCTGCTGTTCTCCGAGTACACTGTAATAGAATAGATAATCATTTCAAAGCTGTGAAACAACGTTGAAATGAACATCTAATCTATCTTTGTACACGGAGAACCAGCGGAAAGGTACCGACGAAATATCTCGAAACAGATGAAAACACAAGTGAATGAAGGCGTTTGTTTTATATATTCTTAACTTGTCCACACGGGACAAATCTATGGGTTACCATACGATTGAATTTTCTCGTCGCGTAGACTATACGACGGTTGTTAGTATCGAGCTATACTGTCCGATATTTAACAACCTTCGTATAGTTCTAGGTCACGACGAGCATCGCACGTATGTTAACCGATAGACGGGAACTAAGTGGCGCTTTTAGTTTCATATACGAGTATCGATGGGAATATGAAGGTTTCATATTATCATCGAGTATCATATATTGGTTTTACCCCGAACATCTCGAATCGCTCTCTAATTATGCGTTTGTTGTGTATTCTTGTTGTATGTGTGTGTTCCGGCTGTCGGGGGTAGGCTTCTATCCCATTAAGAATGTATAGAGCAAACGCCCATCACTTGTGCTTTCAACCGTTTCGAGTAAATTTCGGCAGCACCTCCCCGCTGTTCTTCGAGTACACTGTAATAGAATAGATAATCATTTCAAAGCTGTGAAACAACGTTGAAATGAACATCTAATCTATCTTTGTACACGGAGAACCAGCGGAAAGGTACCAACGAAATATCTCGAAACGGATGAAAACACAAGTGAATGAAGGCGTTTGCTTTATACATTCTTAACTTGTCCACACGGGACAAATCTATGGTTTCCATACGATTGAATTTTCTCGTCGCGTAGACTATACGACGGTTGTTAGTATCGAGCTATACTGTCCGATATTTAACAACCTTCGTATAGTTCTAGGTCACGACGAGCATCGCACGTATGTTAACCGATAGACGGGGACTAAGTGGCGCTTTTAGTTTCATATATGAGTATCGATGGGAATATGAAGGTTTCATATTATCATCGAATATCATATATTGGTTTTAACCTGAATATCTCGAGCCGCTCTCTAATTATGCGTTTGTTGTGCATTCGTGCTGTATGTGTAACATGATTTTAAACCATTGAGATCAAGATTGATAGAACTGATCATCCTACATTGCAATAGCATTCATCAACCAAAAACTATTATTGCAATGGTATTCATCTATAACAATCAACAATTAAAACCACAAATGTAGGATACTGATATCATAAAGCGTTATACGCAACATTGATAGAACTGATAAATAAAAAAACGAAACACAAACCGTATCAAGATTTAACAACTTTGATTATGTCATATACGCGGGCCGATATTTTCATATTAGCCAATAGGCAAAAATAGATTGCGGTCTGGATATGGCATATTGGCAGATGTTACCTATATGCATACATGCATGTTGTCTCCCCATTTTTTCATAAATCAAACCAACTACATACATCAAACTAGTCCATGCCACCAATCGGAAACTCCACTATGTCTTTGAATTATTATTTTTCCAAATAGCATTGAGCTCCTATTGACATTGTCCCATCCAACAAATTTATTGTGCTTGCCTCGACCTTCATCTAGCTTTCACATGACATACACATTATATGAGTAATATAGTTATAAATTATGGTATTTTGTTGTCATCAATCCACCTAACCCTAACCCCAAGTTGCTCTCTGAAAGCATATAGAACCATCCCCCCTAGTCAAGCATAGCTTTTTCTGTGCAATTGTTCTCATTCTTAATTTCTCACATTCATTAATCTCTCATTTTCTTGTCAACAAATTTGTTGTGAAATTGTTCTCATTCTTAATTTCTCACATTCATTACTCTTTCATTTTCTTGTTTTTTTCCAACTCCCCACCACTTAACCCCAACCCAGCCCCAGCCCCAGCCCCCAGCCCCAGCCCCAACCTAACCCTAACCCCAGCACGGCCAGCTAAACCCCAACACCAACCCTAAGGCAAACCCTAACCCCAGCCCCACCCCAGCAGCAGCCGAACCCCAACCCTAACCCTACCCCGACCCCGACCCCGACCGTAACCCCTGCCCAACCCCAACTCGTGCGCGCAACCCCAGACCCAGCCATGAACCCTAAGCCCAAAATAATCCAAAAATTCTTTAATTTACCTCGAGATTTACTCACCTGAACGGCTGCTGCTGGGGCTGGGGCGACGACCTGAACGACGGTGGCGACGACCTGAACCGCGGTGGCGACGAGAACTGCGGTGGCGACGAAACCGGCGGTGGCGACGAGGAGAACGACGTCGGCGACGACGGCGTGGCGATTTGGGATTTTTTTCGCGCGCGATCGAGAGAGAGAGAGAAAGTGAGCGTAGGCGATCGATCTGGGCTTTTGTTAAATCGATATTTACTTGCCCCTACGGATATACCCGTAGGTCCTTTGTTTGCGGCTGCGTAGGGGCAAACACCAAATTAAGAATTAATATTTTTATTCTTGGACGTCTGTGCCCGTAGGGGCAACCTTTTAGCCCTACGGATTAATCCGTAGGGCCAGGTTAAATCTGCCCCTACGGATTCCAATATCCGTAGGGGCAACCCCCTATTTTACTAGTGTTCATAACGTTTTCTCCTTCCGATCTAAAATCTTAACTGGATGCTGCTCATAAGTCAGATCGGTCTGTATAGTAAGTTTTAAGTGATCGAGTATATGACTGGGGTCACTCACATAATGGCATAGCTGAGATATATGGAATACGTTATGCACTCCCTCCAATGATGGTGGCAGTGTTAGACGATATGCCACATCTCCTACCCGTTCCAATATGTCGAACATCCCAATGTATCTTGGGCTAAGTTTTTCCCGCCTTTCGAAACAAATCACTCCTCTGTTCAAAATGATCTTGAGGAACACATGATCTCCAGGTTGGAGCTCCAAGTGTCGTTGATTCGCATCCGCCCAATACTTTTGTCGATCCTGAGCTATGCACATCTTTTCCCTGATCGTGCGAACTATATCAACTGTTTCCACGTTCATCTCTGGCTCAAGGAGTTTTCGATCTTTAACATTGTCCCAACTCAGAGGTGAGCGACATTTTCGACCATAGAGTGCTGCAAATGGTGCCATCCCAATGCTGGTGTCACGCCCCGCTTCCCAGTGTACGGCGAAGTGGACGCGACAAGGTCCGCTACGTATGTACTCAGAAGTACATACGCTAAGCGTAGCTAAGCAATATAAAGTAAATCACAAGAGACGAAAGATATAGAAATAACAGCAACTTTTATTAATAACATTCTTTGTACAATGCATGAAAAGAAAATACAACTGAAATGAAAAGCAATGCCTAAACAGTGGCATAACAGTAAATGAAAATACTGGAAAGAACAAGGTACAATATCTAAAGCTCGGGATCTTCGTGGAACTGCTCCAAATCTTCACCGGTGGGCTCGATCTTAGCTTGGTCCAACGCACCTGACGACATTCAAAGAAGAAAGAAATAGAATGTCGTCAGCGAACAGGTCGCTCGGTAAGTCCCAAGATAAAGAAGAATTAGGAAGACAGTGTAAAAGTATTTTCTAAAGTATTATATTGTTGAATATAATGGAATATTGAATTAACGCTGTTGTTTGTAGCTTGGTACAGAAGGATGCCAGTGTATACGAGGGGGATCTCTATATGCTAGATATCAGGGCAAAAGGAAAGTACAAGGAACCGTTATGCCACGGTACAACAGCAATAGGATTCAGGTTAGGTGTCTTAATCTGACCACCTCGTGCCACCTTTAACACCTTCCGTACCAATCTATCCCTTAAATCCCGTATTGTTTTAACAGTATTGTTGTATTGTATTGCGTAAGTTGGGTGACTGACCAAAACCATGATATCAGTAAACATGTTGTAACTGTATAATCAGGTAAATGGAATATCAGGATAATGGATGAATATCCATGGTTTGATTCAGTCAAAATATGTAAAATGTTAACTGGATTCAGGGATTCATGTATTCATATTGTGTTGGAAAAGAATATAGATTGACTTGAATCATATTCAAACCAGAAATAGTCAGACTCTAACTCGAGTCAGACTAAAAGAAAGGTAATTTGAAGTTCAATAATTGTTAGGGGCCTTATTGTAATTTATAAAACTTGAGGGGTTTTTATGTAAAAAGTACTTTTGTATAGTTTTCAAAATACACCTCACGTATTTATTATTCGTCTTTATAGTTATAATGAGTGTGAATTTTATTTGTATTATTCTAGTGAATATATCCTAATAAAAGTATTAATTGTTTTATTTGAAATTCATGGTATTTTAATGTAACTTTTAATCTTGTAATTTTTAGGAAAAAGTGGAAACTTTATATTATAATAAAATAGGTGTTTAAATGATAATTATATATATATTAACACAAGAATACTTTTAAATAAATATTTTAATCTCCAAAATCTCATTTTTCTCAAATGTCGTATTTTAAACCTTTCGAGACCGAATGCTCCTTGCGGAGGTCTGAATCTCGCACTACTAGCCCGCGGGTGCACGATGAACCGTACTATCCCTAACGGGTTCCCCAAAAGTGGGTTGTAGTGGCACTTTGCTTAGGTTTAACAAATACTTTTCATTTAGAAAAACGGTTTTATAAATATAAGGTGTTTATTTGTAAAAGGGTATAGTTTTCCGTATTTTAGTTTCTAGGATTTCCTAAGCCAACTAGCCTATTTCTAAGGGTCTAAACGACAAGTCATTAGAAGCCTCAAATCGCCTCTTCACCGCCAATTGTGGCCAGGTAAGTACAAGTGAGGAGGGAGGGATCCGCTCACGAATCGTGAGACGGGCCTTTTAAAGTTACCCAAGCTCACTTGCCTAGCCTAGACACCACAAAGTCAGTTTAGATAAACGATCGATGTCCATGACATATCGTATTTTCCTATTAAAAGATATTGTTTTAAAATTGTAAACAACTTAGAACTTTTAGAAAAGGTTTATAAAGAAAAGGGTATTTTAGTGAAAAGTCTTGTATTTTCGTATTCTATGTTTTGACGTTTATCAATTAGAGTTATATTTGTGTGTGTGTAGAGGTAGGTCATTACCTCGTGACTTATTTTAAGGTTTAGATAAGTTTTAGAGGTTAAATATGATGTATTAAACTTGAACGTATTAAAGTGCAAGAATACGGTATTTGAAAACGTTATCATTTCATGTGTGAAAATTCATTCAAATTGATTTCTACAAGTTTAGTGATCAAGATAAACATATTTAGGAGTGAGGGAATTGATTAAACGAAGAAAAATAAATTTCATGGTATTTTTATGAAAAGAATACGGTTTTACAAGAAAGCTATCATTTCATGTGAGAAACTTTATTTAAATTGGTTTCTATGTGATTAATAGTCATCATGGATATGTTTAGGTATTATGGATTAGGTGACAAGTGGAATTTGTAGAAAAATCGAATCGGAAATCGGTTTGTTCCGATTTCCGTCGGGTTCCAAAAAGTCGTATTTTCTATTAAAAGAAAAGAGAGATAGGAAAGATGGGACTTACGGGTTTGGACAAGCTAAGGAGGCTAAGGAAAGTGGTGGTTGTCGGTGCGTCGAAAACGTCGCGAAGGTTCTACTACGGTCGCCGGAATTCGTCGTCGGTTTCGGCAGCGCTTCGCTTCTCGCTCTTTGTACCGAGTTCTCTTGAGAATTTGGGAGAGTGGACTTAGAGTTGTAGGGTGAAATGGTAGAGGGTAGGGGTGTTTATATAGGGCTAGGCTAGGGTTAGGGTAAAAAAAATATTTAAAAATGTAAAAATTCATTAAAATATCATTAAATTTAGGATTAAAAGAGGTGTAATGGGAATTTGGTAACAGTTCTGAAAAATTGAAGTATGCAGGGGTATTGACCAAGTCAACACGAAATTTTCCGTGTTGACGACTCGGCCAACCGGCCGAGTCCGGCCGGCGGCGCCGGCCGATTCGGCCGAGCCGCCGGCCGACTTGGCCGAGTTGGGGCTGAGTCGGGGCTCGTTGGGTGTGGTTTCCTCTGGGGGGAATTTTGGTGTACTTTATTTTTTTTTATACCGCATTAATTTGAGAGTTATGGCTGTTTGACCGTTTGACTTCCCAAAAATTTAAAACAGAAAGATATAAAAAATATGTGGGGCATGGGATTCGAACTCTGGTGGCTTGGTTTAGCAGTGCAAGGTATTACCAATGAGCTACAAGCTCCTTCTTGTAATTATTGTAGAAAAGTAGATACTTAAAATGTTATCAGCAACATCAATACTCCAAGTATACTTCAAATTTAAATCAATTTTAGGTATACAAAAATTGGAGTTGTTACAGCTGGTCTGGTAGCTGTTGTTGTATGCAAACTTTACGAGATGCAGGTGATCTTCCCACGATCCTCCGAAGTCAAACATACCGGCCCTGAGCATGTCTTCTAGGATCTGAATTGTCCGCTCAGACTGTTCGTCGGTTTGGGGATGGTATGCAATGTTGAAATTCAAACTCGTTCTTAGGCTGGCTTGAAAACTCTGCCAAAACCGAGATCGAAATCTGGTGTCCCGGTCGGAGACGATGCAAACTGATACTCCATGAAGTCTCACAATCTCCTCCATATACTTTCTTGCCAACGTCTTTGTCGACTGGCTAACTCGGAATGGAATAAAGTGAGTCGACTTAGTGAGTCGATTCACAATGAACCAAACCGTGTCGTTACCTTTTGTGCTGCGAGGAAGAGTAGTCACGAAGTCCATGATAGCGTGCTTCCATTTCCATTCTGGGATAGGTAACGGCTGAAGTAGACCAGCAGTTCTGTGGTGCTCAGCTTTTACTTTCTGACAGACTAAGCACTTTGCTACGCTTCGAGCAACTTCCCTCTTCATTCCATGCAACCAGTAATGCTGTTTTAGATTCTTATATATCTTTGTGCCACCGGGGTGTACAGAATAGGGAGAGCTGTGAGCCTCCTTCATCAGTTCTTCTCGAACAGTGCCGGCTGACACACATAATCGGTTCCCATACCGTAAGGATCCATCCTCGTGAATTATGAAGTCGGTTCGAAATCCACTCTCTACTTGTTCTCTGATCTTCTATAACTTGGCATTGCCTGTTTGTGCCGTTTTGATTTGATCAACAAGGGTGGATTGAATCTGCAAATTCATCAAGGATGATGTAACTCCTGGCACTATCACTTCAATCTGTAGTCCATGAAGCTTCTATTGTAACCTCCATTGAGCGATTAGATTCATTGCTAATGGCTGGCGACTAAGAGCATCGGGGACCACGTTCACCTTTCACGGATGGTACTGAAGATTGATGTCAAAGTCGGCCAAGAGTTCTAGCCATCTTCTCTGCCGCATATTCAGTTCCTTTTGGGTAAATATATATTTCAGAATCTTGTGGTTTGTATATATATTCACACATTCTCCCAGTAGGTAATGCTACCAAATATTGAGTGTGAAGATAACAACCGTCAATTCCAGATCATGAGTAGGATTGCACTCGTGCGTGTTTAGCTGCCTTGACGCGAAAGCTACAACTTTGTCGTGCTGCTGTAGAACACACCCTAATCCTTTCTCGGAAGCATCACAATAAACTTCAAAGCATCCAGATCTGTCCGGTATAGTAAGGATAGGTGCATAGGTCAATCTTGACTTCAGTTCTACAAAAGCTTTTTCGCACGCCTCTGACCACACAAAAGCTGAGTAAGCTTGGTCAAAGGAGCTGCAATTTTCGAAAATCTTTCAATGAAACGTCGGTAATAACCAGCTAGTCCTAAAAAAGTCCTTATGTCCTTGACTAATTTTGGCATTGGCCATTCGCTGACAGCTGACACCTTAGCTGGGTCTACAGATATACCTTCACCCGATACGATGTCCGAGAAAACCGACCTTGTCTAGCAAAAACTCACACTTGCTGTACTTGGCGTAGAATTGACGCTGTTGTAGAGTTTCCAGAATTGTGCGCAAATGGTCAGCGTGCTCTTCCTAAGTTTTCGAATTTACCAAGATGTCGTCGATGAAGAGGACAAAAAACTTGTTTAAATACTCGCGGAAGATCAAATTCATCAGGTTCATGAAGATGGTCGGGGCATTAGTCACCCCGAATGACATCACTAGATATTCATAATGTCCATAACGGGTCCTGAATGCCGTTTTCTGAATATCAGACTCCTTGACCTTCACTTGATGATATTCTGAACGAAGATTTAATTTGGAGAAAATGCAAGACCCACTCAGTTGATCAAAAAGGTCGTCGATACGAGGGAGTGGGTACTTATTCTTGTTAGTAACTTCGTTCAGCGCCCGATAGTCGATGCATATGTGATATGTACCTTCCTTCTTCTTCACTAATAGCATCAGGGATCCCCAAGATGATGTACTGGGTTTGATCCAACCCTTCTTTAGAAGTTCGTATAACCGTGTCCAAATCTCCTTTAACCCCTCCGGACTTAGTCGGTACAGAGCTTTAGATATTGTCCGCGCACTAGGTAGTAAATCAATACTAAATTCAAGAGCTCGATAGGAAGGCAAACCTGTTATATTTTCAGGGAAGACATCCTCAAACTCTTGAACAACCTCTGGCTTTTCTCCTGCACCTTGTAACATCGAAATTTCTGCTTTCTTCGGCTTAGCATTGTAGACACTTGGCTCTAAAGTTCGGTCTCCGCTCTCGATCTAGAAGATTGGGTGATCTGGTATTTCAAAAACTATTCTCCTTTGACGGCAGTCAATAGTAGCATAAAATACTCCCAGCCAATCCATTCCCAACACCACGTCGAAGTTCGGTATGTCCAGTAGTTTAAAATCTGCGCAGAATGTTAGTGATATATGCCCTAGAGGCTATTATTGTATAGTACTTTGTATATTACATTTTGGAATCTTGGGATATACACAGATATAATAATAGTCTTGCTCAATATGATAGTATGTTATCTGGTTTGATTCTATCTTAACATGTGTATATGTTTCTTTTAACATATTGCTAATACATGTTGATAGAGCCCTTAGGATCTTTGCTTGACTACCAGCGTTGTGATGGCAGTCACACTAGTGGGAGCTGGATAGTCTATAAGCACATTCTTAAACTTGTCCCCAGTCTTAGGATTATCGACACATAGCATCGATACTCCAGAGTAGACTAGTGTATACGCTTCTTATCCCAGTCAGGGGAGGTGGCCTGTTCTGCAGCCATTGGTATACGGTACCAGAGATAGTATACAGATGCTCATTGGGTTGTGAGTTACACTGGACAGACTCGTTGGGAACTGCTGGTTGGTATTATACCTATCGTCAGTTAGCAGTTCCCCGGAGACATGAGTACTGGTTAGTTCGTTGACTTGACATCACTATTCGTCTCGAGTGTGTTCCCACTGTACTTAGATTACTACCCTACCGCGGCTCAAATGAGTCGTGCAAACAGGTAGTAGTTGGGTGCAGTCCCAAAGCACTTGGAGGCTGTAGGGGTTAGAAAGGATCCGTTTCTCCCGGTATTGTGAGTTGATATCACGCTGTGTTCGGTTAACCAATACACAAAGTCCCTGGTCAGGGCAAGTGAGATTTATTGGTAGGTACACCAGTAGTTTCTCAGGGTGTATTGGGTTCTACACCGACACGACTTATTGCGCTATTAAGGGTCTGACGTTTACCACCTCGTAGGCCTGATATGCGATACTATTAGACGTGTTGGGTTATACTAATGCCCCGACTATCATCCGTGGCCGTTTGCGGAACAAAATTTTTTCTACGATTGTAAAACCGGCGTTAGAATAACCCGTTACCGGATCTACCATAAACCTAATTAGCTAACTAAGGGGAGCTATCTACTATGATGAAGAGTCTCACCAAAAGATCCAAGTCCTTCGGTCTTCATTCCTCTTCATAAGCTCCTAGTGGCCTCCGTGATCGAGATTGATCGTCCGTTTCCCTCCGCCGAAGATGATCTACCCTGAGGGTTGTGATCCATGGCTTTAGCTCCACTCAAAGTATCAAATGAAACAATTAGAAAACTTTGATTGCTAATATAAGTGATCTAGGATGTAGTCTAAGGTTCATATGTTTCTATCTCACTTCTTCTCTTGATTCTCAACTCATGAGAAGGTAGAGAGGAGGTTGAACTTGAAGGTGGAGGAGCTCAAGAAAAGGAGAGGGAGTGAAGCAAATGGCGAGCTCTCAAAAATAATGAAGCATCCAAGTGAGAGAAAATCCTCACAATGGTTTTGTAAAATCATTTTTACAATATAATAAAAGCAACCATGCTTCAATAGTGAGCACAAATGAATTAAAAATTGTCAACACTATTTAGGCATAGCTCTCACCATACTCTCCTCACCTCACTTTACATCTCATTTTCCATTAATGAATAAATGGAAAAATCAAGAATGAGGTGTCCACCTTTTAGAATGTTTTCCGTATAAAATACGGATTACAGTCTAATGTATATACATACCTGCATTCGCATAAAAACATGAATACCCAAAAAGATAGAATAACACAAAGAACATAATACTAGAATATACATATCGAAATATATATATATATGTAAATTATTAAATCAATACTTGATTTAATAATCTGGATTAAAACTCTAGCCGGCTAGTATTATCAACTGTCCGATTGAAAGTCTGGGTATATAGTACCATCAATCAATCGGAACCCTGCAAGTATCCAATACGGCTATTACATCATTTCTCCTGAACCAGGAAAACCCTATGTGTGGGACTCTAAAGACTCGACAATACGCCGGCAGTGAGTTACTAGATAAATCCATAACCACAAGCACGTCAGCGGCACTACTTGTACGTAACGGCTCCCCGGGTACCTGTCAAAAAGGAAGGCCGACGAGCAAATTCATCTGGATCCCTACTAAGCCTATCTGTGACAATCTCCATACAGTCCAGTCTCTTCGTCTGAGAGTATCGCATACCGGGTCTAGGGGGTGGTAAACGTCAGACCCTAATAACCCGATAATTCATGCTGATGTGGCTCAGGACCAATCCGGGAAACTACCGATCAACCTATCAGTAAATCCCAACTATCTTGCCCAAGGTCTTACAGTCCTGACCAATCGAACACAGTTTGATATTGACTCCCTATACCGGGAGAGATGAATCCCCAACAATCACTCACTGCCTCTATGTGGCTCGGGAATGTACCTAACCAAAACCTGTTTGCACGACTCAGTAGAGCCGTGGTAGGATAGTGATCAAAGCACAGCGGGAACTCATACGAGACAAATGATGATCTCAGGCCTAAGATTAATCTGTACTCATGTCACTTGAGAACTTCCATTTGACGATAGGTATAATACCATCTAGAAGTTCTCGGCGAGTCCGTCCAGTGTACTCACCCCCAGCGAGCACCTGTATACAATCTTAGGTGATCACACCAATGGTTATAGGACCAACCACCGCCCCTCATCGAGGTCTAGAAACGTATACACTAGTCTATTCCGGAATATCAATGCCCAGTCTCGATACTCACACGACTAGGGACCTTTTAAGGATGTGCTCATCAACTACCCTGCTCCCACAAGTATGATCGCCATCACAACGCAGGTAGTCAAACAATGATCCTACGGGCTTTATCAACATGTATAGATGATACGTAATAACAAGTAGAACATATGAACATGTTAAGATAAAGACAAACCAGATAGCATACTATCATATTGAGCAAGATTATCCTGTACATACATATGTCCAAGCATCCACATGTATATATATACAATAATGGCCTCTAGGGCATACATATCCAACAATCTCCCACTTGCACTAAGGCCATATATTGGCGTACCGAGTACCCAACGTCTGCACTAGGGCCAGTTGTTGGCGTATCGCATACCCAACATCTCAAAAAGTCGCTCGAATTGCGCTTGAGGGAGGGCCTTCGTGAATGGATCCGCCGTGTTGTCTTTTGTGTCCACTCTCCGTACCTCGATCTCCTAGCGATCAATGATCTCCCTGATCAGGTGATACCGCTTTAAGATGTGTCTGGATTTTCTGATGGGACTATGGTTCTTTTTCTAAAGCTATAGCTCCATTGTTATCACAATACAGAGGTATTGGATCAACAATAGATGGAACTACCTGAACTTCAGTAATGAGCTCCTTCATCCAGACTGCTTCTTTTGTGGCATCGTTCGCAGCAATGTATTCAGCTTTCATTGTCGAGTCTGCGATGGTGTCCTGTTTGGAGCTCTTCTAACACATCGCCCCTCCATTGAGGGTAAACACAAAGCCCGAGACAGACTTGCTGTCATCCTTATCACTTTGGAAGCTTGAATCGGTAAAGGACTCGACCTGCAGGTCTCCATTACCATAAACCAAGAACTTCTCCTTAGTCCTTCTCAGGTACTTGAGAATGTTCTTCACAGCTGTCCAGTGATTCTCACCCAGGTTCGACTGATACCGGCTCACCACGTTAAGCGCGTAAGCTACATTTGGTCTTGTACATGGTGGACCCAATAAGGTACCCCGGGGCAAGAAGACTCTTATTGTTAGGCGGTGAGCCTGGCAGGGGGAGCACTACCTACCGGTGATAGATTTGGGCTTGGCGGTTATCTGGAGGATATCGACCATTAGTCGTAAGATGATATGGGCCGATACGAACTGACGGAGCCCGAGATAGTTTGGCGCGGCGGATATCTGGAGGATACCGACCGTAGTCATGATATGGGCTGATCCGGACTGATGGAGCCCGAGATATGAGGATTTACGTGTCGATGCTGGACACGGGTTTCATGATATTTCGAGTGTCGGTGTTGGACACTCAGGTTCCATGATTTTGATGTGTCGTTGATGGACACACGTGGTTGATATCCTCATATATATATATACAGGCATATGTTTTCATGATGTTTCGAGTGTCGGTGTGGGACACTCAGGTTCCATGATATTGTTTGTGTCGTTGATGGACACGTGGATGATATCCACATGCATATAGGCATATGATGTCGGATGTTTATTTATATATATCATTACATTGATCGATTGTTGACATATATGCATATGTAGTTACCCTAGATATCATAGTATTACCTTCAGGATATAGTGACCTAGGAAATCGTTGTTTTATTCGATTTCTACCTGCTGATGTTTTCTACTCACGAGTTGGCAACTCACCCCCGTTGTGCCACAGTTCTTGCAGGTTTGACCGATTGGGATCAGTTGTGGTATCGCTGGCTCACAACTTCATCCAGGGTGCTTTGCTTTGGTAGGTGGGACATATGTTGGATCTTGCCCACTCTTGTACTTTATATTCCGTTGTATCTAGATAAACTCCATCAAATCAAATCAGAAGCTAGAAATTGTATATTGGTAGAGCTAGTCAGACTTGGGTATTGTGCGGGACTTAGAGCGATGAGTTTATGATCGCTTTCTTGAGTTTTGATGTCTTGCTTATTTATTGTTCTTTCTGGGTTGATCTTTGCCGTTGGGCATCGTATATATATGTTATTGCGTGGTTGTGATTCCGCCAGTTGGCGAAGAGCTAGCTCCTGCTTGGGGATGCCTATATATTGTTGCGTATATGATTTTGGATCAAAATATACAAGGGAGGTGCTAACCAAATTTTTAAAAGACGAAACATGTTTCCAACTAGTATAACCCACTTGCATTTTCATATTTCATTATCTATGCATTTAATGAAAAACTTGATTTCATTATACCTTTATTTCAAACTGCACCCCCACTATTTTCCGCAAAAAGGTTTAGATTTTCTGGGCTTCGGCTTACTTGATTTACGTTACACTTTTAGACATTGCGTAATTTAAGTGCCGGTCACGTGCTAAATTATGGGTCATGACAAAGTTGGTATCAGAGCGTTTGGTTTACCTTGGTTTGAGTCTGGGTTTGATTATGCGGAGTTTAGGGCATATATATTTCGGAACCTAGGCTTGACCTTACGGAACTTAGACTTGACGGGGGGTATTAGACCCGAACTTTCGTTTCATAGGTTGACCTTGATTGATGGAGTAGGTAACTTGAGTAGAGTGATGTACCGTACGTATGTTCCACGGCATACTTAGATATGATACTCTACTTAAGTAACCTTAGGATGTACATATCTTGAGATCTGTGATACTATTCGTTCCTATGATCATATATCCATTGGGATCTGTTGATTTCTTTCATTCCTTGATCTATCTTCATCGATACCTGCTTGAGGTTCCTATCACCTTGGTTTGAGCGCAGAAAGAGCTGCTGCTAGAGATGCGGTCAGGGCGAGCTCGTCATGAACGAGGACCGACCATGATGTTTTCTGGTGACATGGGAACGTGTAGGTATAATGTTGGTGTTGTGACCTCTCGTTTGAGGCGAGTGTTCGGTTTTGCACCGGATGATCGGGCCATTGATAAAGGCTGCCGGATTGAGAGGACTGTTGATGTACAGCCTACCCCTAAGGTCGTGATGTTGTCTACCGTGCAGATAGATGACCCAGCTGTTGCTGATATTGATGGGATGTCGTTTCCAGAGTTTATGAGCTGAAACCGTTGGAGTTTTCAGACGGAGATGTGACAGGAGATAGCTAGTCTATCTCGAGTTGAGCGACTGATAGGATTTGTCAGATTTGATATGCCGACACAGGCTCAGTTGAGATGAAGAATTCCAGTTGAAGGATCTTACTTGGATCTAGAGTAAATCGAACAAGAGAGGACGTTGTTCGTCGGATGCTCCGATGTGAGATCGGTAAGTTGACCAGTTTCAGATATAAGGACCTCACCCAGATGCGTTGTGAGTTGATCGAGAACGGACGAATAAAGTGTATTCCTCTGATGATTTGGACGAGTTCCCGAGAACGTGTTCGGCTAGATATCTTCTACGGAGTGGTGAAGATACCGATTTCATGATTTCGAGTCCGTGTGAGAGACTCCGGATTGACCGTAGCCAAGAACGAATTGCAATATGCAGACGGCAAGAGATGACGTCGAAGTGCACGATAATAAAGATGAGTGGAATAAGAAGTTCGTGCGAGATGTTAGCGAGCTGTTGTTACTCTCTATTGATACCAGAGGATTGATATCTATGCAGAGGCGTTAGATACAGCCAAATTCCAGATGAAAGCCGTGCTGAGGACGCAGTTGTCCGGTTATGTGAAAAAAGTTAAGCAAGAGTGCCAACCTTTGTATAGTTCGGTATAGGTGAGATCGGAAGAATCCATGAGCAGGTTCTTTCCAGGACACCGCAGCGATAAAGATTTGCACCCAAGATCAGTTATATCGCGCATATTCAGAGGGCCAGATGCCACCATCAGTAACGTGCCGTTTGTGAGTGGTCATGTTGATTGGACAAACGGTGATCAGAGGAGTTCCAGAGCAGGATTGTTCCGTTAGTACACCTGACCAAGTCGACGAGCAGAAGGATCGTGAGATTGGTAATCCACAGAGAAAACGGGAACCAAGAGACCGAAGACGCCTGTTTCCCCAATCAGAGCAAAGCTCTGTTTCCAAGATTTGGAATGAAGCGACGCTTCCTTTCCCCAATCAGAGTAAAGCTCTGTTTTGAAATTCAAAATTTAAAAGTTGAAGCAACGCTTCAGGTCCAGCGTTCTACGCTGCGTGCCACGTGTCAGACACGGGTGCGCTAGCGCAGTTGCGCTGCGCTCTGCGCTGCGCGCCACGTGTCAAACGCAAGTGCGCTAGCGCAAGGTGCGCCAGCGCTGGGATTAAAAATCCCCCACCGTCAGATCAAAAGATGTACTAATAATAAATTATTAATTAATCAGAACTAAAACTCTGTTATGGAAAGATTTTTCAATTTTATTGAAACAAGAAGATTATCTTCTGTAAAACAGAAACCTTAGGATCAAAGATCCAACGGTGGGAAATATTCCCAAATCAATCAGAAAAAGATCTTTTAAAACTGATTCAACAAATCAATTGGCCCTATATAAAGGCCCCTAGACTTCAAGTCTAAAACATACAGAAGAAAAGAGAAAACCCTATGAAAACTTTGAGAAAACTCAAAGATAAAGAAGAGCAAGCTCTTAGAAAAAAGAAGATTTTTTCTTCATTTTCAAGGTAAAGAACATGTTCTTGAATAATAGAGATGAAACCATCTCGTAAAAAGAAGAACCATCTTCTAAAAAGATCATAGATCTGGAAAAAAAGACCAAGGTCTTTAATAAAAAGAAAGATCAAAAGATCTAATAATCATAAAAAATTAATAGAAGTATTTTACTTCATTCACAGATCTTTGATCTATAAAGGCAGAGCCCTTTTATAAAACAAGAACTTTTGTTCTTGAATCTTGAGGCAAAACTCCTTTAAGAAGAACATAAAATTTATTCTTTGATCTTAAAATTGATCAGATGTGCTTTGTGCTATTAAAAAGTGCCTTACACTCATGAACTGCACCTTTGCGCTCATCGGATCGGCGCTCAGCGCCAAAACATGCCACGTGTCAACCATAAACACCACTTGCGCTTTACTCTTTTGAAACAGCGCACTGCGATCATGAGCTGGTGCTCAGCGCCAAGCGCGCTACGTGTCACTCGCTGGCGCGCCAACAGACTAGCGCAAAGCGCTCATAAGTTAAAAGCGCAATGCGTTAATGAACTAGCGCTTAGCGCTAAGCGCGACACGTGTCATCTTCGTGTGCGCTACCTGACAGAAGCGCAATGCACCCTTTAGCTGGCGTAAAGCGCCTGGCGCGCCACGTGGCGCGTTGTCAGAACACAATCTGTTCTGAAGAATGCTAAGCATTCAATACAAGACAAAAATGTCAGAGCCCAATGCCTAGCATTATTAAAAGGGATGAGCCCAAATAAAGGCTTAATAGCCAGAACAAAAATAAAATGTGAAACATTTTTTTAATTGGACTTAGCCCAATTCTGGCCATAAGTTCTCAACTTATATTGAACTGAGCACATCTCCTCTTTCAACCAACTCACCTTAGTTCAAGGGTACATCTCTTCACTCCTTTGATATTTTTCGTTGTAATTCCTCAACGTCTTCAAAGAGGTGACGGGTCCCGACAACCACACATTTCATGGACTGTGGGGTCTTTAAACTCATGGACTATGATGTCCTTAATCTCGACCGTGATGTCTTAAAACTAACACTGGACTATGATGTCCTTAACCTCGACCGTGATGTCTTTAAACTAATATCGGACTGTGGGGTCCTTAAACCCATGGATTATGATGTCCTTAACCTTGACTGTGAGGTCTTTAAACTCACGGACTATGATGTCCTTAACCTTGACTGTGAGGTCTTTAAACTCACGGACTATGATGTCCTTAACCTCGACCATGATGTCTTTAAACTAACATCGGACTGTGGGGTCCTTAAGCCCATGGACTATGATGTCCTTAACCTTGACTGTGAGGTCTTTAAACTCACGGACTATGATGTCCTTAACCTTGACTGTGAGGTCTTTAAACTCACGGGCTATGATGTCCTTAACCTCGACCGTGATGTCTTAAAACTAACACTGGACTGTGGGGTCCTTAAACTCATGGACTATGATGTCCTTAACCTCGACCGTGATGTCTTTAAACTAACATCGGACTGTGGGGTCCTTAAACCCATGTGTAAGTCCACGTTGCGACCCCCGGTTCTTACGGGGAGGCGGAAACGGTATAAAAATCAAATTATTAGCGCAAGGGGCAACATGGACTAAGCAAAGTCGGGATCTTTAACTAAACTAAAACTAGCAAACTTTGCTAAAGAGAGTTAGCTACTCGGATGGAGATGGTTATACCTAAACTTGTCTTGAACTCCTTCGTCTTCAAAGCTCCGATGGTGGTCCGATGGCTTCTTCTCGTCGTCTCCGTACGCCGAAGATAGATCCACCTGAAAGCTCCAACCTTTAGCTCCTTCTTCGTTCTTTGAAGAAACTAGTTCACTTGGTTTGCTAAACCTAGTGAACTAGAATGAGTAGAGAAGAAATAGAATGGGATTTTATCTATGGTTCTTGATTCTCAACTCATGAGACAAGAGAACCATAGATCAAGAGAGGGAGCAAGAGGTTGAGGGTGAGAGCAAGAGGAGAGCTCAAGAACAAGAGAGAGAATGAGCAAGAAAGAATGAGGCTCTCTTTTGTCTCTCACCCTCTCATAATCCAATGTAATCATAACTCATCATATCAATAAAAGTCTTATGTGATGGTTGAAGCAACCATAACCTTATCATGTCATGCACTCATTTTACTCAAATGAACAAGCAAGTAAATGTCTTTGGCATGAAATGATAACCATGGTTATCATGATGGTCAACTAGTCAAGCCTAGTCAACCGGTCAACAAAGTCAACAAGTCAACAAAAGTCAACAAGTCAACAAAGTCAACAAAAGTCAACAACCAAGTCACCATAATACTTAATTAATATAATAGTTAATCGCATATCATATTCTCATTAGGGTTGAGCAAAAAGTCAAAAAGTCAACGGTCAACTGTCAACAACCCTAATGAGAATCCGCTGTCTGTGCCTCCCTGTCAACTGTGCATACACACCCGCATCCGCGTTCCGAGGAACACGAATGCAAACTGGATAAATCCAATCCCATAAGATACACTAGGATCTGGCTTAAACCAAAGCCCGCTAGTGTAAACTGTCCGGACACTGTACGTGCACAAGTGCACGGATGTGACCGAACCCTGTCGCAAAACCATGCGACCTGTCGCAATACCATGCGACCTCTACTCTTTTGCCTAAAGGCGAAAAGCTTTCTGTGTGGGACTCTAAAGACTCGACACTACGCTGGCAGTGGGTTTAACCACAGACCGCAAGCGGCACTAGCTGTGCGTAACGGTCCCCAGGTAATGCCGACAAGAAGACCGACGAGGCGAAACCCATCTGAACTCCTACTGAGCCTGAGTGTGACATTCTCCGTACAGTCCGGTCTGTTCGTCTGATACATCGCATGGCGGGCCTAGGGGGCGGTAAACGTCAGTCCCCCAATAGCGGTACAAGCCGTGCCGGAGCGAAGCCCAAAACACCCTGAGATAACACTGGAAACCTACCAGTATATCTCGTTTGCCCTGGCCAGGGACTACTCGTGTAATGGCTCTCCTAGACACAGCGCGATGTCAACCCCCAATACCGGGAGAGACGAATCCTGTCTAACCGTCACTGCCTCCAAGTGCTTCGGGACTGCACCCAACCACCACCTGTTTGCACGACTCCTTTGAGCCGTGGTAGGATAGTGATCAAAGTACAGTGGGAACACACCCGAGGCGAAGTGACAGTGTCAAGTCAGCGGACCAAGCTGTACTCATGTCACCTGGGAACTGATAACTGACGATAGGTATAATACCAACTAGTCAGTTCCTGACGAGTCCTGTCCAGTGTACCCGTAACCTAACGAGCACCCACATACTATCTCAAGTACGACGTACTGACGGCTGTGGGACAGACCGTCTCCCACACTGGGATGAGAAGCGCATGCGCTGGTCTACTCCGGAGTATCGATGCCCTGTCTCGATAGTCCTGCGACCAGGGACCTGCATAAGGATGTGCTTATAGATTACCCAGCCCCACTAGTGTGACGGCCATCACATCGCTGGTAATCAAGCAAAGATCCTAAGGGCTCTACTAATGTGTATAGGCGATATACAAAAATAAACACATGTACACATTGTAGTAGAAACAAACCAAGTAGCATACTACTATTTTGAGCAAGATTGTATATACAAGGTGAATATCCCAAGCATCCATTAAGTAATATACAAACTAGTATGATACAGTAATGGCCTCTAGGGCATATACACTAACACCATGGACTATGATGTCCTTATGCTTGACTATGAGGTCTTTAAACTCATGGACTATGATGTCCTTAACCTTGACTGTGAGGTCTTTAAACTCACGGACTATGATGTCCTTAATCACGACCGTGATGTCTTAAAACTAACACTGGACTGTGGGGTCCTTAAACTCATGGACTATGATGTCCTTAACCTCGACCGTGATGTCTTTAAACTAACATCGGACTGTGGGGTCCTTAAATCCACGGACTATGATGTCCTTAACCTTGACCGCGATGTCTTTAAACCAACAGTGGACCGAGATGTCCTTAAACTAACAATGGACCGTAATGTCCTTAAACTAATCGACCGCAATGTCCCTAAACTAAACAATAGAGTCCAAATGCTCTCTTGTTAGATCTAAACGGTCCCGTTAAATCGATCTTAGTCTAAAATAAGACTAACGTATCCTTAACAAACGTTTAAGTTGATCTTAGTCTCAAATGAGGCTAACGTGTCCTTAAACCCAACCCCCAAACCCAAATCTAAGAAAAATACGGATTTGGACTAATTCACGTCCTACGGGCGACAACACAAATTAGTCTCCGTATACAATCCACGGGCAACCAAACACAAAACAAACACCCACGACACGAGGTGAC
This sequence comes from Agapanthus africanus, assembly GCA_030015575.1. Lineage (NCBI taxonomy): Eukaryota > Viridiplantae > Streptophyta > Magnoliopsida > Asparagales > Amaryllidaceae > Agapanthus > Agapanthus africanus. The sequence continues at coordinate 237,996 of JASDDO010000250.1, read as the reverse complement.
CATATGGAGAAGGAGAAAGTTGTTACCGCGATGCGGTAGCGTAATTAACTGCAGGGGCTTGCGCCTGTACGGAAGAGCGTCCCCACAATCAAAAACCCCTCAAGCGAGGGGGAATCTGACGAAATCTGCTACATCGGCCGCATCCATTTAAACCTTCGATACATGGTGCCATAAATCAACTTGGCATCTTCGGAGAGGTGGACGGATTGCACCAATTAGCATCTGCCCCCAGATTCAGGCAAGACGTTCGTCTTCCCGGTTTCCGGCGGTGAACAGATTCTGGCACGCCCGGTGGGACCTTTTCCTCTTTCCACTCCAAACTTCGTGTGTCGTGTTCGCAAACCAATCGCGGTTTGCTAATGGTTGCCCTTGGGTTCGAGTTACTAAGATTTGGTTTCTTGCTTGGCGCAGAAAGCAAAACAGCAATGGAATCTACTTGCGTAAAGTGCTCCAACTGCAGCTGCAACTCGTGCTGCGCCTCGTCTGCAGGCATATCTTACGGGCCTCAAGCAGCCTCTTTGTTCACGATGCCGGTGGACCAGGTCACGCACGCCACCACGGGATTGTTTTTCGGGACCATGCTCCCGCCGATGAGCTTCAGCACCCCTGTACCAGAAGCTCCCAAGAAGTCGGTCTTTGATCGGCTTGCTCCTACCACGGCCCCTCTCAACGGGTCGTCCAGCTCGAGCTCCTTGGTCTTCACTAGATTGGGTCAAAGTTCGTCTGGGCCCGTGATAAAGCCTGCAATTCCAGAGAAGGTTGTTCCGAAGAGGATAGCCATCCCTGCTCCTGAAGTCGTCAAGGCGGCTTCTCCTACCAAAGGGTCAGTTTTTATAAGACTAGCTGTTCCGGTTCCCACTACGGTTCCTGTCCCTGCTCAGAAGTCTTTTTTTGACCGGTTGGATACCGCTTCTCAACGTACATCAGTCTTCAAGAGGCTGACGCCAGCAACAGCCCATCACCTGGATAGAGGGCAAGATAAAGCCATCCCCATCATCGAACCGACTCCATCAGCTCGACACGCTCTACGTCGCCACTGGCGCCGAGTAAGGAAGGCTAGGGGAAACTCCCCCTCTGGGTTAACTCCACCATCCCCAACGGTGGAAGTCAATGTTGTTGTTCCAACTGGGAACATCTTCGAGTTGCTGAACAAGGTGCGCAGGAACTCTCCTACCGTCGTACTGAAAAGATCTCCTCCATCAGTGGAGAATGTCGTGGAAGCAAAGCCAGAATAGTCCCCTCAGCGGCTGTCCTCCAAAATCTACAAAGTCTGGCGACAGGTTCGGGACTCAGTAATTGATCAAGATTATCCTCGCCGACAGAAAAGGGCGAAGGGTCAACAAGAAGAGAACCGTCTTGCTAGGCCACAAAAGGCAACAGCTGTCTGGATGCCCGCTACGACGCCCCCCGACTCCAACTGCTCAAAAAGGGAGGAACCCAAGGAACGCCGCTGTGACTACGGCAAATCGTAAAGACGCTGAGCCCAAATGCCCCAAGTCCGGGAGCATAACGGTCCATACTATTTATATGGCATCCGGGAAAGAGGATAGCCGCGCTTCTACGAGCCACCGACCACTCACCCGATCCATCACAAGAACTCAGGAACAACAGCGGCAGAAGCTTCAGGAGATGCTGACTGTGATGACTGCACTCACCGGGCCAAAAGAAAACCCGGAGGCATCATCAGAACAGCGTCACGAACAAGAAACTGATGCTGATTTCCTTCGCACAGAGTCCTCGAAAAGAAGGACAAAGAAGCCGCAGAGCAAGCGGCTAACATAAAGCGAATGTCACTTCTCTTTCAAGACATGGTCGGGATGATGTTACAACCGGATCCTCCAGCCGAAGACCCTCCGATCATTATTGAAGACGACAAAGGGGAAACGTCGAATCCTCCTCCGGCTCTTTCAGCAGCCAAAGAGGAAACTATCTCCAAGGCCGCCCTGAATGATTATATTGCTCAACAAATACGAGTTTACCAGGCAAATGAAGCGACTGGCCAGGTCGTGAAGAATGGGCGACCGTATCCAGGCTTGTATGATCAGATAAAGTACCCACCGGGCTACACGATCCCCAAATTTCATGTGTACAAGGGGACAGGCAATCCCCATCAACACGCCGCTCAGTTCAGGGCTCTTTGTGGCAACACCGGTGGTGATGACAAGCTTTTTCTCCGCCAATTCGTTGGCAGCTTGTCGAAAACGGTGTTTGAGTGGTACTCTGAACTCCCAAATGACTCCGTTAAAAATTTCGCAGAAATGGAGTTGTTGTTCACCCAGCGATTCGCGAGCGCAAGTGAACGCATCCCGATAACAGCATTGATCAATGCAAGGGTAAAGTCGGGCGAAACTTAGGTTCAATACGCAATCCGATGGAGAAATCTGTGGTCAAAGTGCGAACAACGCATTGAAGAGGCACCAGCGGTGGGCATGTTCGTGGGCACCCTAGACCCTCATGCAACTATTTCACAGTTCATGATGTTCTTCAAACCGACCACATTCCAGGCTTTAATCGACAAGCTAGCCCAGATGGATCAGATGGGTCATAGACCGTCCCCTCCGAAGCCGGAGCCGCGGAACGAAAAGGGTAAAGGGAAGGCGACCTTCGTTGCGAATACCTAACAGCAGCCTAGTGCCCCAAAACTAACGGATCAACTAGAAGAGAGAAGACGCTATTATAATGAGAAAATGAAGCGTCCTTACTCGTTCCCACGGGACAAAACAAAGAGACTATTTGAGCTGGCGATGCGCAACAGGCTTATCAATCTGCCGAATCCAAAGCGACCATTGCAACCCGGCGAAGCGAATAATCCCAATTATTGCCCTTACCACCAAACGGTAAGCCATCCAATTGAAGATTGCTTCGTCTTTAAGGGATGGATCGAGGACCAGTACCAACAAGGTAAGTTTGCGCTGTCTGAGAAGTGGAAGGTAAACCTACCACAACCGCACACTCCTAAGAAGACGAACACACCGGGGGCATCGTGCTCTTTTGTTGAAGAAGCTCCATGGGAGGTGTCTCTTTCAGCCAAAACCAAAAGAATGCTGAACGATCTCAAGACATGCCCAGAGATCAGGTGGAAGAATCCGCTGGAACCCCAGATCATCGAAGGGATGCTGAAACCGCGCCCAACTCTAAAAATTGGTAGTGATAGCCAAAACACTCACACCCAGCCGTCAAAATCTTCAAAGAAGAAGAAGAGATCCAAAAAGCCCGTGAAGCCTGGCGACAAGTGCACGGACCTACAAAAACAGATTGATGCGCTGGAAGAGTATAACCAGAAGGCGCGGACTCCGGTCACACTTCAAGAGTTTCTCAGCCACGTCCTTGAGAATGGAGATGATGGGGAAGACTCATCGGATGAATCTGAAGATTACGTGGCAAGTTGCCATGTGATCTCTCATTCATCTCTAGACAATGAAGAGGCTCCTTGCACAAAGAAACTAGGGGCAGGTCCTGAGCCAGAACTCCTGTGGCCATCAGATGAAGTAATTGATGCGATTCTGAATGAAGCGCTACTTAAAATCAAAGCTGCCCGGGAGCATGAAATGGCCATATTTGAAAAGCCAAGCGCCGGCGACTGGATGAAAGGGTTGCAATGCTCCCGTCAAATCAAAGCACGTCCGCCGCGAATAAAAACAGGTTCAAGACGAGGAAGGGGTTTGCCAAAACCATATCAATGGGGATGAAGCTACCACCCTCCGAAGCGGATGCCCTTGGTGAAACAGAAACACATCCTAGCTATTGCTTATATCATCGAAAGATTTCGCACCCTATCGAAGAGTGCGATGCTTTTAAAAGATAGTGGCAGGGATATGTTGCTCACCGGCAACATTTTAAGCGGATGAAACGTAAAACTCATCGGGAGCAGAGAAGTATGACCGAGGAGCATAGAAGAATTACCGGCAACTGCCGCACTGTCAATGCTGGGGGATCGCAGGTTCTCACCTTCGGGAGCGACTCTGATGAAGAAATGTCTCTTGGCCCTCTCTTTAAAGAGTCCACTTTGGGAAAAAAGGAAGAACCGAAGGCCTGTGAAAACATTCATCTGCGCAATCGTACACTTCCAGAAAAGAATCTTGGACCCATGAATAGAAAAGCTAAGGGAAAAGAAAAGGTCTCTTAGAATATCGCCCTGGATGACCAAGTCATGAAAGAGCTGACCGCCAAGGACCCGCCAAAGAAAAGTAAGGTGGATTACAACGTTCTGGCGCACTTGAGGAAATTACCCTCGCAACTCAGCATTCTCGACGCCCTTTTACTATCAAAAGAAGCAAGAGATTCATTGATCAAGGCGCTACAAGAGCCAGGACAATTCCAAGCTTTTCTCGCCGAAGAGAGGATGAAGGACGAGCTGGAAGAAGTGCACACAGCCGATATCACCTTCGGCGATGAAGATCTCCTCCTTGGGACGTGCGAGCACAACCGTCCCCTTTATGTCTTAGGATGTTGTCACGATATCAAGATAGGCAAAATCCTGATTGACAATGGGTCTTCCGTCAATCTCCTCAACGTGAGAGTATTGAAGGAAATCTGCATGAGCGTTCAGCACCTCGCTCGTGATAAGATCACCATCTCCGGTTTTGACTCCCAGTCATCACGGACTCTCGGATCTGTAATACTGACGCTGTGCTTCGGATTACTCGTCACAGACATTAAGTTCCACGTCATAGACGCCAAGACATGCTATAACGCTTTGCTCGGCCGACCCTGGTTGCATGAGTACAACATCATCCCTTCTACACAACATCGGCGTATGAAGTATTTCAAGAATGGTCTCGAGTATACTGTGACAGGAGAGCTAAACCCATTCTCCGTGAACGAAGTCCGTAAGTACGAAGATGCAAAATACTTCTTACCAGATTTTGAGGACACAGAAAGATGTCACAAAACGGAGAACAAAGATATCACCACCATTCCGGTCTTCGGGAGTGATATTGAGGAAGAGGAAGAGATAGTTTATTCAGGTCCACCCCAGTACAACAAGCCGGGACCGTCCGCTCCTATGTTGATCTTTGGCAGCGACTCGGAAGATGAGGTCTATGCTATATTCTCTACTCGGCCTTCAATACAAACATTCGCTGATGAAGAGCAAAGTCTGCAAGTTGCCATGGTTCCACCCAAGCATCATAAAGAACTAGATGCACTTGATACCTACAGTGTGGAAGAGCTGCAGACGTTCTATGTCCCTCCCAGGCGAAAAGGCAAAAAGGCGATCCTATTCTATCGATCCAGGGAAACCAAAGTGGAGAAAGAAATCTGGCACGGCGCGGATTCTACACTTGACAGGCTCCAGCCCATCCGTTTGCCCAGATATTACACGAACGGACTAAAAAGGCTGTTAAGGCGCCAAGGCGTACCTCTTAAGCAAACTGCGCGACAAGCACGATTCTATAACAGAATTTGGAACGTTCCCGGAACTCAACAAAAGTTGCCCAATGAGAGAATGGAAACGATCGGGCTTGGATATATTCGGTCCAAGAAATGGGAGCAATCCCGCGACTGCTACGTCATACATGACTTTGATGAAGAAGGAGATGCTCTGTGGGAAGATGCTAACCCTGAACCAGAAAGAGCTCCCGCCGTGAAAATGCCCAGTCCGTCGTTCGAGGAACAAATGGACAAGCTTATAAGGGAAGCAGGTCAAAAGGTTCGAGACGACCATAATCGCGAAATATCCATCTACGAGAAAGCCAGGACGCAACGCCTTCTTCAACAGGCTGTGAAAGATGAAAATGCTCCTCCCTGTCAACCCGTTGTGCCAAAGGCCTGACGCAGAGGCCGAAACAAACCAAAGAATAGGAAAGGCGTTCGACAGCGACAAAGCGGGATCAAGAAGCCACGCGATCGAGAACCGAGCAACCCGGATTCATCTCTTATAAAGAAGATGGGTCGAGCATACTCCTTTCCTCAAGACAAGACAAAGAAGATACTTGATCTTGCAATAAAACATCAAATGATTATCCTCCCGGAGTCCAAGCACCCCGAGCAAGCAGGCGAAGTCTCTCACCCGGACTATTGCTCCTATCACAAGGCAATAGGACATCCTCTCGAAGACTGCTTCACCTTCAAGAACTGGGTTGAGGATCAATATCAGCAAGGCAGGTTCGCTCTATCCAGCAGCTGGAAGGTAACCCTGCCGCAGAAGCATGAACCCAAATCCACGAGGGTAGAACCAGATCCACATCGGTCTTGGAAGCGAGCTCATACCTGTCATGTGGTAACGCTGTCAGAAGAAGAGCCCGAGAATATGGATGATCTCCCCTGGTGCTTCGAAAGCAATGATGACGAGGTGATCTCAGAGTTTCCACCGGCGCCGAAAGAGCTGGAGGATGGAATACATACCACTGCAGATAATCTCAAGAAAATTGATTTGGGGACAGCAAGTGACCCACGGCCGACGTTCGTCAGTGAGCTGTTGTCTGAAGAAAGGGTGGCTACGCTAAAAGACGTGCTCATGCAGCATAAAGATTGCATCGCATGGAACTATTCCGAGATGCCAGGACTAGATCCAGAGATTGCTGTACATAAATTGGAAATATCCCCGGACGTCAAGCCGATCAAACAAGCACCGAGAAGAATGCGGCTCGAGCTTGAGATGAGCATCAACGCCGAGGTCAAGAAATTAATCGACTCCGGTTTTATCCAAGAGGTTCAATATCCTGATTGGATCGCCAATATCGTCCCGGTAATGAAGAAGAATGGGACGGTGCACATCTGCGTGGACTTTCGGGATCTCAACAAAGCTTGCCAAAAAGACGACTTCTCAGTACCGGTCACCGAGCTGATGATAGATAACACGTCCACTCACGAAGTTTTCTCCTTCATGGACGGCTCATCAGGATATAATCAGATAAAGATACATCCGGAAGACCAAAAGCACACCGCTTTCCGGACCCCTTTGGGCATATTCTGCTATAAGGTGATGCCCTTCGGTCTAAAGAACGCCGGTGCCACCTATCAGAGGGCCATGACGAAGATTTTCGATAACCTCATACATGAAATCGTCGAATGCTATATTGACGACCTCGTGGTTAAAAGCAAATCATACGAGGAACATCTAGAGCATCTGAAGATCGTATTTCAACGCATTCAGCGATACAACTTGAAGATGAACCCTCTCAAATGCGCATTCGGAGTTTCCTCGGGCAAATTCCTAAGATTCATTATCCGACACCGAGGCATCGAGATAGATCCGTCAAAAATTAAAGCAATTATGGAGATGCCCCCGCTAAGGACTCTCAAGCAATTGCGGTCTCTCCAAGGGAAGCTCGCGTATATCCGGCGATTTATAGCCAATCTTTCTGGCAAGTGCTGTCCGTACAGTCACTTGATGAAGAAAGGGACCCTGTTCGTCTGGGATCATAAATGCCAAGGCGCATTGGACGAAATCAAGCAGTATCTGCAGAACTCGCCAGTGCTGGCTGCTCCGGTCAAGGGAAGGCCTCTCATTCTGTATACAACCGCCCTTGAAGGTTCCTTAGGCGCATTATGGGCACAATAGAACGACTAAGGGAAAGAAAGAGCTCTCTACTACTTGAGTCGAGTTCTCCTGGGGGCAGAAAGCAATTATTCTCCCATCGAAAAACACTGCTTGGCATTGATCTTCGCGATAACGAAGCTCAGGCACTATGCATTGGCACATGAAGTCCGTCTCATATCGAAGGTGGATCTTCTCAAATATTTGATGTCAAAGGCCATATTGACAGGTCGGCTCGCTAAATGGGCCTTGCTCCTGATGGAGTTCTCAATAACTTATCAATCTCTTAAGGCAGTGAAAGGTCAGGCCATCGCCGACTTCCTCGCTGAGCATCCGATACCGGCCGATTCCCCTTTGAATTGCGAACTGCCAGACGAACATGCGTTTGATGCGATCGACGGTGGTGATACCCGATGGGAACTTTATTTTGATGGAGCGTCTTCCATGAAGAAGCGCAAACAAAGCACCCCTATAATCAAATCGGGGGTAGGCCTTATCTTCGTAACCCCACAAGGAGGGATAATGCGCTTCGCCTTCTCCTTGACAGAGCCGAGGACGAACAATGAAGCCGAATACGAAGCTTTGATAGCAGGTCTTGAGATCGCCATCGACATGGGATTCGAAAACCTGCTTATATACGGAGACTCCCAACTGGTCGTCAGTCAAGTAAATGACGACTACCAAACGTGCAAACAAGAGTTGGTGAAGTACGGCGAGAGAGTGCAGCAACTGCTGGCCCAAATTCCTTCCCACACCCTCGAAAGCATACCGCGTGAGGAAAATAGCAAAGTGGATGCATTAGCCAAGCTCGCTAAAGAACTAGCCGACGAGAACCTCGATGACGTGAGGATCGTTGTGCAAAGCCATCGGGTTCTTGCACCGGCAGAAATATCTCCGGAGTCGTCCGAAGAAAAGGGAGCGACTGAGCAAATGGCTATGCAAATAAAAGACTAGGAAAAGGCTGAGGATTGGAGAGAAGTCTTTATAGACTACTTCAAATCCCGTCGAACGCTTGAAGATGCGTCCTCAAAACATCAGCCCATGAAGCGAGCCCTATCTTTCGCCTTCGTCAACGATACTCTGTACAAGAGGTCATTTGATTCTCTGTGGTTGAGATGCCTGGGACCTGAAGAGGCGAAGAGAGTCGTTCAGGAAACTCACGACGGACTCTGCGGTTCTCACCATGCCGGGCCGAAGATGAAGTTGAAGATCAAACGGATGGGTTATTATTGGCCCACGATGATCCAAGACTGCCTCAAGTATGCGAAGCAATGTCACTCATGCCAGATTCATGGAGACTTTATCCATCAGCACCCAAATCCACTACACCCGACGATGGCTAGCCGGCCGTTCAAAATGTGGGGAACTGACATAATCGGTCCCATCGAACCAGCATCCTCCAGAGGACATCGATTCATTTTGGCGACAACTGATTACTTCTCCAAATGGGAAGAAGCAGTACCACTGAGGGAAGTGAAGACGGAGAAATCCTCCATTTCTTCAAGACACGCGTCATTTATCGGTTTGGAACTCCGAGACGGATCATATCCGATAACGGGCCAGCCTACAGAAGCCACAAGATCAGCCACTTCGCACAACAACATAACATAGACTGGAGATATTCATCAGTCTATAATCCCGGGGCTAACGGTCTAGCCGAGGCTTTCAACAAGACCTTGACAAAGATCGTGAAAAAGACGGTGTCCCGAAATAAGAAGGACTGGCACGAGAGACTGCACGAAGCTCTCTGGGTGTATCGAACTACGTTCAAGACGGCCACGAACACAACTCCATACGCATTGGTATTCGGTACAGAAGCGGTACTCCCCCTCGAGATAGAGCTACCCTCTTTACGAGTGGCAGTTCATTATGAGCTAACGGACGAAGAGAATGCTCACCTTCGACTTGAGGAGCTCGATGCCCTTGATGAAACCCGGCTCCTGGCGCAGCAAAATCTGGAAGCTTATAAAGCAAAGATGACGCGCTCATATGAAAGATTGACCAGGCCGAGGACATTTTGTAGGGTTCCTAGGCACATACTAGAGGTTTCACAAGTGATCAAACATGGCTAATTCAAATTTTCCAAGTGCCGAGAAACCCTAATACGGATCGTTAACTAGATGTATAGGCGATGCAATGCAAATAAACGAATTTATAGCTAAAGGGAAGGGGCTACAACCTTTGTAGATCCGGTCCTCCACCTCCTAGGCTCCGTGATGACGTCCCTCCGCTGTCCAAATCGAATCCATGACTCTAGCATCGGCTTCATCGGAGAAATGGGCGGGCTAGGTCGTCGACTTCGATGCCGAAGATGATCTACGTCGAGGCATCACAAGATCAAGCTCCCACTTCACCAAGTCATGAAACTTGTGAAGAAAACACCCTATACTACTTGGCAAGAGGTAGAGGATGAAGAAATAGGAGGTGGGTTCACTTTGGAATTGGATTTCTCACTCATTTTCACAAGTTGCCATTGATGGAGGCAAGCTTTCTTCATTGTTGAAGATGAAGAAGATGATGAAAAGAATATGATAAGTATTTTTAGAAAATAGAAAAAAGATCATTCTTATCATAATTTCAACCATGGTTAGATGTAGAGAATAAACTAAGGTTAAAGTGAATGGTTAGGGTTAAGGAAAGAAACAAAATGGTCAACTATTTCAAAGCTTCATGAAGCTTCAAAGATAATCCAAACTTAGCCACCATTTTATTTCTTTCTCCCAAAAAGAATTAATGAATAAATAAATAAATAAATAAGCAAAACCCTAACCATTAACATGACCATGGTTTAAACTAAACATACACCCAAACATTCATGTATCATCAAACATGATACAATCTTGTGCACACAAAAATATATCACATATACAATGTGCACATCAAGTGAGAAAATCCTTTTAAAGTGAACCAATACTAGTTAATGCAAAGTAATATATCAAATATATAATTATGCATTAAATCATTAAATCAACACTTGATTCAATGATCCGGTCATGTCGCATATAACCGACTAGTATGCAATGTATCGACTTATCGAATCAATCTTCGATTCGATAACTAGGTTATATCGCATACAACCAATCGATACATTCATCGCGAGAATGGAATACGGTATCACATACACGCATTATTCTCGGTCCCGCACATATCTCATATGCGCTCCTATTTCGTTTCGCTTGAGCCAGGAAACCTCTGTGTAGGACTCTAAAGACTCGTCAATACGCCGGCAGCAGATGATGATCATATCAAGCACCCACAAGCCGCAAGCGGTCTGCTAAACGTAACGGCCACCCGGGTATTGAGCGATCAGAAGATCGACGAGCAAGCCCGCTCACACTCCTGTGAATCCAACCAGTAACACTTACCGTATAGTCCGGTCAGTTCGTCTGATATGTCGCATATCTCGCCTAGGGGTGGTAAATGTCAGACCCCAATAGCTCGATAAGTCATGCCGACGTGTGATCCATAACATGTGTGAAACTACTGATAACACTTACCAGTAGATCACTGCAACCCTGGCCAGGGATTTCCTGTTATGGCCAGTCGAGCATAGCGCAACATCAACCCCCAATACCGGGAGAGACGAATCCCCTCCTATCGCTCATCGCCTCCATGTGAATCGGGACTGTACCCAAAAACCACCTGTTTGCACGACTCAGTAGAGCCGTGGTAGGGTGGAAATTAAAGCACAGTGGGAGACAAACAAGACTCTATGACGATCTCGGGTCAACAGACTAAGCTGTACCAGTGTCACCAGAGAACTGCCATCTGACGTGAGGTATAATACCATCTGGGAGTTCTCGGCAAGTCCGTTCAGTGTACCCAGTCTCCACTGAGCACCCGCATACCATCTCTGATGTCAAACACCAATGGATATGGGATCATCCATCGCCCATCACATTGGTCGAGAAGATATACGCTAGTCTACTCTGGAATATCGATGCCCCGTCTCGATATTCCCATGACTAGGAACATTGAAGGATGTACTCATGGACTACCCAGGCCCCACTAGTATGATCTGCATCATAGTCCTGGAAGTCGAGTACACATCCTAAGGGCTTTATCAACATGTAACAGAGAGACAGAAAGTATACATGTTAAGATAAAGAGCAACCAGATAGCGTACTATCATGTCGAGCAAGAAAGTCCTACCTATATATGTCCCAGCATCCACTACAATATACATCCAATGTACAGTAATGGCCTCTAGGGCATACATATAACTAACAATCTCCCACTTGCACTAGGGCTATCTGTAGCAGTGGTTGCAGTATCACATACTCAACCATCCCATATAAGTCTCTCTCTGGGAAAAAGCCTTTGTGAGTGGATCCGCCGTATTGTCCTCTAAGTCTACTCTCCTAACCTCGATCACCCTGGAGATCATCTATCTCCATGATCAGGTGATGCTGCCTCAGAATATGTCTGGGTCACTGATGGGACCACGGTTCACGGGCCAAAGCCACACTTCCATTGTCACACAATGGTAGGAACCTAGTTCATCTTATGAACCAATATACACCAAAACTTCCTCTTTGGTAGTATCTTTAATAGCGATGTTACCAGCCTTTATCGTCTAGTTTGCCACGGTATCTAGCTTGGAACTCTTCCAACATACCGTCCCTTTACTGAGGGTGAAGACAATGCCTGTGACTGACATTCAGTCGTCTTTATCACCCTCGTACCCTTCCAGTGATTCTCCCCAGGATCGATTGATACCATCTCACTACATCTAGTGAGAATCCTAGCATCCAATTACATCTATCTCATAGATGAAAACTCAGGATTTAGGAGGTATCACTTTGATCCTATTGGAGAATCCTTGTGATAAGCGGAGATTGACCGAGCATAGTATAGGAAACACCTTCCCTATCAAGAGCATGTCATCCACGTACTCTACGAGGATCACCACCATACTCTCCACTACCTTTTTGTTTATACAAGGTTCATCTACCATTTTGATGATGTCAAACTCTTTGACTAACACACCAAAATAGATGTTCCAACTCCGCGATACCTGCTTTATCCTATAAAGCATCTTGTACACGTTTCCGCTGCTCCCACTATCTACGAAGCCCTCTGGCTGTGTGCTTATAGACGTTCTCTTCTAAAACATCATTTAGAAAAGCAGTCATGGCACCCAACTGCCAGATATCGTAGTTATGGTATGTAGCCATGGCAAGTAGGATCTGGATGGACTTAAGCATAGCCACTTGAAAAGGTTTCATCATTATCCACGCCTGGTCGATGACGAAAAGCTTTAACAAGTCTAGCTTTGAAAGTCTCAACTTTTCCATCTACACCAAGTAATCTTCTCAAGATATACTTGCTCCTGATGGGGATTTAACCCTTCAGATATAGCAACCAAAGTCCATACTTTGTTGGTGTACATGGATTCCGTCTCAGATCGCTAAGCATCCAGCCATTCTTACAGAGTCCCTACTCTCGATGGCCTGCTCGAAACTAGTTGGGTCATCATCTCATGATGCATTCCTCGCTCCCACTGTCATCGAGAAACCGAGGTATCTCTCAGGCGGATGAGGAACCCTACTAGATCGGCGGAGAGGCTGAGGTTCGTCGGGAACTATTGAATCCTTTGGTTTTGTCAAATCATCAGCTGCAGTTTTGTATAGCTAGAACCTTTCCAGTTCTACAGAACTGACCTTGCCTCGATCTTGTCCGGATTTTGCTTTTGACATAGGCCAGACAATCCCAAATCTTAACTTACTTAAGAGATGGGCTCTTCCCATACCAAATCTCATATGGAGTGGTAGGCACTGATTTGATTCGAACCTAATTCAATAGGTATGCAGCTTCTCAAGTGCACAACCCCAAAAGGAAATAGATAACTCAGTAGTACTCATCATAGAGCACACTATATCGAATATGGTGCGATTGCTCCACCCCGATACACCGTTGTGCATGGCCCTAGTGCAAGTGGGAGATTGTTAGTTATATGTATGCCCTAGAGGCCATTGCTATACATAGGATGTATATTGTAGAGGATACTGGGACATATATAGGGAGGACTTTCTTGCTCGACATGATAGTATGCTATCTGGTTGCTCTTTACTTTAACGTGTACACTGATTGTCTCTCTGTTACATGTTGGTAAAGCCCTTAGGATGTGTACTTGACTACCCGGACTATGATGCGGATCATACTAGTGGGGACATGGTAGTCCATAAGTACATCCTTCAAGGTCCCTAGTCGTGGGTGTATCGAGACGGGGCATCAATATACCAGAGTAGACTAGCGTATACCTTCTCGACCCATACAGATGGGCGATGGATGATCCCATATCCATTGGTGTTTGACATCAGAGATGATATACGGGTGCTCAGTGGAGACTGGGTACACTGGAAGGACTCGCCGAGAACTCCCAGATGGTATTATACCTTACGTCAGATGGCAGTTCTCTGGTGACACTGGTACAGAGTAGTCTGTTGACCCGAGATCGTCATAGAGTCTTGTGTGGTTCCCACTGTGCTTTGATTTCCACCTTACCACGTCCAAGAGGGCGTGCAAAACGGTGGTTTTTGGGTACGGTCCCGAATCACATGGAGGCAATGAGCGATAGGAGGGGATTCGTCTCTCCCGGTATAGGGAGTTGATGTTGCGCTGTGTTTGATTGGCTATAACCGGAAATCCCTGGCCAGGGTTGCTGAGATTTCCTGGTAAGTGTTACCAGTAGTTTCTCGAACTGTTATAGACCTCATATCGACACGACTTATCGAGCTATTGGGGTCTGACGTTTACCACCCCTAGGCGAGATATGCGACATATCAGACGACGAGACCGGACTGTACGATAAGTGTTACTGGTTGGATTCACAGGAGTATGAGCGGGCTTGCTCGTCGATCTTCTGATCGCTCAATACCCGGGTGGCCGTTACGTTTAGCAGACCGCTTGCGGCTTGTGGGTGTTTGATATGATCATCATCTGCTGCCGGCGTATTGACGAGTCTTTAGAGTCCTACACAGAGGTTTCCTGGCTCTGATACCACTGTAGGGTTCCTAGGCACGCTAATGAGGTCTCACAAGGCATCAACCATGCCAATTTCAAATTTTACAAGTGCCGAGAAACCCTAATACGGATCGTTAACTAGAATTTTAGGCGAAACATGCAACTAGTTAACAACTTAACTAAGTGAACGGAAATACAACCTTTGTAGATCCGGTCCTCCACCTCCATAGCTCCATGATGAAGTCTCCTTGCTGTCCAAATCGAATCCCGGGCTCTAGCGTCGGCTTCATCGGAGAAATGAGCGGGCTTGGTCGTCGGCTTCGATGCCGAAGATGATCTACGTCGAGGCAACACTAGATCAAGCTCCCACTTCACCAAGTCATGAAACTTATGAAGAAAACACCCTATACTACTTGGCAAGAGGTAGAGGATGAAGAAATAGGAAGTGGGTTCACTTTAGAATTGGATTTCTCACTCTTTTTCTCAAGTTGCCATTGATGGAGGCAAGCTTTCTTCATGTTGAAGAAGGAGAAGAAGAAGAAGATAATATGATAAGTCTTTTCAGACATAGGCTGGACAACCCCAAATCTTAACTAACCGGATCTACAAAGGTTGTAGCCCCTTCCCTTTAGCTATAAATTCGTTTATTTGCATTGCATCGCCTATACGTCTAGTTAACGATCCGTATTAGGGTTTCTCGGCACTTGGAAAATTTGAATTAGCCATGTTTGATCACTTGTGAAACCTCTAGTATGTGCCTAGGAACCCTACACATTCCTCCATGGCGAACTCGTGCTAGTGGTCAAAAGACCTATGATTCCCAATCGTGCTAAACGAGGGAAATTCGAGCCGAACTATGAAGGCCCGCACATCATAGACAAGGTCTATCAGGGTGGAGCCTATCTACTCATGGACATGCATGGCGAAAGGCCCTTCAGACTAATAAATGGTCGCTTCTTAAAAAAGTACTACACCTGACGAGTCATGGCCTAGGTCAATGATAGATGACGACGACTATGTCCGCTCGCTATCTTTCTAAGCCTAAACTCTGTAAGTAGTAACCGGCTTTCTTTACTACGGACCGAAACGTCCTTAAACTAACAGCGGACCGAAACGTCCTTAAAACTAACAGCGGACCGAAACGTCTTTAAACTAACAGCGGACCGAAACGTCCTTAAACTAACAACGGACCGAAAACGTCCTTAAAACTAACGACGGACCGAAACGTCCTTAAACTAACGACGTGCCGAAATGTCCTTAAACTAACAACGGACCATTATGTCCTAAAAACTAGCTGTTGACCGAGACGTCGATAAACTACGGTGGATCGCAGCATCCCAAAGCTGATACAAAAAAAAGAAGAATAAAAAAATAATAAAAACGGTATGTCCATAAGTAAAATGGGCACGCATGAAAACCCGAAATGGCTCCGTGAGTAAAAACAGCAGGGCTACCGGCGAGTGTTTGTGAAAACCTGAAAGGGAGCAACTTCGTTAAAAGACACTTGCAGAGTCCTCTCGACTTTGTAAGGAGAAACCACCCGCGTAAGATCCTTATGACTCACAAGGGAGCAACACGCTTTGGGATCCCCACGATTCCTAAGGAGAAATTACACTTGCGAGATCATTACGACTCGTAAGGAGAACCCTCTTATGAGACCCTCACGGCTCATAAGATTCAGAAGCCTTAAGCTACAAGGATCTGAACCTGTTCTTAAGCAACCCCTACAACCTCCAATACTGCCCTACAAGCGGCTCAGTGCTGACCCTTGTATACAATCCACGGGCACGAATAAACATTTCCCTAACAAAGTCCCATCCGTGACTAGGGATATGTTCGCACGGTAAACAACCATTGTGAGTCCTCTCGACTTATAAGGAGAAAATACTCTTGTAAGTTCCTTACGATTTATAAGAGAACATATACTTAGGAGTCCTCACGATTCCTAAGGAGAAAACGCACCTACGAGGTCCTCACGACTCGCAGGGAGAAATACCTTTATGAGACCCTTATGGCTCATGGAGTCAAAAGCCATACTCGACAGGATCCTAACCCTGTTTGCTAAGCCACCTTTGTTCGATATCGACAGAGGCAAATGATGATTCGCTCCTGGAAATATCCTAGTTGTAGCGGTGCTGATGCCGAAATCGGTGTCTAATCACAAGCTTGCGGCAAAAAGCTAGCGAGCCACACATGCATACGAAATAGCCGAAATGATAGGGCAACTTGCAACAAAATCAGCAAGTAAAAAAAATGTATGCATGAAAAACAGCCGAAATGATTGGGCGACTCTCAATAAAAAGCAGCGAGTAGAAAAAATAAAATAAATAGCCGAAATGATTGGGCAATCGCGACCTTCGCGATATAAAAGCTGAAATGATAGAGTATCGCGGAAAGAATTGAAAAATAAAAATGAAACTTTTGCCCTACAGATGATATCACATCAATCCATGTATACAATCCAGGGGCGCGAACAAAGAAGGAATCACATTCCTCCTCCCCAGGTTTCATCAGAAGAAGAAGCCAAATCTCAACGGTTCACAGATGGCCTGGAGATCATCTCAACATTCATCTCATTACAACAGACACAACATCAAGCAAAGCGGAACAGCGGCAACTCCTAGTTCCATGACTCAGCGGTACACAGATAACCGAGAGTCAAACCCTGACTCCGTGAAATGCGGATAAAGTCAACCCTACCTGGTTACGCAGAGCACGGCAGTGACCCCGTGGGAAACGTCCAGAGCGGATCCTGGTCCTCACAGAGCACGGCAATGACCCCGTGTGCAGCATCCAGAGCGGAGCCTGGTCCTCGCCGAACACGGCAGTGAACCCGTGGGAAGCATCCAGAGCAAAATTCCTGGTCACGTGGAACGCGGCAATGACCCCGTAGGAAACGTCCAGAGCGGATCCTGGTCCTCGCAGAGCACGGCAATGAACCCGTGTGAAGCATTCAGAGCAGAGCCTGGTCCTCGCAGAACACGGCAGTGAACCCGTGGGAAGCATCCAGAGCAAAATTCCTGGCTACGTGGAACGCGGCTTATGTCAATCTTGACCCCGTGGGAAACATCCAGAGTGGAGCCTGGTCCTCGCCGAACACGGCAGTGAACCCGTGGGAAGCATCCAGAGCAAAATTCCTGGCTACGTGGAACGCGGCTTATGTCAATCCTGACCCCGTGGGAAACGTCCAGAGTGGATCCTGGTCCTCGTAGAGCACGGCAATGACCCCGTGTGAAGCATCCAGAGCAGAGCCTGGTCCTCGCCGAACACGGCAATGAACCCGTGGAAGCATCCAGAGCAAAATTCCTGTCTACGTGGAACGCGGCTTATATCAATCCTGACCCCGTGGGAAACGTCCAGAGCGGATCCTCGTCCTCGCAGAGCATGGCAATGACCACGTGTGAAGCATCCCGAGCGGAGCCTGGTCCTCGCCGAACACGGCAGTGAACCCGTGGGAAGCATCCAGAGCAAAAATTCCTGGCTACGTGGAACTCGGCTTACGTCAATCCTGACCCCGTGGGAAACGTCCAGAGCGGATCCTGGTCCTCACAGAGCACGGCAATGACCCCGTATGAAGCATCTAAAGCGGAGCCTGGTCCTTGCTGAACACAGCAGTGAACCCGTGGGAAGCATTCAGAGAAAAATTCCTGGCTACGTAGAACGCAGCTTATGTCAATCCTGACCCTGTGGGAAACGTCCAGAGCGGATCCTGGTCCTCGCAGAGCACGGCAATGACCCCGTGTGAAGCATCCAGAGCGGAGCCTGGTCCTCGCCGAACACGGCAGTGAACCCATGGGAAGCATCCAGAGCAAAATTCCTGGTCACGTAGAACGCGGCAATGACCCCGTGGGAAACGTCCAGAGCGGATCCTGATCCTCGCAGAGCACGGCAATAACCCCGTGTGAAGCATCCAGAGCAGATCCTAGTCCTCGCCGAACACGGTAGTGAACCCGTGGGAAGCATCTAGAGCAAAATTCTTGGTTACGTGGAACGCGGCAATGACCCCGTATGAAGCATCCAGAGCGGAGCCTAGTCCTCGCTGAATACGGTAGTGAACCCGAGGGAAGCATCTAGAGCAAAATTCCTGATTACATGGAACGCGGCAATGACCTCATGGGAAATATCCAGAGCGGAGCCTGGTCCTCGCCGAACATGGCAATGACCTCGTGTGAAGCATCCAGAGTGGAGCCTGGTCCTCGCCAAACACGGCAGTGAACCCGTGGGAAGCATCCAGAGCAAAATTCCTGGTCACGTGGAACGCGGCAATGACCCCGTGGGAAACATCCAGAGCGGATCCTGGTCCTCGCAGAGAATGGCAATGACCCCGTGTGAAGCATCCAGAGCGGAGCCTAGTCCTCGCCGAACACGGTAGTGAACCCGTGGGAAGCATCTAGAGCAAAATTCCTGGTTACGTGGAATGCGGCAATGACCCCGTGTGAAGCATCCAGAGCGGAGCCTGGTCCTCGCCGAACACGGCAGTGAACCCGTGAGAAGCATCCAGAGCAAAATTCCTGGCTACGTGGAACGCGACTTATGTCAATCCTGACCCCGTGGGAAACGTCCAGAGCGGATCCTGGTCCTCGCAAAGCACGGCAATGACCCCGTGTGAAGCATCCAGAGCGGAGCCTAGTCCTCGCCGAACACGGCAGTGAACCCGTGGGAAGCATCTAGAGCAAAATTCCTGGTCATGTGGAACGCGGATAACGTCAATCTTGACCCCGTGTGAAGCATTCAGAGCGGAGCCTGGTCCTCGCAGAACACGGCAGTGAACCCGTGTGAAGCATCCAGAGCAACCCCTGACTCCGTGAAATGCGGATAAGGGCAACTTCACCCATCACTTGCGGGTCCTCACGACTCGTAAAGGAGCAAATTCTCTTGTGAGATCCTTACGACTTTCAAGAGAAAACACACTTAGGAATCCTCACGATTCTTAAGGAGAAATTACACCTACAGGATCCTCTCGACCGGTAGGGAGAAAATTCTCTATGAGACCCTCACGGCTCATAAAGTTGAAAAGTCTTAGGTGACAGATCCTAACCCTGTTTTCTAAGCCATCACTACCTCACAAAGAGCACAAAATTGACAGCTATATACTATCTACAGACCGCACTTGCTAAAATTACATGGCAACAACACAGCAAAGAGAAGAAAGCAACAAGGAGAACATCTGATCTTCATTTAATTAAGCGTTCGAGGCATACCCATTCATGCATGTGCAAAAGATTTAGAACATGAAATAAAACACGCTAAAATGAGAAATTTGCCATTCATACTGCGAAAAAGTTCTTACAATTATGAAAGTAGTAAACGAAAACATTGTCAAAATAATTACAATGGCAAAACCTCAGATCCAGGGCATGGATTGAGGAACTCAAAAGTGACTTTGTCCAGAATCTTCCAGGCATTTCGAACCATCCTAGTATGCTTTCTTTCACGATCACAAGCATCGGGATCCTCACGGATGTCCTCCACCCTCTGATAGGCAGCAAGTATGGCTGATTGTTGAAAAGCCTGATGCAGGAGATCGATAAGATTGTCTCGCCTTCTCTTTGAGATTAGGCTCATCAGATACACCGAGTGCACCTTATCCTCGACGGCATCCAATGCCCTAAGCGGCACGCCGGTACAGAATAAAGGAAGCGCTTTCCAGATCGCTCCCACAGTAAGCATCAGGAGAGAGGAACGTCGAGAAAGCAGTCGACCATTGTATGTGTCAAAGCGACTCATGATTTCTGCACACTCGGCGTTTGTGAATTCTTGATTCTGAGAACGGCCGAGTAAGCGGATGTCTCCGTAAGAGATAATCTCGTTGAGGTCATATATATGAGCGTCCATTACTCCTGAAAAAGAAAATCAACAAAAATTAGCGGACAGACTGATTAAGCGAATTCTTATTAAAAAACAGGCACATGGTGTTAAACTCCTCGAGAGCAATGCTCTGCAGACAGGAGTGACACCTGTCAAAATCGATTATGAGGGGAATCTAAAGAAATTTCCCGAGAACACTGAGAGCCTTGCTCTGAGAAGATGATATAATTCATCAAAAAATAAAATTCCATTTTTAATCTTCAAGATCCATGAAAAACTCTTAAGAGTTCTTCTATATGACTTGAAAGGAGCAAAGCTCCATTAATGAATTAGGAAATCATAAGTAAAATCCTTTTAAAGAGCAAAGCTCTATTAATGGAACCCTAAAAGGGTTCTCTTTAGATCTCTTTAGATCTGTGAAGCAAAACTCTGCTAGTGAAACCCTAAAAGGGTTTTCTCCAGATCAAAGATCTATGAAGAGCAAGCCTCTGTTGATGGGTAAAAACCCTAATTTATTAAAATTTTAAACTTTACCTAAGTTCGAGTAGAGTTCTGACTCTTGAAAAGTTCTAAAGAGCAATGCTCTGAATGAAAATTCTTAAGAAGAAGATGATAATCATCTAAGGACCAAAGGTTCTATTTATAGGCGCTAAGCCGCCTCTTCGACTTCTGAGTCGATCCGAGGGCTCAGATGTTGCCACCGCTGCACTCACGTGTGGGACGAAAGCGCAACGGTGGGGAGGGGCATTTGTTTCCCCAATCAGAGGAAACCTCTGTTTCCAAGATTTGGAATGAAGCGACGCTTCCTTTCCCCAATCAGAGCAAAGCTCTATTTTGAAATTCAAAATTTAAAAGTTGAAGCAGCGTTTCAGGTCCAGCGTTCTGCGCTGCGTGCCACGTGTCGACACGGGTGCGCTAGCGCAGTTGCGCTGCGCTCTGCGCTGCGCGCCACGTGTCAAACGCAGGTGCGCTGGCGCTGTGATTAAAAATCCCCCACCGTCAGATCAAAAGATCTACTAATAATAAATTATTAATTAATCAGAACTAAAACTCTGTTATGGAAAGATTTTTCAATTTTATTGAAACAAGAAGATTATCTTTTGTAAAACAGAAGCCTTAGGATCAAAGATCCAACGATGGGAAATATTCCCAAATCATCAGAGAAAGATCTCTTAAAACTGATTCAACAAATCAATTGGCCCTATATAAAGGCCCCTAGACTTCAAGTCTAAAACACACAGAAGAATAGAGAAAACCCTCTGAAAACTTTGAGAAAACTCAAAGAGAAAGAAGAGCAAGCTCTTAGAAAAAAGAAGATTTTTTCTTCATTTTCAAGGTAAAGAACTATGTTCTTGAATAACAGAGATGAACCATCTCGTAAAAAGAAGAACCATCTTCTAAAAAGATCATAGATCTGGAAAAAAAAGACCAAGGTCTTTAATAAAAAGACCAAGGTCTTTAATAAAAAGAAAGATCAAAAGATCTAATAATCATAAAAAATTAATAGAAGTATTTTACTTCATTCACAGATCTTTGATCTATAAAGGCAGAGCCCTTTTATAAAACAAGAACTTTTGTTCTTGAATCTTGAGGCAAAGCCTCCTTTAAGAAGAACATAAAATTTGTTTTTTGATCTTAAAATTGATCAGATGCGCTTTGCGCTATTAAAAAGTGCCTTGCACTTATGAACTGCGCCTTTGCGCTCATCGGATTGGCGCTCAGCGCCAAAACATGCCACGTGTCAACCATAGACACCACTTGCGCTTTGCGCTTCTGAAATAGCGCACTGCGCTCATGAGCTGGCGCTCAGCGCCAAGCGCGCCACGTATCACTCGCTAGCGCGCTAACAGACTAGCGCAAAGCGCTAATAAGTTAAAAGCGCAATGCGCTAATGAATTAGCACTTAGCGCTAAGCGCGACAGTGTCATCTTCGTGTATGCTACCTGACAGAAGCGCAATGCGCCCTTTAGCTGGCGCAATGCGCCTGGCGTGCCACGTGGCCCGTTGTCAGAACACAATCTGTTCTGAAGAATGCTAAGCATTCAATACAAGGCAAAAATGTCAGAGCCCAATGCCTAGCATTATTAAAAGGGTTGAGCCCAAATAAAGGCTTAATAGCCAGAACAAAAATAAAATGTTAAACATTTTTTTAATTGGACTTAGCCCAATTCTGGCCATAAGTCCTCAACTTATATTGAACTGAGCACATCTGCTCTTTCAACCAACTCACCTTGGTTCAAGGATACATCTCTTCACTCCTTTGATATTTGTCGTTGTAATTCCTCAACGTCTTTAAAGAGGTGATGGGTCCCGACAACTACACATTTCATGGACTGTGGGGTCCTTAAACTCATGGACTATGATGTCCTTAACCTCGACCGTGATATCTTAAAACTAACACTTGACTATGATGTCCTTAACCTCGACCGTGATGTCTTTAAACTAACATCGGACTGTGGGGTCCTTAAACCCATGGACTATGATGTCCTTAACCTTGACTGTGAGGTCTTTAAACTCACGGACTATGATGTCCTTAACCTTGACTGTGAGGTCTTTAAACTCACGGACTATGATGTCCTTAACCTCGACCGTGATGTCTTAAAACTAACACTGGACTGTGGGGTCCTTAAACTCATGGACTATGATGTCCTTAACCTCGACCGTGATGTCTTTAAACTAACATCGGACTGTGGGGTCCTTAAACCCACGGACTATGATGTCCTTAACCTTGACTGTGAGGTCTTTAAACTCACGGACTATGATGTCCTTAACCTTGACTGTGAGGTCTTTAAACTCACGGACTATGATGTCCTTAATCTCGACCATGATGTCTTAAAACTAACACTGGACTGTTTAAACTCATGGACTATGATGTCCTTAACCTCGACCGTGATGTTTTTAAACTAACATCGGACTGTGGGGTCCTTAAATCCACGGACTATGATGTCCTTATCCTCGACCGTGATGTCTTTAAACTAACAGTGGACCGAGATGTCCTTAAACTAACAATGGACCATAATGTCCTTAAACTAATCGACCGCAATGTCCCTAAACTAAACAACAGAGTCCAAATGCTCTCTTGTTAGATCTAAACGGTCCTGTTAAATCGATCTTAGTCTAAAATAAGACTAACGTATCCTTAACAAACGTTTAAGTTGATCTTAGTCTCAAATGAGGCTAACGTATCCTTAAACCCAATCCCCAAACCCAAATCTAAGAAAAATACGGATTTGGACTAATTCACGTCCTACGGGCGACAACACAAATTAGTCTCCGTATACAATCCACGGGCAACCAAACACAAAACAAACACCCACGATACGAGGTGACCATATGGAGAAGGAGAAAGTTGTTACCGCGGTGCAGTAGCGTAATTAACTGCAGGGGCTTGCGCCTGCAGGGAAGAGCGTCCCCACAATTAAAAACCCCTCAAGTGAGGGGGAATCTGACGAAGTCTGCTACATCGGCCGTATCCGTTTAAACCTTCGATACACGGTGCCATAAATCAACTTGGCATCTTCGGAGAGGTGGATGGATAGCACCAATTAGCATCTGCCCCCAGATTCAGGCAAGACGTTCGTCTTCCCGGTTTCCGGCGGTGAACAACGCCATATCGTGAGCAGGAGGCAAGTAGATGATCTTGCTCTGCCAGCTTGGGCGTACCGGCATTTTTCGACATTGTAGGAGGTGTACCTCAATGTCATTTATTGCGATTGTATTTTGTGATCCGAGTATCACACTTTTATCGCTTGGACTTGAGTTTTAATAATTGGGTTTCGTGATTTATGTTTTCGTGCACCATGGCTGCACCTACTGAAGATTTATATTTTGTGCACAGTTATTACACTTGATTTATGTTTTATACACTGCTACATTGGGTTATGATTTGTGCATGTCTATTGCACTTGGTATCGATTTGTGCCTTCGTTGCACATATTTATGGTTTTGTGGATTCGATACTGTCGATTCGATTTCGTGCATGTCATACACACTTGACTTGATTTTTTTGGCACTCGGTATAACTTATATGTGCTTGCAGTGTATTGGGATGGATTTTGTCCACGCAGTTGCACACGTTTATGATTCTATACACCTTGGTATACTCGGTGTTGTTTTTGTATGCATTGAGATATTGATGAGTTTTCGTGCATTTGTTGCACCAGATTTATGTTTTCGTGCGCGTTTGCACTTGATGTTCGTTATCGTGCATACTGTTGCACTGGATGTTTTATACGGACCTGACACACCTGATTTGGATTTTCGCGCATATTGGGCCCATGGTATGAGATTTTGTGCACACCGGATGCATTTGATTGAGATTTTCATTCGTGCATGTTAGTTGCACTGGGTTGAGATTTTCGTGCACTATAGATGCACTTGATATTGTTGTCGTGCACATCCATTGCACTGGACAGATGCTTTCATGCACTATAGATGCACTTGATATTGTTGTCGTGCACATCCGTTGCACTGGACAGATGTTTTCGTGCACACCCGTTACACTTAGTTTTTCTTTTGTGCATATTCGTGACACTTGTATTGGATTTGATTTCCGTACGCACCAGACGCACGTGATGTTGGATACGGTTTTTGAGGCTAATTTTATTTATGAGTATCGCGTTTTGATGATGGATACTATATTGTATAGTAGCCGAGCATGACTGATCTAAGGATAGTACCTGAGTACTTTTGCATGCATGAAAAGTTACCAAAAGGTTTTCAAAAAAAAAGGAGCTATAGTCTCGCTATTTCCTACGTGTCCGTGAGTGACACGAAATTTTACAAAGAGAACCTTCATGGATATTTCAAAAAGGCGGGACGTATAATTTGAACCAAACATATATATGCATATATATTTATTACTTTACAAATGATTGTCCGCCACTTGTGCCGTGAGCTACGCATAGAACGGAGATTTGGAAAAGATTTTTCATGCGTTTTGTTCAGTTTTAGAGGATTTTATAAGGATATGTACTATATACGTATTATGATTTGACTACAGTATATTTGGATTTCAGCAGTGGATTTCGATATTTGCATCTCTATTATAACTCCAGTGATTGCGTGATACTTGACGGAGTTTGATTTTGAGTTTCGTACTCGTTTTCAGGCGCACACGATGCGCTGTGGTATTTCTGTATCTTCTGTGATTTCGGAGCCCCGTTGATTTGAGCTGATTATTGAAATGTTTTAGTGTTTGGGGGTTTAAATTTAAATTCGGGGACCAAATTTATTTAAGGGGAAGATTGTAACATTTCAGAAATATAAATATTATTTTTGGAAATTAAATATTAAAATAATATATTTCGCGAAAACTATTCGATTTGCGAATAGGGTTTTTCGTAAAATGGTATAATTATATACAGATATTTGGAATATAAGTGGAGATTAAAATTATTTATTCATTAAAAAGATATTTATCGGATTTTGGCATTTTTATAATTAAATATATGCAAGTTTAAATTAAATTGATTAGTGCACTACTAATCACGATTAAGCCAAATCCGTATTTCTATATTTTTCCATGGTTAGTGCACCATGTCATGTGCATTTTTGTTACATGTTTGTTCATTTCATTTGCTTTTATTTAAAAAAGAAAAGAAAAGAAAAGAAATAGATGCCATGGTTGAGAGAGAGAAAGAGAGGAGACAAAATAGATATTTAGAGAGAGAGAGAGAGTGAGCTTAAGAGAGAGTGAGGTTAAGAGAGAGAAAGAGACCTTTGATTTCTTCCTTATTCCATTTCCTTCTCATTTATTCTTCTTCCTTCTTCATTCTTCATCATTTCCTTCATCTCCTTCATCCTCCTCTAGCTCCATGTATCATCTCCAATTAATCTCCAAAACCCCATGCCACCTTCATTAAAAAGATGCACACCCTCATCCTAAACCCTTTGAACCATTCAAGTTTTGATTTTGAAGACTTTGGGCAACTCAAGAATTTTTCTAAGTTGCCAAATGAGATAATCCCTACACTTTTAGTTAAGTATTTGTGTTTAGTATATCCTATTGTAGTTTAGAAATTGATTTAGTTAGGTTTTTTGATCTTGGAAATTTCCAAGTTGATGTTAAGTGGTAAATTGAGATGTAGTGAGTGTTTGCAAGACTTGATTGATGTTTTTACTGGCCCAGACCAGACACTTCAGAGCCTTCGCCTTTATAGAAAAAAACCCCTGCTTCAAAACGAAAGGTCGTCGAAGAGCCTCCGTTTGCTGGTCGCCAAAGACGATCTTGGAAGCGCCAGTAGCGTAGGGCGACCGGGCCAGCCGAGCCCTAGAAACCAAAACACAAACTTAGAATTTCCCCGATATTGTATTTTGTGAGAATTGTGACTTCTCTGTAGGATCTGCTATGACCCGAGACCACCATAAAATAAGTTCCTATGACAGAGAGACTAGCAGGCAACCTAGAAGCACCCCCTGAAACCTAAGCTCCTACACCCTAATCTTGGCCGCAGATGTATTCCTTGTGGCCGCAATTTGCGGCCACATTGGGTCTCTTGTTGATTTTTGATCCATGGATTCCTTATCTGATATCTAGAGCAACCCTATATGAAAAATTAGCTAGTTTGGCCTAGGGTAAAATCTGGGATAGATTTTCCTAGTTGCTGAATTGTGTTTTCCGATTTCTGAAACTTGGGATTTGGTATTTGATATCGTATTTCTTCGTTGGACGTTTGTACGTCAACGGACGAGAGTTATTTGGTTGATCTTGCATGCGTAAATTATAGGTTATAACCTATGAGCATTTCGTGTGCCATATCGGTTTTCCGGACTTGGTTTTAATTGCATTTCGATATGTGTTGAATTGTAGGTACCTTCGCATGGACTTCCGAGACGACGAAGCAAATTGATTTCGGCTAAGCGAGGAGTTTAGCAGGTGAGTAGATTTATATCTACGGGGGAAGTCGGGTGGATGGCGTATAGCACCCCGCAACCATTGATATGGAAAGATTGTTATATAAATTATAATTTTGATAAAAGATATGCTACGAACTTATGGACACGATTAAAGGTTTTAGTAAGAGATGATGTGATAAAAGTTGACACTAAAGGATATATTGGCTTGAGAATATGATATATGTATATAAGATAACTTGACGTGGGATATTGTGATGATAAATATAGATGACCCGGATTGTTATGAGAAAGTGAATCATGATAAGTATGAATCGAAGGAGAACAAATATGAGTTGATAATGGTATGAGATTGAGATTGATACGACTTGAGATTAATAAGATATGACGTATATGCAAGATATCATTATATGAGATTGATACAAATGTAATTTGAGATATAAGTGTATATATATTTATTTATGCCGATAAAGACTGATATGCTGTACAAGATTTTAGATCTGTATCCTTATTAATGAATAGGACGATAGAATCCTTATAATGTTTGATGTCACCGTACGATAGGTTATCAAACGTGATGAGATGTACCAGATGATTGATCCGCGCTAGTGATTTAAGGATGATGATCGAGGATTATTGTCATATCGGATATTATCAGGCGGGATCGCTGACGTAGCATATTACCCCTCATGATGTACAAACCATGTTCCGGTATTTAATGCTATATGATATCAATTGCTAGTACACCTGCACAATTACCGTTGATGTGCATGTTACACTTACACAGATTTGCCGGCTCACACACATTCTTCATCGGTAATTGCCATTCCACTTACAAAGTAGAACTGCCATATCATGAGATTAATCATAAAAGTAAAAGTACATTCATTGTTCAGTATTATCACTTGACATGCTTGCATGATATACTCGATATGCTCATATTACTACTCTATGTTACATACATCGTACTTTATGGTTATATTCTTGAGATGTTGTTTTCATGAGATCTCTGGATTTGAGAACCGCAGTTATGTTTCAAAGGGAATTATGTATTGCTTTAAAAATGCGGTTTCTCTTGATATGATATTTCGAGGCGTCCATCATGACTTTTCTCGGTTCTGAGCTATGATTATACCCGATTCGAAGAGCGGTAGGCACCGTCTGCGGGTATATGGTGGACCCGATGAGGTACCCCAAGGCAAGAAGACTCGTATTGTTAGGCGGTGAGCCTGGAAGGAGGGGCACTATCTATCGGTGATAGTTTTGGGCTCGGCGGTTATCTGGAGGATACCGACCGGAGTCGTGAGATGATATGGGCCGATCCGGACTGACGGAGCCCGAGATAGTTTGGTGCGGCGGATATTTGGAGGATACCGACCGTAGTCGTGATATGGGCTGATCCGGACCGACGGAGCCCGAGATATGAGGATTTACGTGTCGATGCTAGACACGGGGTTCATGATATTTCGAGTGTCGGTGTTGGACACTCAGATTCCATGATTTTGATGTGTCGTTGATGGACACACGTGGTTGATATCCTCATATATATATACAGGCATATGTTTTCATGATGTTTCGAGTGTCGGTGTGGGACACTCAGGTTTCATGATATTGTTTGTGTCGTTGATGGACACGTGGATGATATTCACATGCATATAGGCATATGATGTCGGATATTTATTTATATATGTTATTGCATTGATCGATTGTTGACATATATGCATATGTGGTCACCCTAGATATCATAGTATTACCTTCGGGATATAGTGACATAGGAAATCGTTGTTTTATTCGATTTCTACCTGCTGATGTTTTCTACTCACGAGTTGGCAACTCACCCCCGTTGTGTCACAGTTTTTGCAGGTTTGATCGCTAGGGATTAGTTACGGTATCACTGGCACACAGCTTCATCCAGGGTGCTTTGCTTTGATAGGTGGGACATATGTTGGATCGTGTCCACTCTCGTACTTTATATTCTGTTGTATCTATATAACTCCATCAAATCAAATCAGAAACTAGAAATTGTATATTGGTAGACCTAGTCAGACTTGGTATTGTGCGGGACATAGAGTGATGGGTTATTGATTGCTTTCTTGAGTTTTGATGTCTTTCTTATTTATTGTTTTTTCTGGGTTGATCTTCGCCGTTGGGCGTCGTATATATATGTTATTGCGTAGTTGTGATTTTGCCAGTTGGCGAACAGCTAGCTCCCGCCTGGGGATGCCTATATATTGTTGTGTATATGGTTTTGGATCAAAATATACAAAGGAGGTGCTGTCCAAATTTTTAAAAGACGAAACATGTTTCCAACTAGTATAACCCACTTGTTTTATTATCTATGCATTTAAAGAAAAACTTGATTTCATTATACCTATATTTCAAACTGCACCCCTACTATTTTCCGCAAAAAGGTTTAGATTTTCTGGGCTTCGGCTTTCTTGATTTACGTTACGCCTTTAGACGTTGCGTCATTTAAGTGCCGGTCACGTGCTAAATTACGGGTCGTGACAGAAAACCCCCTTTGTTTGTAAAACCTTTGTGCAAATGTGTGAGTGTTCAAGAGCTCTAATTCATATAAACCATAATTGATTGAGTACTTACAAAGATTCCTATGTTGGTATCGTATTTCTTCGAAATCATGAATTTTCATCGTCTCGACTCGAGCTCTTGAAACTTTGGCGCTCCGCTTGAACTTGCGTTGTTCGATTGATCTTCAAATTGGCTTCGACATTTGATGCTGCAAAATCAAACACGCTATTTCACTCACTTGCGTCTTGAAGTCGATATTTGATCATCAAATGAATTTCGCTTCGACTTCGATCTTTAACGCTTATAACTTGGACTTGGCTTCTAACGTGGACTTGGCTTCTAGCTTCTTGGCTATTCGTAGCATGAACTTTTGAATCTCTTGAACTTTGGCTATTTAGCATCATGAAGCTTGAATATGCAAAATGTGAAGCTCTCGTCCATATCCTCCAACCTCCATTAGATATATCCGTTTAAACTCAATAACCTCCATCCTTCTTTTATATGCTTGTGTCGTGAGATACCCTAAATATCTTGAAAAGAAATCTCAAAACGACTAAGCACATTATATATAGTGTTATGAAATATAAGTAAGTTAATAAACATAAGTATATGACCATTCATTGTTTCGATATCACAACTATGAATAGTATATCAATATCAAGATAAAAACAAAAAAAAAAAGCAAAGCATGTGATATTGATATACCAAACATATATACATGTTCAAAGAAGATCAAGACATTGGATCAGATGTATATACAAATTCATATTGTGAATTACCAAAATAATAAATGAGAGTAATATATTAATATCAAGAATATAACACAAATATTTCATGAGATATTGATATATTTCTTTTTATATACAGAAGATATAGGATATGCAAAGTAAATATCAAGTGTATACAAGTTTAGTGTCGATAAGGTAAATAAGATAAGTAAGTGACGCTAAACGAACTATTTATATTTAAACTATCATCAAAACCAAATAATAGAATCATCGAAATCCACAAGCTATCACTTAAGAACTTTTTAAGAGGAAATTTCAGAAATGATGATAGACTAGGATGGCTAGGTATTTATAGGGATTGAGAGATGAGTGTATGAGAAATTAAAAAGAATTTAAAAGATTTAAAAAAATTAAAAAGGATTAATTATAGAGATGAAAGGTCTGACAGTTCTATAGTTGAATTCAGAGGATTTAAAGTATCAAAAGGGGTAGTGGAGAGCTGAAAGGATGCACGGGCGGAGCACGAACCCATTTGGTCAAGCCCATGCCGTTACTTTTATAAAAACCGGCAGCCAAAACAGAGGCAATCGCCTTGGGGTTCGTGTCACGGGTTTGGGTTAGGTTAAGGGTCTTATTTTAATACTTTGTTTCGGTTGTAACGTTTCGTAAACCCGTGTGAAGCTCGTGGGCTTCCAAAACGTCAAAAAGAAAAATATTAAAATAATTGAGACTGAAAGGATTCCAACACGCACTAGTAAAATAGGGGGTTGCCCCTGCGGATATTGAAATCCGTAGGGGCAGATTTAAGTAGGCCCTACGGATTAATCCGTAGGTCTAAAAGGTTGCCCCTACGGGCCCAGACGTCCAAGAATAAAAATATTAATTCTTAATTTGGTGTTTGGCCCTACGGAGCCGCAAACCAAGGCCCTACGGACAAATCCGTAGGGGCAACTAAATATCGATTTAATAAAGGCACAGATCGATCGCCTACGCTCACTTTCTTCCTCTCTCGATCGCGCGCGAAAGAAAATCCCCAAATCGCCACCGCCGTTCTCCTCGTCGCCACCGCCGTTCTCGTCGTCGCCACCACCGTTCAGGTCGTCGCCACCGCCGTTCAGGTGAGTAAATCTTCAAGTAAATTAAAGAATTTTTTGATTATTTAGGGCTAGGGTTCATGGCTGGGTCTGGGGTTGCGCGCGCGAGTTGGGGTTCGGCAGGGGTCGCAGTCGTAGTCGGGGCTGGGGCTGGGGTTAGGGTTAGGGTTGGGGTTCGGCGGCGGCTGGGGCTGGGGCTGGGGTTGGGGTTTGGCTTAGGGTTGGGGTTGGGGTTTAGCTGGCTGCGCTGGGGTTAGGGTTAGGTTGGGGCGGGGCGGGGCTGGGCTGGGGCTGGGGCTGGGGCTGGGGCTAGGGTTAGGTTGGGGTTGGGGCTGGGGCTAGGGTGGGCATGGCTAGTTTTCGTGTGTGGGCGGTTTAATGGTGGTTGGTTAACTAATATCTGTAAGTGCACGGCGGCGCCCCGGCCGTCAATCCGACGGCCAAATGCGGAAACGGTGATAAACTTTAATTTTGCGAACTTAGCAAACCGGCACCTCCGCGCACTAAACCCCGGATCGGGCCATTAAACTAGGTCTAGCTAACAACAAGACGGGTTAGAGATATACCGAGTGATCCGAGTCCTCCGGTCTTCTCGTCGTCGTCCCGATCTCACGCGGAATGTCCGGTCTCCATCTCCTCGCCGGAAGGGCACCACGTCGCCTGCATCTTTTACGGGCTCCCGCCTCTATACCGAGGCAACTCGGGCATGAAGCCGGCAAGTCGACATGCCCAAGATTTGCTGTAGAATGTGTAGTGCTTTGTCTCTTTGGGGTTATGTTGCCTTGATGGAGGAATCAACAAGATATGAACTTGGGATTTTTGGTAGCAATGGAAAATGAGATGGATGATTAATTTCCCACACCAAATGAAGCCTCTCAATTTTTTCCCCTTCCAAAATTGTGGCCGGCCTAAATTATGTGAGAATGGTGGAGGGAATGAATATGAAGCATGAAGGGAGGTGATGGTAGGAAAAGAAAAGAGGTGAGCACAAACAAAACATCAACCATAACCAATCCACATCAAACCCATAACCCTTCAAATCTCATTTAATGCAAGTGATTGAAGAAAGATATCATAATCAATACAATTGCAAGAAACCCCCTCCACAAATGTTATTTGCACAATTGCAAATAACCCCCTCCATCGGAAAAGTCCGGCCGGGAAAGAACAAAGAAAAACCGGCCGGAACGGAATGCAAACTGGCAACTCCAGAAAACTGGTCCCGTAATAAATTACAGGAAAACCCCGATACTGTGCATACACACCCGCATCTGTATTCCGTCCGGATACAAATGCAAATAGACAAAATCTACACTGTACTAAACTAGGATCCGGCTTAAAACAAAGCCGGCTAGTAATATCCGTTCGATCCTGATCCGTGCAATACCGCACGTATCCGATCGAACCTTGCCATATATCTATACGGCCTCTAGTAGTAACCGTCCGATCCTGATCCGTGCAATACCGCATGTATCTGATCGGACCCTGCCATATCTCCATACGGCCTC
The DNA here is from genome assembly GCA_030015575.1 of Agapanthus africanus. Taxonomy (NCBI): domain Eukaryota; kingdom Viridiplantae; phylum Streptophyta; class Magnoliopsida; order Asparagales; family Amaryllidaceae; genus Agapanthus; species Agapanthus africanus. The sequence goes on along the minus strand of JASDDO010000250.1, from coordinate 205,028 downwards.
TACAGCGTTTCGCCCGAAAGCTTGAGTAACTGAAGGTGTGGTGGACTCTAAAGACTCGTCAATACTATGGCTGTGGATTTAACCACTAGCACGTCAGAGGTATAAGCCAATACGTAACGGGCCACCAGCTATTGACTAAAAGGGACGTCGATGAGCGAACTCATCCTGACACCCTACTGAGCCTGTCAGTGACAATATCCGTACAGTCCGGTCCGTTCGTCTATGAGCATCGCATGTCGGGCCTAAGGGGTTGGTAAAAGTCAGACCCCCAAAAAGCGGTACAAGTCGTGTCGGAGTGTAGGCCAGAACACCCTGAGATACTACTGGAATACCTACCAGTAAATCTCCTGCCTTGGCCAAGGACTTCGTGTAATGGCTCTCCTAGACACAGCACGACCTCACCCCCAATACCGGGAGAGACGAACCCCCGAAGATCCGCTCACTGCCTCCATGTGGCTCGGGACTGTACCCAACTAAAACCTGTTTGCACGACTCCTTTGAGCCGTGGTAGGGTAGTAATCAAAGCACAGTGGGAACTCACACGAGACAAATGACGATCCCCAGGTCGATGAACTAACCTGTATATATGTCACCTGGGAACTGCTATCTGACGTCAGGTATAAGACCAACTAGCATGTTCCCGGCGAGTCCTGTCCGGTGTACTCATAACCCAATGAGCACCTGTATACATCTTAGGTGAACCAACTGACACCAGTGGCTTGTGAGACCGGCCACCGCCCCTCGTCGGGGTCTCGACTGTATACACTAGTCTGCTCTGGAGAATCGATGCCCTGTCTCAAAACTCCCACGACTAGGGACCTTTTAAGGATGTGCTTATAGACTCCAGCTCTCACTTATATGATCGCCCTCATACTGCCGGCAGTCAAGCAAGAATCCTAGGGGCTCTATCAACGTGCAATAGCGACCTGTCAGGTCACCTAAAGCAGTACACGATGATAAAGGTAAACCAGATAGCATACTATCATCTCGAGTAAGACTGTCGTACCGGGATAGGTCCTCCCTCAATCATTGCAATCACGTGCCTGTGATCCAATAATTGACTCTGAGGGCACTATCTCCAACAATCTCCCACTTGCACTCAAGGCTAATTATTGCGATGTCGCATACTCACAGCCCGTGTGATACCGAACACCCAACTCCTCTACTAGTCAGTCTCACAAAGCTCGTTTGCGAGACTCTTGCGATCGAGGATTAGCCTCAGTGAGTGGATCCTCCTTGAAGTTTCTTTCCATGTCTCGCTCTATATCTCAAGTTCGCGGAGAAAACCATCTCCCGAAATGAGCAATACCTGTCTTAGAATGTCTGGATGTCTGATGGGACCGAGCTCATAAATGAACTCCAAATCCAAACTTCTTAGACTGTATCGTCAACTGAACTTAATCAGTATCCTACGCCATGCCACCCTCAGTATTTCCTTGGACCACCTGTCCAAAATACTGCCCCTCGTCAGAAGGAAAACTATAACTCTGACAACCTCCTTGTCGTCCATGTCACCTTGGAAGCCTGGAATGATAATTGTCTCCCAAATGAGGCCGTCGTTATCATATCCCTAGAACAACCACTTATGTTCTAAAGCTGCTTCCGACTGTTTCTCCAGGATTGGATCAATGTCAACTTATTGCATCTAGTGCAAGAACAACATCTGGTGTGGTACTTGACATCTTATGATTGACTCAATTGCCTAAGCAAATGATCTGCCAATCATGCACATCCCTCTCTACTTTAGTCTATAAGACACCTTTAGAGAGGGTGACTCCATTACCTGCAGGTACACTACCGTGCCAGGAGTCGTTCATTCTAAATACTCTTAGAATGTTGTCGAAGTACCCTGATTGGGAAACCATCCAAATCTAGATCTAAAACCATAGATCTAGTAACCAGTATGTCTGATATAATGTCCAAGTCCCTTGTGGAGAAACCACCGTGTGACGACCAAAGTATAACCGATCGTAGTATAGGAATGTCACTTCCTACTTTGTGTATGTCATCCAAAACCCGGATATCACACCCTACTACCTTCTCAACAGATCCATCCCCTATTCTGATGACGTCAAACCCATGACTGTCACATCAGAAATAGATGATCTATCTCCGCTATATCTGCTTTAGTCTATAAATAGACATAAGCCAGATGTCCACCAATGCTTCCGCTGCTCCCACTGACTACGACAACCCTCTGGCAGAATCATATAGACGTGCACTTCTAAATCTAGTTTAGAACGACGCTATACTCATCCTCCTGCCGGGTCTCGCAGCCTGGAACAACAACAATGGCAAGTGTGGGTAAACAAGAACTTCCCTGTCACCGTTCTTGAGGCTACCGGAGTACCTCTCGGGTGCCTGAAGTTACCCACCTTATCTGCGGAGTGGCCAATGGAATGTCAAAACAGATTGAATCTTTAGGTTCCTTATCAAATCTTCAGTAATCGTTTGCAGTTCTGGAATCACTTCCAGTTCTACCATACTCCCACTACTGTTTTTGAAAAAATCCATTTTTAATAAAACTGTGGCGAGTCTAGAACAATATTTCTATTGATCTGCCAGATGGTAGAAAATCAACCCTCGTCATAGCCTGGGTCAACCCACAAACAGCCATTACAGAAACGTGCCTTGAGTTATCCAGAGTCTGGTTTTAATCATAAGCCGGACAACTCCCCGTACCTTAACAATGTTAAGATATGAACTGTACTATATCCAATATAGAACCAGAGGCACTGATTTAATTGAACCAGATTCAAATCATGCAGCTATCTCCAGTGCATGTCAACTAAATGGAGAGAGGCCGATCAGTGTTACTCAACTTAGGAATGCTTCCAATTATGAGTAACCTGAAAGAGAAGCAATTTCTCTTTATCATTACTATCAACTGAATACCATACACAAGTATCTACATCTTCGATCACTTTGAAGAATCCCGATACTTGCTATACCTGGTTCTCTACTCTATTCAAATACCTATAACTCCTCAAAACTTAGACCCTGTGTTTCTACGAAACACATGTCTAAGAACTAGAGAAGTTAAAAGTAAACAGAATATAGTATGAGGACCAACCCCTCTGTCCTAATGGACACTGGACAACATACAATACTCTGTATAAGTCCGCTGAGTCTAACAACTCTTTCACTGTGTGTCGTAGGTTGAAAACTGTACTTATGGTTAAGAAGAATTACACCGCTGTTTAATGCTCCTTACCTAACCATCCACTGATATAGGTAAATGTCATCGACATAATATCAAAAGGTATATCTCACTCTATGAAGATAGACGTACAGATATATCAATTTGAAATTGGTGCACAACAGCGGATATTCAAAACCAAATATTTGCCGACCGGCAAACAGCCCAGGTGATCTCCTCAAATATCACCGATTACAACGAATCCCGATATAATGAGGATGATCACCCAATTCCCAATAACTTACTCCCACTCATCATCTGTAAAACCATATAGATGTGAGAATCAAACCTGGTAAATACATACCCTGGAGCAAGTGTCTAATCAGGAAATCAGTTTTCTTTTAACAGTACACAGTTGAACTGAAACATTGAAATGTTTCGATGGGGTATTCTGGTATTCCTAGTAATGCCTCTACCATCATCCAGATTCACAACTATAACCGTATAATTCTTTGCCACCTCTCCAAATCCCTTTATATGTCTTTAGTCATTACCTTCTGCACACCCCTTAGGCCAAATGGTTTTCTTCCTTCCCTACCGTTCGGCACCAGCTTATGGTTTGGAAGAAGACTATCCAATAAGCATAATGGGTGTACTGTCCTAGTCCTAGGAGCACTCGCAATGCGAGAGAAGGTGAAGACAAAAGACAACCGAATAAACCTTATTCCTATTTCTCCTGGACCAGAATTCATCCCCGAACTGGAACAAGTTCCTTTCGAGTTCGTATATAACCATACGATGGAGTATCCAATAAACTGTGGATCTTCGTAGTGATACGGAGTGTCCTGGAGAAATACAAAGGTGATTTAGGATTGGCGAAGTAATACTTGGTTTGGTCGTGAATATCAGTCGCAATTTACTTTGCCCTCTTACTAATCCCTTGCTTTGTCTTAATCTTAATACCTTCTGCACACCGTTTAGGCTAATTGGTTTTCTTCATTCCCTACCGGTCGGCACCAGCCTTAGGTTTGGAAGAAGACTATCCAATTTGCATAATAGGTGTACTATCTCCTAAACCAAGGAGTACTCACAACTTGAGAGAAGGTAAAAGGGAAAAGACAACTGAATAATCCTATCCGTTTTCTCCAGAACCGGAAACCATCCTCGAATTCCTTCGAGTTCGTATCTAACCATACGATGGTTTTGTCCAATGGAAGTGGACGTTCGTAGTAATACGGGATGTCCTGGAGAAAAGGGTAAAAGTAGGAGTGGCAATGAGGTCTGCAACTCTGACAATCCAAAAGCCAGTGTTAAGAAGGTTCGGTTAACTTGGTTACTGAGTCATAGTCTAGGGTCGGGTCAATGGTCGCTGCCAAGAGAGAGAGAAAAGAAAAACTCAGCGTGCACTCTAACCTAGATCAGAATGGTTACCAATTTATCTAATCAGGAAAACTTCCTACTGTACCTCAAATTCTCCTCCAAACCTGAAAGAAGAATTAGTCGGGGTCACCCGAGGAGTAAACCAACTCATCAGTGGGAATCGGGATCCAACTATCATCGCATGATAACGTGACGGAATCCGCTCACGGTATCACACTCCAGAAGGTATGCGCATATCTGGCAAGTTTCAGTTCTTTTGAAACTCCCGATGTGGATTTTTACCCCATGCTCTTATGACCTTGACTTTGGCCAACAAATCATAAGTCACATGTCAAGTTCTACCCGTCATTCTCCAGGTTGTTTTGAATCCACCCGTACCTACCCTTGACTTTGGCCAACAAGGCAGTACGACTGTTCCAAACCAACGCATCTATCTATGCTGCATATGAATAACCAACAGCTACCAAACACTGTGCCTTGACTTTGGCCAACAAACACAGCTTGAATACTATTGACTACCCATATGAAACGACGGAGGGCTACGAATGGTTTCTGGCGAAAACCTTTAACGTAATGAACTTGATATCGTTGAAGGAACGGATAGCTTTTTAGAAAATATAGTGACGAAAACCTTTACTAAAGAGGTCACTCCCGGTGAAGGGATCTCGGCTCTTTCCCCTTAGAATGGGGTGCTGGATATTCATGACCGAATATCACTGTGCAAAGCAAAAGTAATCGGCTATAGTGAAGTTAATGCCCTGACGCAAACTTCTGTCTAAGGGGTCACTCCCGGTGAAGGGATCTCGGCCCTTGCCTCGTCGACTGAGGAGCAGGATATTCCAAATGAATACCACGATGCAAAACAAAAGTGAACGTCCTTGCAATAACAGCTTTTTGAAAAGTGTTCCAACAACATCAGAATAGGTTTGTTTTAACTTGCATTGATCCGAATCAATGCAGTCCCATCAATTGATCACACCACAAAGAACGAAAATATACTGACGTACGTATATGCCATCCGCATTCGCCACTGGGTCCCGTCATCACCCGTTAGGTTAGCTAACTAACGGCAGAGCGGGGACTGGACTAGCGCGGATGAAAAACATATACAACATCTACTAATATATATACCAATATATTATATTCGCTCAAGGCGTGAATAAAATGCAACATCACAGAAATGTACAGCATCACAGAACAATACAGATATCTGGGATCCCCGGGTTTCACAGAGCCACTACTGAAACCCGACGTTCCCCTGGTCGTGTGGATAGCCTGTGCAATGAAATCCTATACCCCCTACGAGTGCGGCGAATAGCCAGCCAATCCTGGAGTGAAGCCCCTTCCGTCCCAATGCCATGAGATGCTGGCTTGTTGCCTTCTAGAACCCGGCTATCCGTGCACCCCTCCGCGGGATAATCCTAGTACAGAAAGTAAAATATACATACAACGGGTACATCGACCGCAACCTGGTCGTGCCCCAAAATAATAATACAAACAGGCAGTGACGGCAGTCCACATGTCGGACGCTCGTCCCGCAATATCAAATGTACATAATACAACAAAACTGTACTAGCATTGCATCCAGGCTATCCCCCACGACCGATCCGCAACATCACAGCAAAACACAGAACATCAACGTGAAAGTCACGTTCGCAAATCCGTCTAACCGGGCTATAGCAGTTAGACCGGATTTACCGAACGAGTGACATTCACGGTCGCAGATATAATGTAAATACTGTGAAATAATGTGTTTAAAATATCCGATCGATCAAAAATTAACAAGTGGGCCCCCAAGCAATACTGTAGCACTCACAGAAAATCTGGGCCCAATTTTAATATTCCAGAACCCCTATTTTTAGCCCAAAAGCCCACTGCAAAAAAATGATGACATGATCCCTCATTCATGCGGCCTATCCGCGGCCTCCAGAGTGGTAATGGCCGCGGATCCGCGGTCGTACGGAGGGATCGTGTTGTCGAATTTTTCCAGTGTTCTTAGAACTCCCTGCACATCATTCTGAGACAACCTGAAAAATTTTTCGAGACCAAAAAAATTCAACAGAAAACTGATGTGAACAAAAATGCAAGTTTTGGAATTTTGGTCGATCGGAAAAACAAAACACATCAAACGAAGCTAGACGAAGTTAATGGCGAGGCTCTGATACCACTGGAAGTGCACGGCGGCGTCCCGGCCGTCAATCCGACGGCCAAATACAGAAACGGTGATAAACTTTAATTTTGCGAACTTAGCAAACCGGCACCTCCGCGCACTAAACCCCGGATCGGGCCATTAAACTAGGTCTAGCTAACAACAAGACGGGTTAGAGATATACCGAGTGATCCGAGTCCTCCGGTCTTCTCGTCGTCGTCCCGATCTCACGCGGAATGTCCGGTCTCCATCTCCTCGCCGGAAGGGCACCACGTCGCCTGCATATTTTACGGGCTCCCGCCTCTATACCGAGGCAACTCGGGCATGAAGCCGGCAAGTCGACATGCCCAAGATTTGCTGTAGAATGTGTAGTACTTTGTCTCTTTGGGGTTATGTTGCCTTGATGGAGGAATCAACAAGATATGAACTTGGGATTTTTGGTAGCAATGGAAAATGAGATGGATGATTAATTTCCCACACCAAATGAAGCCTCTCAATATTTTCCCCTTCCAAAATTGTGGCCGGCCTAAATTATGTGAGAATGGTGGAGGGAATGAATATGAAGCATGAAGGGAGGTGATGGTAGGAAAAGAAAAGAGGTGAGCACAAACAAAACATCAACCATAACCAATCCACATCAAACCCATAACCCTTCAAATCTCATTTAATGCAAGTGATGGAAGAAAGATATCATAATCAATACAATTGCAAGAAACCCCCTCCACAAATGTTATTTGCACAATTGCAAATAACCCCCTCCATCGGAAAAGTCCGGCCGGGAAAGAACAAAGGAAAACCGGCCGGAACGGAATGCAAACTGGCAACTCCAGAAAACTGGTCCCGTAATAAATTACAGGAAAACCCCGATACTGTGCATACACACCCGCATCTGTATTCCGTCCGGATACAAATGCAAAGAGACAAAATCTACACTGTACTAAACTAGGATCCGGCTTAAAACAAAGCCGGCTAGTAATATCCGTTCGATCCTGATCCGTGCAATACCGCACGTATCCGATCGAACCTTGCCATATATCTATATGGCCTCTAGTACTAACCGTCCGATCCTGATCCGTGCAATACCGCACGTATCTGATCGGACCCTGCCATATCTCCATACGGCCTCTACAGCGTTTCGCCCGAAAGCTTGAGTAACTGAAGGTGTGGTGGACTCTAAAGACTCGTCAATACTATGGCTGTGGATTTAACCACTAGCACGTCAGAGGTATAAGCCAATACGTAACGGGCCACCAGCTATTGACTAAAAGGGACGTCAATGAGCGAACTCATCCTGACACCCTACTGAGCCTGTCAGTGACAATATCCGTACAGTCCGGTCCGTTCATCTATGAGCATCGCATGTCGGGCCTAGGGGGTTGGTAAAAGTCAGACCCCCAAAAAGCGGTACAAGTCGTGTCGGAGTGTAGGCCAGAACACCCTGAGATACTACTGGAATACCTACCAGTAAATCTCCTGCCTTGGCCAAGGACTTCGTGTAATGGCTCTCCTAGACACAGCGCGACCTCACCCCCAATACCGGGAGAGACGAACCCCCGAAGATCCGCTCACTGCCTCCATGTGGCTCGGGACTGTACCCAACTAAAACCTGTTTGCACGACTCCTTTGAGCCGTGGTAGGGTAGTAATCAAAGCACAGTGGGAACTCACACGAGACAAATGACGATCCCCAGGTCGATGAACTAACCTGTATATATGTCACCTGGGAACTGCTATCTGACGTTAGGTATAAGACCAACTAGCATGTTCTCGGCGAGTCCTGTCCGGTGTACTCATAACCCAATGAGCACCTGTATACATCTTAGGTGAACCAACTGACACCAGTGGCTTGTGAGACCGGCCACCGCCCCTCGTCGGGGTCTCGACTGTATACACTAGTCTGCTCTGGAGAATCGATGCCCTGTCTCAAAACTCCCACGACTAGGGACCTTTTAAGGATGTGCTTATAGACTCCAGCTCTCACTTATATGATCGCCCTCATACTGCCGGCAGTCAAGCAAGAATCCTAGGGGCTCTATCAACATGCAATAGCGACCTGTCAGGTCACCTAAAGCAGTACACGATGATAAAGGTAAACCAGATAGCATACTATCATCTCGAGTAAGACTGTCGTACCGGGATAGGTCCTCCCTCAATCATTGCAATCACGTGCCTGTGATCCAATAATTGACTCTGAGGGCACTATCTCCAACAATATCCAACTTGGAGAGAGTTTTAATGGGTTAGTTGAGGATATGTAAATGTTATGAGCATGGCTAGTTTTCGTGTGTGGGCGGTGTGATTGGTTTTGACGGTTGTACTCATCGCGACCTATACTAGTATAATTGATTTGATGGGAGAAAAACGTTTGACAGCAGGGTATGATTTAGAGAGAGATCTATCTGATTGTCGATTAACGGTTGTCGTAGGAATGATTAGTGGTGCAAGATTGATTATACGTGAACAGTGTTGGTTAAATTCCCGTGTTGCTTGATCATTGCTATCAACTTTTAATCAATGACGGGTTTTTAGGAAGATAAATATGATTAAATGATCTGAATTTGTTTATCGGCTTAACTCATGCCTAACAACATATTTCGTAACTCGGCCATTTATAATGCTGCTTACAAAGAGAACAAAAGCACGGATAGGCTTTATTTTCATCCTACTCGTTACTTTTTTGGGAATTTGGAGTTGGTATTTACATTTTTTTAATGATGTTGGTTCGTTCTTTTAAAATGATGGTTGGAGTTGAATTTGATTAGACAAAAACTCCATTAAGATTAATTTATCTAGTGTTGTCACATGACTTGATGATATCCTAATCCCTTGTTGGAAAATTATATATATATATATATATATATATATATATATATATATATATATATAGATATACATATAATGAAGGAGGGAATTTTCTCTTATGGCGTCGAAAAAATACGTCCTTCCTTATTTTTTCCGACGATCGACATACATCATATTCTTCGTTATCATCTAAGATGTGGGTACAACAAATTTCATGTGATTCTACAACTTTTCACTGTTGATTTAGTGGGTTCAAAATTAAGGGCAATAAAATTTTTTACATTGTTAAATCAACGATGAAAAGGTTATAGAATCACATGAAATTTGATGTATCCACATCTTAGATGATAACGAAGAAAATGATGAATACCGATCATCGAAAAAAATAAGGGAGGACGTACTTTTTCGACGTCATTTTCATTAAATGTGGTAAAATTAAGTGTATAAAATCATGCCATATAAATAGATTGTGTTCGTGAATGGCGATCTAGTTAGGCGAACCAAAGTGTTGCATTGATGAAAGTTTACCGTAGAGGAAATTACGGCTAGCTCTATGCATTTAATCTGAATGTATCCAGTAATTACTAGCATGTATAGAAAAGTTGGTTTAATTTATGAAAAAATGGGGAGACAACATGCATGTATGTATATAGGTAACATCTGCCAATATGCCATATCCAGACCGCAATCTATTTTTTCCTATTGGCTAATATGAAAATATCGGCCCGCGTATATGACATAATCAAAGTTGTTAAATCTTGATACGGTTTGTGTTTCGTTTTTTATTTATCAGTTCTATCAATGTTGCGTATAACGCTTTATGATATCAGTATCCTACATTTGTAGTTTTAATTATTCATTGTTATAGATGAATACCATTGCAATAATAGTTTTTGGTTGATGAATGCTATTGCAATGTAGGATGATCAGTTCTATCAATCTTGATCTCAATGGTTTAAAATCATGTTACACATACAACACGAATGCACAACAAACGCATAATTAGAGAGCGATTCGAGATATTCAGGTTAAAACCAATATATGATACTCGATAATAATATGAAACCTTCATATTCCCATCGATACTCATATATGAAACTAAAAGCGCCACTTAGTCCCCGTCTATCGGTTAACATACGTGCGATGCTCGTCGTGACCTAGAACTATACGAAAGTTGTTAAATATCGGACAGTATAGCTCGATACTAACAACCGTCGTATATGACATAATCAAAGTTGTTATATCTTGATACGGTTTGTGTTTCGTTTTTTTATTTATCAGTTCTATCAATGTTGCGTATAACGCTTTATGATATCAGTATCCTACATTTGTAGTTTTAATTGTTGATTGTTATAGATGAATACCATTGCAATAATATTTTTTGGTTGATGAATGCTATTGCAATGTAGGATGATCAGTTCTATCAATCTTGATCTCAATGGTTTAAAATCATGTTACACATACAACACGAATGCACAACAAACGCATAATTAGAGAGCGATTCGAGATATTTAGGTTAAAACCAATATATGATACTCGATGATAATATGAAACCTTCATATTCCCATCGATACTCATATATGAAACTAAAAGCGCCACTTAGTCCCCGTCTATCGGTTAACATACGTGCGATACTCGTCGTGACCTAGAACTATACGAAAGTTGTTAAATATCGGACAGTATAGCTCGATACTAACAACCGTCGTATAGTCTACGCGACGAGAAAATTCAATCGTATGGTAACCCATAGATTTGTCCCGTGTGGACAAGTTAAGAATGTATAAAGCAAACGCCTTCATTCACTTGTGTTTTCATCCGTTTCGAGATATTTCGTCGGTACCTTTCCGCTGGTTCTCCGTATACAAAGATAGATTAGATGTTCATTTCAACGTTGTTTCACAGCTTTGAAATGATTATCTATTCTATTACAGTGTACTCGGAGAACAGCGTGGAAGTGCTGCCGAAATTTACTCGAAACGGTTGAAAGCACAAGTGATGGGCGTTCGCTCTATACATTCTTAATGGGATAGAAGCCTACCCCCGACAGCCGGAACACACACATACAACAAGAATACACAACAAACGCATAATTAGAGAGCGATTCGAGATATTCGGGTTAAAACCAATATATGATACTCGATGATAATATGAAACCTTCATATTCCCATCGATACTCATATATGAAACTAAAAGCGCCACTTAGTCCCCGTCTATCGGTTAACATACATGCGATACTCGTCGTGACCTAGAACTATACGAAGGTTGTTAAATATCGGACAGTATAGCTCGATACTAACAACCGTCGTATAGTCTATGCGACGAGAAAATTCAATCGTATGGTAACCCATAGATTTGTCCCATGTAGACAAGTTAAGAATGTATAAAGCAAACGCCTTCATTCACTTGTGTTTTCATCCGTTTCGAGATATTTCGTCGGCACCTTTCCGCTGGTTCTCCGTATACAAAGATAGATTAGATGTTCATTTCAACGTTGTTTCACAGCTTTGAAATGATTATCTATTCTATTACAGTGTACTCGGAGAACAGCGGGGAAGTGCTGCCAAAATTTACTCGAAACGGTTGAAAGCACAAGTGATGGGCGTTCGCTCTATACATTCTTAATGGGATAGAAGCCTACCCCCGACAGCCGGAACACACACATACAACAAGAATACACAACAAACGCATAATTAGAGAGCGATTCGAGATGTTCGGGTTAAAACCAATATATGATAATATGAAACCTTCATATTCCCATCGATACTCATATATGAAACTAAAAGCGCCACTTAGTCCCCGTCTATCGGTTAACATACGTGCGATGCTCGTCATGACCTAGAACTATACGAAGGTTGTTAAATATCGGACAGTATAGCTCGATACTAACAACCGTCGTATAGTCTACGCGACGTGAAAATTCAATCGTATGGTAACCCATAGATTTGTCCCGTGTGGACAAGTTAAGAATGTATAAAGCAAACGCCTTCATTCACTTGTGTTTTCATCCGTTTCGAGATATTTCGTCGGTACCTTTCCGCTGGTTCTCCGTGTACAAAGATAAATTAGATATTCATTTCAACGTTGTTTCACAGCTTTGAAATGATTATCTATTCTATTACAGTGTACTCGGAGAACAGCGGGGAGGTGCTGCCGAAATTTACTTGAAACGGTTGAAAGCACAAGTGATGGGCGTTCGCTCTATACATTCTTAATGGGATAGAAGCCTACCCCCGACAGCCGGAACACACACATACAACAAGAATACACAACAAACGCATAATTATAGAGCGATTCGAGATGTTCGGGTTAAAACCAATATATGATAATATGAAACCTTCATATTCCCATCGATACTCATATATGAAACTAAAAGCGCCACTTAGTCCCCGTCTATCGGTTAACATACGTGCGATAATTTATTATTTTCAACGAAAAACGCACACACAAAGCATATACACGGATTTTCTCCTTTGTCGGTAACTATCCCGTTCTTATATTTCTCAATATAATCAGCATAACCTACAATTTATATGTTATACGGTCTAACATGGCCCATGAGTACGTCAGAGTTAAGGACTGGATGTATGTGGATTGGAAACAATGTATGCAACCTTAGTTTGTCGCAGGAGTTGCTGCTTTCCTTGAATTTGCACGCGTACATAATAAGATCATAATAGAGAAGATTCTCTGTCCGTGCGATAGATGTGGCAATAAGTACTGGCAGAAGGTAGAATTGGCAGAGCTTCATATTATAAAACATGGGTTTACTAGACTTTATACAACTTGGAAATATCACGGGGAAGGAGAAGAATGCAGTACTGCGGTAGAAGAAAAAGGAGAACACGATAATGCGGCAGGAGAAGAAGAAGAATTCGGTAATGCGGCAGGAGACGGAAATTTATTTCCATCAGAAGAAATGGAGGATATGGTAGAGGCTGCCCTAGGTGAATCTATTTGTACCGAAGATGACATTCCTTCCGGTCAAGGACCGCGTGCGGATAAATATGAAAATTTCATGAATGATGCTAGGAAACCAATTTATGAGAATGCGAAGTATTCCACCCTCTCATGGTTCGTCCAACTTTTCCAGATTAAGTGCCTAAATGGATGGAGCAACAAGTCATTCACAATGCTTCTTTCGTTCTTGAAAGATTCTATGCCTCCGGGAAATAATGTGCCCGAAAGCTGGTACGAAGCCCAGAAGATGATGTCTGATTTGGGTCTAAAGTGCGAGAAGATTCAAGCATGTCCTAAAAATTGCGTGTTGTACCGGAAAGAGAATTCAGATTTGAAAGAGTGTCCAACATGCGGAGAGGCCAGGTATAAGCCGAAAGATTCTGATAAGAAGCATGATATACCTGTGAAGATAGCACGATACTTTCCCATAATACAGAGGCTACAGAGGCTATTCAGGTGCAAGAAAACAGTCGAGCCAATGATTTGGCATCACCGTGCTCCTCCAAGCGAAAATGGAAAAATGTGACATCTAAGAGATTCACCAGCATGGAAGGATTTCGATAGGAGGCACGCAATATTCAGTAGCGATCCTTGCAATGTCCGGCTCGGACTGGCTACCGATGGCTTCTGCCCATTCAACTATATGGCTGGAAGTCACAGTACATGGCCCGTTGTGATGATAATTTAGAGAATAAGTTCTTTTGGATTAATTGTTATATCTATGTTTGTGTGTGTATGAAATGATATAATATTAATGTCATAATTATTTGTCGAAAACAGAATTCATTTTAACGAGGTACGTGAGGGGCATCCTGATTGGAACGAAGAACGTTTGGAAAAATACCATCAGGATAATTTTTGTGATTGGGTCACAGATCATGTAAGTTATTCGAATAACATTTTATTGCTATCAGTTTTAATCTAAACTTGTATCGTTATGTATTTGTCATAAAATTTGTTTTGTTAGATCCACGATCCGAACTTGTCTGCATCATTTGAGAGTGATTCAAGATGTTTAGCTCAATTTCCTAGTATGGAGGTTGCATATTACAAAGGATTTGGTGTCCTTGGATACAAATTCGAAGTTAAGGACATAGAAACATCTAGAACCACTCAGAATAGTGGGATTGCGATGGTAGGATCGGACTGTATGATTTACTATATGTACTTAAATTGTATACTCGGCATCCACTATCCCGGACGATCAGAACCCTTTTATATATTCCAGTGTACTTGGTACGATCCGCGAACTGATACGGACAGGTAGAGAAGCAGTCTTGGGACTTAGAAAGATGAATATGGATTGACCAGTGTGAACACACTTCGATTTTATGGTCAGGACGATCCGTTTATCTTTCCGAACCAAGCGTTCCAAGTATACTACTCACAGTGTTTAAAGCATCCGGGGTGGAGTGTTGTATGCCGATGGAAACCCAGAGATGTCTACGATGTCCCAGAATACGAGGACAGCGATGAGGACGAAGAAGAGAGAAAGCTTAAAGTGCTCCGACCGTCTGTTTCGAAGGACGGGTTGTCTTCGACCGATCATGAAGTTACGTGGGTTAGAAATGACATCGACGATGAAATCCAAGTAGATATGTATGATGCGCCCACGAAACGAAAAAGGTTATCAGTAATGTTATATTATTACTTCACATTTTACGCTCTATACATATATAGTCAATACTTTTAATGATTGTCTAATGCGTCCACGAACCGTTTATCTAGATTTGATGACGATGTCGGGAGCAGCGAGGGGCGGCAGGAGCTCCAGCCGCGGCAGAGGCAGAGGCAGAGGCAGAGCGGTTCTGCCGCCCGGAGAGCTCCGTAGGGAGCTTCAGAGGGCCGATCTTGCACCTAGATCGGAGACCCCTTCGGATGCCTCCTTCCGTGTGGATTTTTCCACACCTCCAGGTATACTGCACGCATATCCATTTTGAATGTAATATTACAGATATTCATGCCTGTTTATGTCAAAATTACTTATACTGTCAATGTTTGATTGTCTAGTTGTTGGTGATGCGTCCACATCTGGGACAGAGGCCACCCCCGCTCCTCCAGGTATGTTTATATATCATATAGTGTATGTATATTGATTTAGAATGCTATATCGTAAATACACACATTCCTTTTGCTCTTACTTAGCAATTTTTATTATTGTCTAGCTGTAGGTGGTGACACCACCGCACCTGCGGGTATGTTTATATATCCTATAGTGCATGCATATTGATTTAGAACGTTATATTATTGATCTACACATTCTTTTTGCAATTCCTTATATAATCTATTTTTAATTGTCTAATTATAGGTGGTGCGTCCACATCTTCCGCAGGGGCCACTCCTGCCGCTTCCATACCCTCCGCATCGTCTGCAGGTTAGTATGAATAAATTTAAAATATTTATTCATTTTACATATGTTCTATAGAATAAATATGAACTTCATGAAAATTTAGCGTCGATGTTTATTTTCTAGTTGGAGGGGATGCGTCCGCATCCGGGACCCCGGTTGTTCCTCACCGGAGGAACTATCGTCCCGCTCGTTCTGCTGCCCGGGCCCAGGCTCGTGCGATAGTCACCGGAGGTATATATCACACTTGAATTTTCGTTTAACCTTGATTTCTTAATACAACTTTGTCTTATTATTGATTGTCTTGATATTTCTTGCAGACGCAGGGCCTCCCCATCCCCAGAGGGGGACTCGAGGTCCGAATCAGTCTCATAGGCTGAGGCCTGACAGAGCTGGGGGGGAGGCAGCATTCCCCCTTTTTTTACCCTTGACTATCACTATACCGGTCCTCATGCCGAGAGGTTCGGCCGGTATTTGGGGGACGAGAGCCGGCTCGTGAAGAACTATCCACTTTACGTTGAGTGGGGCGAGCAGCACCGGCGCTCATTCGCCCTCTTTTTTGATCAGGCTCGGGTATGTATTAATATATATTTTCATTTGATCTATCCAATATATTTATTATTAACACTTGCAATCTAATAACAATGTTTTTTCGTATTTTCAGTTGGATTACGATTTTCAGCCTGTAGCCGACCCTGATCACCCGGGGAGGGTGCTCGACCTTCATGCTCTGTACAATGGCCTGATGAAGAACATGCAGGCCAAGGTCCGATACAACAGGAATGAGCTGAAGGCCGACTGCTACTCCCTGTGGATGGCGACCCCCGAGACAGAGAGAGCGGCCCTCCTATCTACTCCGGCGTTTGCGAGAGTCGACGTAGAGACACGGCCTCTATTGTGCGCTTATTTCGACTCCCAACGCAAACATGTATGTATTTTAAATGTAATTCATTATTTATGATATAATTTATTTCTTTGTGTTTCTTAATTAGAAAACTAAATGTTAATGCGTTGTGCAGAAACAGGCCGCTCAGAATACAGAGAACAGGAAGTCAGCGAAGAGGGGTCGCCCCACTTATACAGGTGGCTCGAGGAACATTACTCGAGCCATGGAGTTATCGGTAAATTACAATAGACCGACCTTTGTGATATTCTGCAATATTAAGAGTTGTTTTCTAATATTTCTAATATTAAGAGTTACTTTCTAATATTGCAGACATCTCGGACCGTGGCGTCAGGTGGTACACCGAGCGTGCTGTCTGCATATCTTGCCGTCCACGGCACCTCGACAGATCGCGCCACGGGCGAGCTTCGATATCCCAACGTCGCTACCCAGGAGTACTGCGTAAGTGTTAATATTTTTTTACCCAAATTTGAAATTTTAGTTTTGGAAGGTTCAAGTTTAAATTTTATACTTATACTTTACTGCTTAATGTGGGTGTAGGAGCGGGTGGTTGAGCAGGCCCAGGCCTCGGGGATCGATTTTACCGGACAGAGCGATCCGAGGCTGCTGACCCCAGTTCTGGACGTCGCACAAGGAGGGCACCACGGAGGTTGGGAGAGAGGCCGGGGACTGGGCCCTAGCAGGGCCCATATGGGGTTGGACTCCACCCCGGCGGTTACTTCCTCCATCTCCAGTGACCGACGTGTCCATCAGGAACTGGAGAGCTTGAGGGCCACCGTTCAGGAGTTGAAGGAGATGCTGGTATGTATATTGCTTTATAGTAAAATATCATGTCATATTATATAGATATCAACATATCCATAATTAGTACGTAGCTTGAGCTTATTTGGTTTTAGACTTAAGTTTGATTAATCATACATACAGATGTAATTAAAATAAACAACAAACTAGATATCCAAATGGGGTTTCGAAATAACTTAATAATGATACGAATTCGAATAATACACAGTTCTTACACGCTTATTACACACGTTAGGTCCAGACGCGACAGGGTACATCGGCCGAGCCTCCACATGCATCTCCTTCGGCTGCGGCTCCGCAAGCCACTACATCGGCTGCGGTTCTGCAGACAGCTCCTGTAGCTCCACCGCCCACTCAGACTCCCGCAGCCGCGGCTCCGCAAGCGACTACCTCGACGGCTGCTGCGCAGACCACATCGCCAGCTCCACATGCCGCTCAGACTCCCGCTCGCGACGAATTGCAGAGTTTATTAACCGAGGAGCAGGCGTGTGTTATTCTATCGTTATTCAGAAGTGGAGCTGGACCGAACTAGGATAGCTTTTTGGTTCTTATTTTTTGAAACATGTATTTATTTATATCATTCACATTGTACTACATTTTGAAACGATATTGATATTGGTTTATATTTATTTCATATTCAGTTTTTGGGTTTCTTTTGTATATTATATATATGCGTGAGATGTGATTATGAATACTGCAATATATGTTGTGTGATGATTAATTTTATATTTGATTGATGTATATATTATTGTGCACAGGGCGGGAAAAAATCAAGCAGCCCATTTTTAAAAAAAAAATACAGATAATATGTACCTACGGATTAATCCGTAGGTACACATGTTGCCCCTACGGCTATATCCGTTGGGGCAACATATCAGCAATAACTGATATTTCACCCCTGATCTCAGTGCCAGAGGGTTAGAAGTGCCCCTACGGACATATCCGTAGGGGCCACTGCCTCTCCCCTACGGCGTTATCCGTAGGGGCAAAATATCAGGAATCCTGATATTTTGCCCCTATGGAAAAGTACCTACGTAGATATCCGTAGGGGGTAGTACATGGACCTACGGGTATATCCGTAGGTACATGTAATATATTAAAAAAACCCGTAAATAATATAAAATTTTATACCCTACGGATTATTCCATAGGGGCAACAGGACCTACACATAAATCCGTAGGGGCAAGAATTTGCCCGTAGAGACAAGTTCAGGGCCTCAACTTGCACCTGCGGCCTTTGCACCTACGGGGTATTTTTTCGCCCCTACGCATATAACCGTAGGGGCAACCTTATTTGTAGTAGTGACGCGTACTATGGAACAACAGGGTAAAGACTTAACCCATAAACTACAAGCTTGTTCTTGCTTTTATTTATCAAACATTACTTATAACTCATTTTTAGAGTTGAAATACAACTTCATATTTACATTGAACTTGATATAAACGTACAAGGATTTCAGGGTCATTACATATTTGATTTGAGTTTTGCCTCCCGCAACATTTCATTTTATCAATCAGTATTTGTAGCAATTAAATGGTTCAAGAATATGAAAGTATGGTTGCTTACAGGTAGAGTATAGGGCGATGCTACATTTGCTGCAAATTTCCATTGAAAGAAAAATGGCTTTGTTGTGGTATATTTGATCATTTGAATAATCATAATTTGTCAAAAAGTTGCGGAATTTGGATCGGAGACTCTTAAAACTATACTTGTGTTCTGTCTCTCATCATTTGTTTCATCTGACATTACAACCTCTAAGCATATGGCCTTTTATATAACAAATACATTATAAGCCAAATACTTTTCACACTAACCAAATACTTTTCAACACCATCAAATTTTCAATTTGTTTATCAATGCGCGGCCAAAATTCTTTCAATACCTAGGTTAGCTTGTTCCGACAAAACAAACACAAAACTCCTATCATGGTTGCACTCAACAACTTATTTCTAGATTTTCTAATATCTTTGATCGTTTGTCTTAAAACTACATGATTGAACTAGAATGCACACGTATATGAAGAGACTACAATGCAGCTATAACAACTGTTTATCAATACACGCCATGCCTTCCATGAGGGTGAGAGACTTGTGTATCATGTATCATCATGGAAGGTCTATCATATTTGTCCGTATCAGATACAAAATACGGTCCAAGAAGAAGAGAAACTAAAATGGATATGTGTTTACAATTCTACTGGTATCCTAACCTTCACTGGTCTTACTTGGAACTCCATGTAACCCTACTACAATACTCTTAATTTGTTCAAAGCATATTTGTGGTCCTGAGCTTTGTCCGTTGCAGTTCACATCAAATTTTCCAAAATAGAGAAGAAGAAGAAGAAGAAAAGGGCTAAAAAGGGCTTAAAAGAGATGAGGACCACGAGGCAGCACATGCCAATCAATCAATTCATATCCCTTCTGCATGAATGTGGAAATAGACATAGGTGACCGGCCGTTGCCGGTCACAAAAGGGACCAGCATAATTTCCACATGAGTGCAATGCTCACACACGTGTGAAGCCCGCAAGCTGCAAGCCCCCCAAGGACCACAGCCATGCATTGTGACCGTTACGTGCCTGGTCAGATCATTTGCCATCTCAAGGCTTATCTTAGGCACGTGTGGGTTTGGCTTTGATTGAAGTTATGGTGCGATTGGTGAGTGGGGGGTCCTGTGGTCGGTGGGAACATCTTAAATGTGTGACCTACCCCAATCCATGTAGTGTTTTAATGCAAAATCCAACTCAGCCCTGCTCTGACAACAAAGTTTTGGAAATCATAATTTCCATTAAATTAAAACGTAACGTGCAAACCGTGGTTTCGTAAATTAAATCAGGATTTCGCAAAGTTAAAATCGTTTGACAACATGATTTATGCAGTAAGGCAGGTTTCGTTTTTTTGGTGCGTGAGAGATTTTTTATTTTTACAATTATTATATGCAATCTAAAACCCTCTCGTCAACAACTTTCATGTCAGTAACATCTATCCTACAGGCCACGGGAGGCAACATATAAATATGTGATTATGAAAAAGAGGAGAGGGGGCCGGGGGGGGGGGGGTGGTGGTGGTGGTTGGGGAGGAGGGGGTAAAGACATATAAATATGTGTCTTTATAGGTCCCCTCTTCCTCCTCTCCTTAAAAATTCTTTTGCATCTATTTACATTGTTCATTTGTTGCTTTAGATGAAAGAAAATGGTGGTCCTTGTATTCTTAAGGGATGAGGATGAACAAGACATCTCCATCTATAACTTTGGTATCAATCCTATGTATGACTTGCACCAAACCTTTAGTGTCGAATGCAATATGCATATATAGAATATTAACTTTAATTTCAATGAGATTGACTAGTTTTATTTCTTTTTGATGAATTTTGAAGTGCACTATGGTCTCTATCAAATATAGGGAGAAGAAAGGAATAATTACTATAGCAACATCTTGTTATCTTCACTGCCTTTGGTTGAAAATTGACATGCTCCTTTTGGAAATTTAGGATTAGCTATTGTAGAGAAAAAACTACACTTTCACCTTATCTCCAAGAAATGTGATGTGATGGATGATTATCCTTCAATTTTAACACTTCGAAATTTTCAACATTGCAAACCTAGTCTAGTCACCAATTTCAACATATTAGGCTTCATTTGGAAGATACATTTTGGACAAAAGAGGAATAAGATTCCAAGAGATTATCACTCCCTATCACTCATCTTAACATTAAAAAGCAATTAATTTACTTCCTATATATTATCATTTAACAATGTTATTACCATGTATGTTAGCTTATCTCAAACCATTCTAACTGTAATTCATAATCTTCTTGATCCAAAATTATAACTTCTTAGATATATTAACATACATATAATAAACGAGATACGAGACACACAGATACGCAGCATTTCAAGTTTATATATATTTTATCCTCATTCATCTGATAAATTAAATATACTTGATGAAATGATGAGAATTCTTACGAATGATCTAATGTCTCTTGGTCCGCTCATTAATTTTACTATTAGTGTACAGTTGATTGTGCCACAATGTGGAATCCTTGAGCCCCACAGAACAAACATTAGACTAATCAAATGATTCCTTGCTCTATGTATTTATCTAATATTAATCTCTTCATATTATATTCTTGGCTAGCTAGTGCGTCACTGCATATGTATGCAAGTCACTATTGCCCATGAAAATCTCATAGTAGTTTAATTAGTATGCATGTCTTCTATAATAATATCATTAGGTTTTGCTCTTTACAAGGAATCGTTTTATTCAATGTATATATGATGAATTCTCTTTTGTTTCCTTTTCATATTTTATATATCTTTCTTAATTTATTTGAATGGACCAAGAATATAGCTTCCCATGTTGCAAAGAAGAGGGACATGCAAATGGGATCTTGACCAAAGAGAAGGCAAGGGACATGCAAAAGTTTAATCGCCAAAGTATTTATTCTGAAAGTAATTTAAGAGTCGGTTATCCTTTATCCTATACAAATGTCAGTTCTATTTTATCTTACCCTAATAAGTAATACATGCTAGACATCAAAATTAGAGAAAATATATGATAACTTCAAATCACTATGAAGAACTATTTACTTTCCCCTCACTGAAAAGTACAGTATAATACTAGTTTAGTTTTAATGTCTCCACTTGCAACTCAAGGTCACTAACGGGCTGGGCCATCGCGGGCCGGCCCGGTCCGGCACGAGCGCCATGTGGCGGGCCCAGCCCGGCGCGGCCCGGACTGGACCAACAGTTGGCTGCCCGAAGGTCCTGCCCGAGCCCGGCCAAATTCGAATTTGAATTTGATCGTTTGGCCTGAGGGTTTGGGACGGGGGCTGGTCAATTCCATGGGATGGGTTCTTTTTCTGAATGGGGATAGGTTTTTTAATAAAGAGGGAAATTTGAATTAAAGTGGGGGTTGCAAAATTATCTAAAATCTCCTCACACAAAATTATACATTCCTATATCCTTAATCCAAAACTCTATAAATTCCTATTTACACTTCTCATTCTTCTTATAATTCACAACAACAAAATTTTCAATCTCATAATCACTCTCTTTAATTTCCGAGAAGTTAACTATTAAAGTTGGAATCACGCAATCTTCTTTTATGTAGTCTCATTCTTCATTTCAGTTTTATTAATTTGATTATGTTTTTTGAAATCAGGTTTTTTTTGTATTGATTATATATTTTTCTCGTATATTTTTTATCATCTCTTTTTCTCTCTTACTAATATTTTTAATTAAGAATGTCAGGTTCATCTTTACAAGCTAACATGGGTTCTTCATCTTCACGGAGACGTTCATTTCAAATCGATATGGATTCACAAAAGAGACAGAAATTAACTAATATGCTGCAAACTAATTTTGATTTTTATTCTCGTAATTATGAATGTTTTAATTATGAGATCTCTGCTACGTCATAAAGTCATGTCCATGAAGAAGTTTATGCTCCTACCGTTTCTGAAGTAAGAACTTCTGTCCCTAAATATAAAAGAGTTAAAAAGTTTTTATGTTTGGAAACATTTTGTAATACAAACAGTTGCAGGTAAAGATGAGCGTGCAGTTTGTACTCATTGTCAAGCAGATTTTACTTGTGACACTTTATGTGGAACTATCCACCTAAAAAGATATTTAATCAAACACGAAAAAGTAAAATCTCGACAGACGAGTCTAAGTATGTCGTTGATTGATCATTGATTCTCACCTCTTTAATTTTGAAGAAAAGATGTAGTAAAGAAGTTATGAAATTTTTTAGTCGTATAATAACCACAATTAATAACGGTGTCGCATGTAGCGAGCGTTAGTGAGTACGGGTCGTCCTCTGGGATTCGTGAATTTGATTACTCTTGCTTTAGTTGAGTCGAAAGAAATAGTAAAGTCAAGAAAAATATTTCAAGATTTAATTGAGTTTATCATTTCAAGAAAATCAAGAGAAAGTTCAAGATTTAGTAATTAAGAAAATATCCAAGATGAATTTTAGTTATCAAGAAAATTGAAGAATACTTTGTAGAATTCGATAGGAATTAGTATCAATAGATGAATACTCAAAATGACTCTTCTTATCTTTTGAAAGAGTTATAACATAGATTAATGGCAATGAATGAAAATTAGGGATCTATTGAAAAAACTAGGGTTTCTTCTTCACTATCTCTTGTCTTTTCATTGATCACCATTCAAATCTAGCCTTTAGCAAAGAAAATCATCAATTATCTAATCCCAAATTGCAACGAGATTATCAAGAACGATGATCTCACTCCTAATTTGGTCGTTGATGATTCTTTTTTCTAAAGTTCATAATCTTCATAAGACGTAAGATGAGTATAGGATTTTATCACCATTTGATCTACCAAATTCCTTCGAATCCTAACAAATAGAGATTTATTCACACATCATGAGATTCAAAGATTTAATAAATAATGATTTCATAATGCGAAAATGTAAAGAGAGCGAGATTGAACAAATGATCACCTTTATTATTCAACTTCGAATTACACTTCTCAATTCGAGATTACAAGAAAGATTGCTCTCGATCACTCCTTTGAAGAGGTAATTTCTCCGTTGATCTTCTCTTCCCTCGATCACCGTAAGTCTTGAATCTATCAAGGATCACGTGCTCTTGTTGACGATTGGCTTCGTGTAAAGGATCTTGAATGATCTCGCTCGATGAATTTATCACGATTCTTGACTTTGGATCTTGATTTGGAATTGGAACACTTAATCAACCACTCAACAACAACTAACAACCTTTTTATTGTAGGCTTAGGTCCTTTTTTATAGTCCTTAATTAAGCTTCCCTCATAAGCTAGGTTGTTACAAGGAGGATTCTAAAATAAACTAGGTAATTATGAAGCTTGATCAATAAGGTAGGTTGTTAAAAAGAAGTTTTCAGAACAAGCTTGTTACAACGAAGTGTCCTTAGCAAGCCAGGAAGTTGTAATGAAGCTTCTGGAAAGAACTTGTCACCGGAGCCCCCAACTCGGCCGTGGATCCGCGGCGGATCGGCCTGACTCGGCCGCAGTTCCGCGGCCGTTTAGTAAGATCAATGCTTCATTCTTCTTATATCTTCTGGTGTTGGCCTATGGGTATTCAGATGATATTTGGAATCTTCTTATCTCTTCTAAATTTTTACCAGATTTTAACTCTTTGATTTCCTGTATTTTGTTATCGGTGAATTTGCGATTCCGATATCCGACCTGAGATGATTTTTGCACAAGATCTCAATGAAAGATGTTAGAGATATACAATATTATGCGTGAAATAATAAACATACAATTTCCTTCTAAAGTGTTGATTATAATGTATAACATATGGTAATTGGTATTTTCCAGACGAACTTGTAATATGCGTTATATTTAAATTAAATATCCTTAGATGATTAGAAAAATGAGGAAATTATTATGTTAAAGATTGCAATAATTTCGGCTGAACAGTCGTCTAACTTTTTAACTAGTTTTTTTATTCGTAAGATACTAATAAAAGAGAACTTGCAAGATATGTCATACATGCTGAACAACCATTTGGTTTTACAGAAAACAAAAAACTTGATAGATTGGTAAAATATGCATATAATCCAACACTTCAAAGAGTATACAGAACAACACTTAGAAGTTAGAAGTGATTTTTAAAAAAAAATTCATGATGGTAAAGCCAATTTGATTGATATTTTTGTAAATCTTAATAATAAAATTGCATTAATTTCTGAATTTTGGACTATAAAATGGGGTATGAGTTATATTTGTGTTACTGAACGTTTCATTGATAATGATTGGTTTTTACATAAAAGAATTATTAGTTTTTCAAAATTGGAGCATCCACATAGTGGAAATAATATAAATAATTGTATTTTGACTACTGTACGTGAATATAACATTCAAAATAAAATATTTTATGTTAGTTTTGATAATGCTACTAATAATTGTTCTGCTATAGCAATTTTAAAAAATAATTTAAATCTTGTTTTGAATGGAGAATTATTTTATCAAAAATGTACATGCCATATTTTAAATTTGATTGTGCACGATTGTCTTACTATAATTGATCCTCATTTAGCGAAATTTAAAAATGCAATAATATTTATTGAAATCTCTGGATTCTGAAAACAAAATTTTAAGTAAATTTATACCCAGTTAAATTCAAAATTTAGATCTTTCAAATTCAACGTTCCAATTAGGTGGAATTCCACTTATGAGATGTTGAAATGTGTTCTAAAATATTTATTTTACGAGGATTAAATGCCTAATAATAATTTAGAGAATTATGATTAGTTTGTTTGTGAATATGTTTTGAAATTTCTAGAAATATTTTACAATACAACTAAATTTTTATTTGGTGTTTATTATCATGCTACATGTTTAGCAGTAGAACAGTTATTTTATGTTAGTAACATAATTAATGAGCATGTAATTGACCCTGAAAGTGTATTTGCTGGAATGTTATGTAGCATGCTTATGAAATTGAATAATTATTGACAAAAAGTTTTTGAATTGTTTTGTTTGGCTTCTGTTTTTAATCCTAAACTTAAAAAAGATAATTTATTTATTTTATTAGATGGATACTATGAAAACTTAGGTACTGATATAGGAGATTATAAAAATATTTTAGATTCTTATTTGTATGAATTGTATGCACTAGTAAAATAGGGGGTTGCCCCTACGGATATTGGAATCCGTAGGGGCATATTTAACTTGGCCCTACGGATTAATCCGTAGGGCTAAAAGGTTGCCCCTACGGGCACAGACGTCCAAGAATAAAAATATTAATTCTTAATTTGGTGTTTGCCCCTACGGAGCCGCAAACAAAGGACCTACGGGTATATCCGTAGGGGCAAGTAAATATCGATTTAACAAAAACCCAGATCGATCGCCTACGCTCGATCACTTTCTCTCTCTCTCGATCGCGCGCGAAAAAATTCCCCAATTCGCCACGCCGTCGTCGCCAACGTCGTTCTCCTCGTCGCCACCGCCGGTTTCGTCGCCACCTCAGCTCTCGTCGCCACCGCGGTTCAGGTCGTCGCCCCAGCCCCAGCGCAGCAGCGGTTCAGGTGAGTAAATCTTTGGATTACTTTGGGCTTAGGGTTCAGGTGAGGTAAATTAAAGAATTTTGGGATTATTTTGGGCTTAGGGTTCATGGCGCACGAGTTGGGGTTGGGTAGGGGTCGCGGTCGCAGTCGGGGTCGGGGTAGGGTTAGGGTTGGGGTTCGGCTGCTGTGGGGTGGGGCTGGGGTTAGGGTTTGCCTTAGGGTTGGTGTTGGGGTTTATCTGGCCGCACTGGGTTTAGGGTTAGGTTGGGGCTGGGCTGGGGCTGGGGCTGGGGACGGGGGCTGGGGCTGGGTTGGGGTTAAGTGGTGGGGAGTTGGAAAAAAACAAGAAAATGAAAAAGGGTTGCATGCATATACACATTCTCACACATTGGCCATTTATGTAGTTATTTCAATGACCACCGTGACCTTGATTTATGTTGTCACACTACACTTTTGGATTACAAGCGGCATTGTAGTGTTCCTCAATGTGGGCAGCCATACAACCCTGAGGAAATGGAGAATGCTCTCCTTCAAATTGTTCGGCTAAGGGAGAGGCTGTACCATCTGCAAGACCTAGTGTGCCTTGGATGCAGACAAGTTAATGTCGTGCATTTGGCTGAGCAATGTGTATGCGGTGGCTTATTCAAGTACAAAGAACCTTTGTCTGAATTTCTAAGCAAAATGCAGGTGTTTTAGGATATAGCCGTTCGCCAAAACTTTCGATTGTTACAGGATTGTATATCATGGATTTTAGAAGTGAGGTGATGATCAATTTATTGGCGCATTATCATTATTTGTACATAAGTGGGAGGTGTGATTATACATGTTTATAATTATTGAACGGTTGTAATTGTAGTATCCCCCAGTTAACGAATTCTTGTGTATGAGTTAGAGAAGAGTGTACATATGTTATAACATACCTTGACTGTAGTGAACTGTGAGGATCATGCCTCCGAAGAATTTTTTTTTCTCAAAATTTAAATTTTTAGTTTGGACGAGTATTGTTGCCGAAGGCTAGTGATTTGGTACTAAATGCTGTTGAATTGCTTGAATTATTAAGCAACTTGGGGTTAGGGTTAGGTGGATTGATGACAACAAAATACCATAATTTATAACTATATTACTCATATAATGTGTATGTCATGTGAAAGGTAGATGAAGGTCGAGGCAAGCACAACAAATTTGTTGGATGGGACAATGTCAATAGGAGCTCAATGCTATTTGGAAAAATAATAATTCAAAAACATAGTGGAGTTTCCGATTGGTGGCATGGACTAGTTTGATGTATGTAGTTGGTTTGATTTATGAAAAAATAGGGAGACAACATGCATGTATGCATATAGGTAACATCTGCCAATATGCCATATCCAGACCGCAATCTATTTTTGCCTATTGGCTAATATGAAAATATCGGCCTGCGTATATGACATAATCAAAGTTGTTAAATCTTGATACGGTTTGTGTTTCGTTTTTTTATTTATCAGTTCTATCAATGTTGCGTATAACGCTTTATGATATCAGTATCCTACATTTGTAGTTTTAATTGTTGATTGTTATAGATGAATACCATTGCAATAATAGTTTTTGGTTGATGAATGCTATTGCAATATAGGATGATCAGTTCTATCAATCTTGATCTCGATGGTTTAAAATCATGTTACACATACAACACGAATGCACAATAAACGCATAATTAGAGAGCGACTCGAGATATTCAGGTTAAAACCAATATATGATACTCGATGATAATATGAAACCTTCATATTCCCATCGATACTCATATATGAAACTAAAAGCGCCACTTAATCCCCGTCTATCGGTTAACATACGTGCGATGCTCGTCGTGACCTAGAACTATACGAAGGTTGTTAAATATCGGACAGTATAGCTCGATACTAACAACCGTCGTATAGTCTACGCGACGAGAAAATTCAATCGTATGGTAACCCATAGATTTGTCCCGTGTGGACAAGTTAAGAATGTATAAAGCAAACGCCTTCATTCACTTGTGTTTTCATCCGTTTCGAGATATTTCGTCGGTACCTTTCCGCTGGTTCTCCGTGTATAAAGATAGATTAGATGTTCATTTCAACGTTGTTTCACAGTTTTGAAATGATTATCTATTCTATTACAGTGTACTCGGAGAATAGCGGGGAGGTGCTGCCGAAATTTACTCGAAACGGTTGAAAGCACAAGTGATGGGCGTTCGCTCTATACATTCTTAATGGGATAGAAGCCTACCCCCGACAGCCGGAACACACACATACAACAAGAATACACAACAAACGCATAATTAGAGAGCGACTCGAGATGTTCGGGTTAAAACCAATATATGATACTCGATGATAATATGAAACCTTCATATTCCCATCGATACTCATATATGAAACTAAAAGCGCCACTTAGTCCCCGTCTATCGGTTAACATACGTGCGATGCTCGTCGTGACCTAGAACTATACGAAGGTTGTTAAATATCGGACAGTATAGCTCGATACTAACAACCGTCGTATAGTCTACGCGACGAGAAAATTCAATCGTATGGTAACCCATAGATTTGTCCCGTGTGGACAAGTTAAGAATGTATAAAGCAAACGCCTTCATTCACTTGTGTTTTCATCCGTTTCGAGATATTTCGTCGGTACCTTTCCGCTGGTTCTCCGTGTACAAAGATGATTAGATGTTCATTTCAACGTTGTTTCACAGCTTTGAAATGATTATCTATTCTATTACAGTGTACTCGGAGAACAGCGGGGAGGTGCTGCCGAAATTTACTTGAAACGGTTGAAAGCACAAGTGATGGGCGTTCGCTCTATACATTCTTAATGGGATAGAAGCCTACCCCCGACAGCCGGAACACACACACAACAAGAATACACAACAAACGCATAATTAGAGAGCGACTCGAGATGTTCGGGTTAAAACCAATATATGATACTCGATGATAATATGAAACCTTCATATTCCCATCGATACTCGTATATGAAACTAAAAGCACCACTTAGTCTCCGTCTATCGGTTAACATACGTGCGATACTCGTCGTGACCTAGAACTATACGAAGGTTGTTAAATATCGGACAGTATAGCTCGATACTAACAACCGTCGTATAGTCTACGCGACGAGAAAATTCAATCGTATGGTAACCCATAGATTTG
Organism: Agapanthus africanus; assembly: GCA_030015575.1. Taxonomy (NCBI): domain Eukaryota; kingdom Viridiplantae; phylum Streptophyta; class Magnoliopsida; order Asparagales; family Amaryllidaceae; genus Agapanthus; species Agapanthus africanus. The sequence goes on along the minus strand of JASDDO010000250.1, from coordinate 175,376 downwards.
TCCCGTGTGGACAAGTTAAGAATGTATAAAGCAAACGCCTTCATTCACTTGTGTTTTCATCCGTTTCGAGATATTCGTCGGTACCTTTCCGCTGGTTCTCCGTGTACAAAGATAGATTAGATGTTCATTTCAACGTTGTTTCACAGCTTTGAAATGATTATCTATTCTATTACAGTGTACTCGGAGAACAGCGGGGAGGTGCTGCCGAAATTTACTCGAAACGGTTGAAAGCACAAGTGATGGGCGTTCGCTCTATACATTCTTAATGGGATAGAAGCCTACCCCCGACAGCCGGAACACACACATACAAACGCATAATTAGAGAGTGATTCGAGATGTTCGGGTTAAAACCAATATATGATAATATGAAACCTTCATATTCCCATCGATACTCAGATATGAAACTAAAAGCGCCACTTAGTCCCCGTCTATCGGTTAACATAACGTGCAATAATTTATTCTTTTCAACGACAAACGCACACACAAAGCATATACACGGATTTTCTCCTTTGTCAGTAACTATCCCGTTCTTATATTTCTCAATATAGTCAGCATAACCTACAATTTATATGTTATTCAGTCTAACATGGCCCATGAGTACGTCAGAGTTAAGGACCGGATGTATGTGGATTGGAAACAACGTATGCAACCTAAGTTTGTCGCAGGAGTTGCTGCTTTCTGTTCCCCTCCGAAAGACGGCGCACAGGACTGCGATGGCCTGACGCTGAGATTCGGGGCAGATGCTATTTGGTTTTATCCGTCTACCTCTCCGAAAATGCCAAGTTGATTTATGGCACCGTGTATCGGAGGTTTAGACGGATGCGGCCGATATAGCAGACTTCGTCAGATTCCCCCTCAGGATGAGGGGTTTTTGATTGTGGGGACGCTCTTCCCTGCAGGCGCAAGCCCCTGCAGTTAATTACGCTACCGCATCGCGGTAACAAATTTCTCCTTTTCCAGAATTTCACTTCGTGTCGTGTGTGTTTGTTTCATTTGTGGTTGCCCGTGGATTGTATACGGAGACTGAGTAATGCCGTCGCCCGTAGGATGTGGATTAGTCCAAATCCGTGTTTGCTTAGATTTGGGTTTGGTGTTTTCAGTTTAAGGATGCATTAGTCGCGTTGCGGCTAAGATCAACTTAAACATTCGTCAAGGATACGTTAGTCCTGTTTTGGACTAAGATCAACCTGACGTGGTGATTCATTTAATTTATGGCCATCGGGACTCATCACCTCTCTAACATCGTTGAAGGATTACAACGATAGGTGTCAGAGGAGCTCAGAGATGTACCCTTGAACCAAAGCTGATTGAGGGTTTTATAGTCCATTTAAGTGTTTAAGGATACGTTAGCCATGTTTGGGGCTAAGATCAACTTAAACGGGATCGTTTAGATCCGGCAAAAGAGCAATTGGCTCTATTGTTCCAGTTTAGGGACGTAGTGGTCCATTATTAGTTTAGGGACGTCTCGGTCCGATACCAGTTTAAGGACGTAGTGGTCCATTATTAGTTTAGGGACATTTCGGTCCGATGCCAGTTTAGGGACGTAGTGGTCCATTATTAGTTTAAGGACATTTCGGTCCGATGCCAGTTTAGGGACGTGGTGGTCCATCATTAGTTTAAGGACGTCTCGGTTCAATATTAGTTTAAGGACGTCTCGGTCCGATATTAGTTTAAGGACGTCTCGGTCCGACATTAGTTTGTGGTTGTTGGGACCCGTCACCTCTTTGACGTCGTTGAGGAATTACAACGATGGATGTCAAAGGAGTTCGGAGATGTACCCTCAAACCGGACGTGAATTGATTTAGGAGAGCCATTTTGCTCAGTCAATTTAATTTAAGGACTTATGGCCACGATTGGGCTAAGTCCATTTCAACACTTTATTTGCATTGCATTTTTTATGTGGGCTCTACCCACAAAAGATATAGAGTATCAGTTTATTTTGGGCTCTGCCCATTTGCAAAGTATCTACTTCGTTTGGGCTTTGCCCCTTTTTAAAATGCATAGCATTCTGAATATTTTTATTTGGGCTCTGCCCATTTATAAATGATGCAAAGCATCTGTTCTTGTTTGGGCTCTGCCCCTTAAAATAATGCATTTGCGCTTTGTTGAGCCTGTTAGGCCTTCTCTTAATTGGGCTTGGCCCTTTTTAATGCATCTGCGCTTTGCGCTAAGTAATGAGCGCAAGTCCATATGGTGATGACACGTGTCGTGCTCTGATGAGCGCAAGCGCACTAGCGCAGTGCAATGCGCTGTTGCACTGCGCTATTGCGTTGCTGACACGTGGCGCGCTCTCAGCGAGTTGCGCCAATTCCAGAGAGCAAAGCTCTATCTTAAGGGCGCTTAGCGCAAGTGGTTTTATGGCCGACACGTGGCGCTCTCTTAAGAGCGCAGCGGCGCAACTTGGAAGTGCAAAGCACTAAGAATCTTTTTAGATTCAAGAAGGGAAGTGCAAAGCACTGTTTAAGTTCTTGATCTAAATTAGATCAAAGAAAAATAAATTTCTTCTTTATTCGAAGAACCTGAGGTTCATAAAAGTACAAAGCACTATTCTTTTATTATATTTTTTTTATCGTTTTTTAAAGAACCGAAGGTTCACAAGAAGTGCAAAGCACTATTTTCTTTTTTATATAAAGATCATTGATCTTACATTTTTTTTTAGACTAATAGTCTATTAGAAGGAATTTCTTCTAATCCATGAAGGTTCTTTACCTTTTTTTTTAAAATCTTCAGAGCTCTCTCTATTTAAATTTCTTGAGTTCTCCAGAAAAAATGTTCATCCCTTTGAATTGAGGCTTGGGGTCCTTTTTATAGTGCCCACAAATTTGTTGAATTTGTTACCAGGATCTTTTCTGAATGATTTTGGGAATTCTCCCACCGCTGGATCTTTGATCCAAAGGCAGAAGAAAATCTTCTAGTTCTGGAAAGAACAGAAAAGATTTCATAAAAATCTTAATTTAGTTTGGCGCAGATGCCCCAGCGCATGACACGTGTCGCGCAGCGCAGAGCGCAGCGCAAGTGCGCTAGCGCGTCTGCGCTGACACGTGTCGCGCAGCGCAGAGCGCAGCGCAACTGCGCTAGCGCGTCTGCGCTGACACGTGTCGCGCAGCGCAGTGTGCAGTGCAGTTGAAGCGTTGCTTCCTTCAATCAGAGCTTTGCTCTGATTGGGTGCGCTTTCTTGGGCGCTGCGCTCGGCGCGTTGCGCCCGAGACTTGAAGCTTTGCTTCAAAATTTGAATTTTGAATTCAAACAGAGCTTTGCTCTGATTGGGCGAAACAAATGCCCCCCCACCGTTGCGCTCACGTGGCGCACACGTGAGTGCAACGGTGGCAACCCCCCTGACCGTTGGATCAAGGGGGAATCTCAAGAGGCGCAAGCGCCTTATAAATAGGGCGTTTGACCCTTAGAAAATCTCTCCATTAGGTTTTGATTTTCAGAGCTTTGCTCTCATTTAAGAATTTCAGAGCTTTGCTCTTGCTTTCAAAACTCTAGAGCTTTGCTCTCATTTCCCAAAGTTTTTAGAAAACTTTAGGTAATTTTTAATTTAAAATTAAGTTAAATTAATTCAAGTCAATTCTAACCAACAGAGCTTTGCTATCATAGATCTTTTGATCTAAAGAAATTCCCTTTGGGGTTTCATCCACAGAGCTTTGCTCTCACAAATTCACAGATCTACAGAGATCTTGTTCATGGGTTCTAACCCATGAACAGAGCTTTGCTCTTGAATTAAATGTAGATCTTTTAGACTTAAAAAGATGATGAAAATTTTTTCTGTAAGCTTTTATGGATCCTTTGTCAGGATTCCAGAACTTTTAATTTTAAATCTCTTTTTTCTTTTCTTTCTTTGAAACTTTCTCTTCGGTGGGGTATTATAGAGCTAAACTCTTTTTTAAGGAATTTTATTCTTTTAAGACCAGAACTTGACAAGTGTCATTCTGTGATAGAGCTTTGCTCTAAAAGAGGAGATTTTCTCCTTGTCTCTAGTGATTCTTTCCCCCCTTTTTTATTATGGGAATGTTCCCCCCCAGGGGCCAACTGACAATCTCATCCAATGATGAGTTTGTCTTCTTAATTGACGTATTGTCATTTAGATTTTGTGGGTCCCTCTTTGGTCCCCTACTCACTGCACTGTGGTGCGGTGTAATTAATTAATTTTGATTTTAATTTAATTAATGCATTTTCTTCTTTCAATGTCAAACGTTGGGATTACAACACTGACGGCTACATTGCTCTTTTTGCAGCGATCATGTTTGAAGACACTTCATTCCCGTTTGTCCGCTCGGAGGAGGGATTTCCAGAGGCGCCTTTGGACCGTGAGGTTCTGGCCATGATCAAGGCATACGACCCTGAGCACAAGAGTCTCTACCTCTGGGGGTCGTGGTACAATCAAATCATTATGGGCCGACGGAGCTTTACATGCGCGGTGCCGTCGGAACCCATAACGGCGATTCATTATGCTACCCCACCCTCGGTGCAGTATGCCGTGGAGTTGGCGGACTGGACATCAAAAGGTTTTCTACATCCCGCTATAGATGCGATACCGGTTCAGCGTCCTATGGTTTTGGACATCCTAGGACGTCGTATCTGTCAAGGTGAAGCGCGGCCTTGGGGGCAATCGTATAACCTTGGTCTGATTCCCCGCCACCCGATTGGCTATCTGCCGTGGGCCCGGTATATCCTGTCGACGAAGAAGTCACAGTTGATAAGACTAGGATTGTACACCGCAGTCTACGTCTCTCTCTTCCAATATCCTACGCTCCCCACCTGGTGGCTCAAGGCCTTTTTGGAGCAATGGAATATTCCCACCCACACTTTCCTTGCCATGGATCGGGAAGTGTCAATTTCTCTGGAGGAATTTGCGGAGGTGTCCGGCTTACCGGTGATGGGGGAACATTATGAGGAGCTGCTCCCAACAGACGTGTACGTTTTCGGAGCTAGGCCAATGGTGAGGGGGGTCACTCCGGATACTGCTGTTCAACACCAGTTCCCAAGCTTAATTAAAGTGTTGAACATATATGAGTCTCTCTTCGTTGAACATGGGAGTCGAGGAGTTAACTTTGAGGATTTCATTGCTCGGTTCCTTCACCCTAACGCCCTCTCTGCGGCCACTGCCAAGTCTGCCACCCTCGAGGACCCTTTCGGTTTAGGTTTGGATAACCTGCCGGCGAATGAAATAGGTCAAAAGGATTTCTTTCTTCCTAACTTTCCAACCGTGTCTCTTGCAGAAGTAGCAGCCCCTGGGATGGATGAGGAGGCCTTTTTCTTGGGGTTTCTCGGGTTATGGTTGAGTTGGTTCGCTATCCCAATGCACTCTCATCGAATGCGACCCTCTGTCTTTATCCAGCACATCGGATGGTCATCGGGGTGAAGGTAGCTGTTGGGATCGCCGGCCTGGCACACTTATACCACGGTCTCAGTCGAGCGGCGGATGCCAGTGAGCCCGGGGTGTTGCATGTGGTCTTCCCGATGCATTACTTCGCGTCGTGGCTCGAGTTACACACAGCGGGTGTCTTCGGAATGCATAAGAGGCCTTCGTTCTTTGACAAGAGCGGTTTTCCTCGCATTATACAGCTGATCGGTGCATCAATTGTAAACCCCTCACAACGGAATGCTAGGGGCCTGCTCCTTCGCCCCCATACCGTCGAAGCCGGGATGTCCTTTGTCGATAAGGTGTTGACCGTTGTAAAGGTGTCTACCACCGTGACGCGGCCATTACAGGATATCTTTAAGGATGGAGCTTCTGTTTTAACGGCCCGGGAGACCCTCCACTTATATTCCATTAGACCGGGCTTTTTAGTTTTTAGGCAGAATGATGTGGCAATTTTTATGAGGTATAACCCACATCGTTTTGCTCAACAACTGGGCTACGATTAAGGGGTCCCCTTGGAAGCCTTTTTGGTGGAACCAGCTGCCACTGAAGAGGGGATGGAGAACGCCTTGCACCATTTCATGCGCGTGAATACGACCTCTCGTTTTTTTATTAATGCGCCGACTTACGCTCCGAGACTCCTCAATGTGTATAAAGACTGGTACAATCATGCGACAGGATCAGTCATAAAGGAGGAAAGGCGACCGTTGGTCGATCGTAAGGGTGCACCTCCAGGTACCGATCGCACCGCTCCCTTGGTTCCTAGGACCCCAGTAATCGCTCCTTTAAAAGATGCCGGGGGCAGACCATCACGTGCGCAAAGTCCTCCACGTGAACTATCACTTCCTGATATCGCGGATGTACCTCCTGCACCCTGTGCTCAGGTGGAAGCAGTGGTTGTACCCTCGCCGGAGTCTGGCATGGGTGCGGACATCGGGACTCGTCGTCCCAGAGTAGCTGCTAAACGGAAGTCGATCCCTCGCGGGCCCAGGGTCGGAGGGCAAAAGAAAAAGAAGTCGCTCTTTGCAGCGGACGTTGCGTTCGGCCAGGAACCCCACGCTCCTTATTCCGAGGGTCTGCTCGAATATGGGACTAACGCGGGATTAGTGATGCCACCGCCGGACGATACAGACTTGGAAGCTGCTCTCAGAGCTTCAGCATGGCTGGTGAAGCGTGATGCGTGGCTGGCTAAGCTTGCGCAATCAGGTAACTACTAGTCACTCTTTCTTTACTGTAACGTATTTTCTTCCTTATTTCATTATTTTTGACTAACGCTTTTCTTTCTTTTCTTTCAACAGGCATCACCGATGAAGAAGCCATTGCCGCTTCTCTGAAGACCTTTCAGGAGGTGGAACGTGCCAGGGCATCTGTGGGCCTGAGTAAGTTTCGATTCATCGAATTTTTCATTTTCCTTGCGTTATGGTCGATCTAACCTTTCCATTTTAATTGCAGGGACCTCAATGCCGCTCCCTCCTAGCGACGTAGATGTTCTACCAGCGGCCGATGTTCCTGTTTCCTCTGGGACACCGCAGGAGGCTCATCTTGAAAAGCCGATGAGAGATGCCTTAAAGGCTCTGGAGGTCTCCCTGAACGAAGATGATGACGCCTTGAAGGAGGCGTCACAGAGGTCCCTCATAACCGCTCGGGAGGAGAGGAAGTGGTTGAGGCGTGAGGCGAAGGCGCGCAGGGCCGCCTTGGCCATGGGAGCGGGGCCCAGCACCGCCCCTCAAGCTGATACTCCCTCCGGAGAGGCCCCTGTCGTCTTGTCTACTGCCCGCAGAGAGGTGGCGCGAGCAGTTCGGAGCGCGAACGGCAAATCCGCTTCAGGTAATATTTCTCTCAGAGTTTTTGTTATAAGGATTTTAATATCATTGGTCCTTATATCTCTTATCTTTGCAGGGCCAAGTCCGCTCGAGGGAGAGGCGGAGGCCGTCGATCCTAAGGGAGCGGAGGAGGTGGTGCCTGCCGAACTTGAGCCGACAGTAGGTAATATTGTTGAGGCCATGGAGCCTGGAGTGGAGGTCGAGGGGCCTACCGCTGAGAAGGTCATTGATGCCGAACCTTAAGCGGGGGCAGATGATATGATCATCATAGCTGAGTCCAGGGTGGTGGCGAATGAAGCGCTCGAGGCCGGCGATCCCCTGGCGATGGTGGACGATACGACCGCCACTATTGAACCTGAGAAAGTAGTGGGTGAGGAGGCCATGATTCCCGAAGACGAACCAACCGCTCCTTCTCTGGAATCTGGCAATACTCCAGTCATAGCTCTTCCCGTCTACGGTCCTCCGCCGTCTCCCGGTCTTGCGAGCACGACGACGGTCCCCGTTGAATCGGGCGATAAGGCCACAGGCGGTGGTCTCATGTCGATAGAGGAGGGAGTCGTCTCTGTTTCCGCCGGGAGCTCCTCAGGTACACCTTAAGTTGTTGTTTTTGTTTTTATTTGCTTTACAATCTTTTCTGACAAGTTCATTTTTCGTAATGCAGGTGCAGCTAGTGTTGATGCCCCACTACTTGAGGGAGCTCCTTCCACGACTGCCTTGGCGATGGCTACCCCTCAGCCCTCTCTTACACCGTCAAAGATGTTGGAAGGTATGAGTTTGCAACTTACTAAACCCATCTTTCCAACGTATAATCCATATACTATATTCACATTGTTGTGTCTTTCAGGAGTTCTTTTTGACCATTTGTATCAAGTGTTGGTCCCACACTTCTCCTTTTCATCTGAACTCGCCTCTCCCTCTGGTGGCGCTGGTGAGTACTGTTCCTGATTGATATCTTTGTTTTTCCAGTGGTAGAATTATTTCTAACTCTCTCTTGTCTTGACTGCAGTGTTACAAATCGAAGGGGGAGAAGACAGATCGGTTGCGCTACCGGCCCTTCCGTCCTTGCCACCTACTCCCACCGGTATAGTAATTATCTTGTCAATGATTTTCTCCATATCTATTGGATCATCATCTAATCATATTTTGTCTTTTTCAGCTGTCGTTTCAGTCTCAGTGCCTTTTGAGTCTCGTATTACAATACCGGGCGGCCCTTCCCAGCGACGTCCGTCTTCGAAAGGTGCCGCAAATAGTTTGCGCATGCTGAGCGACTACATCGAGGAATTCGACATCGAGGCTCCGGTGTCTGCTGAGGATTTCGCCACGACGGTTAACCCGATGTTGGCGATATTTGCTACCTTCCATGACGAGGGTGCTGTCGCCTCTTGGGTTAACTATTGTCGGGAAATCGAGGCTTGCCTTCATCAGCTAGAGTCAATGCGCCTGTCCCCTGAGACTTTGGCCTCGAGCACTCAACGGGGAGCGTGGCTCGAGCAAAGCGCTTCTCATTTCCGTCATCTGGAACAAGAAGTGGTTTTGAGGCTGAAGGAGTGCCAAGAATCTTCAAGCAACGCTGCTCGCCTGCGAGCTGAAGTTGAGACGAACGCCGCTGAGTTAAAGGCCGTCTTCGAGGGCCTTCTGGAGCGCATCTCAAATGGGCTGAGACTGAAGCGGGCACTCGATATTGCCGAGCGTGACATCGCAGGCCGTGAGGCTGCTCATCAGGCCATCAGGGACCAGCTTGCCTCCGTCGCACAGCAACGGGCCCAAGTGGAGGCGGAGTTGGCAGTGGTGGCCAATCGGGAAAAGGCATGGAAGGAAGTGTGCGAGCAATTGCTGGATCTGTGCAAGACGCTTCCTTCTCAGTAATTTTCCTTGTATCGTTGGTATTTGTAACATATATGTATATCTTGTATTCTTTAGTACGATGTATCCTAAACTCAATCAAATTTTATGAATGAAGGATGCATATTTTTGTAATGCCTTGTGTCATTTCTCCGTCTTTTCTTTCTTTTATTATCAGCACATCATCTTAGCGAACATGGTTGACGGATAGTAGGGCACGCATCTTGAATTTCCTAATAATCAGCGATGGCTTAGGTCGCAGGTTCAGATCTGTTGCCTAAGACTTTTCAACTCCATAAGCCGTGAGGGTCTCATAGAGAATTTTCTCCCTACGGATCGAGAGGATCTCGTAGGTGGGTTTTCTCCTTAGGAATCGTGAGGATTCCTAAGTGTGGTTTTCTCTTATAAGTCGTAAGGATCCTACAAGAGAGTTTCTCCCTCTTACGGGTCGAGAGGACCCACAAGCGGTTGTTTCCCTCTTTGTCGAGAATCGACTTCAGAGAGTGAGACCCGTGAATAGTATGCAAGAGACCATTTAGGATTGACTTGCAGGGTCCCATTGTTCAGGAAGCAAGTTTTTGAATCCTTACTGCCCGAGATGTGAGTCAAAGAAGCTCTCGTCACGGAGTGTTTGTATCCGTGAGTTGAGAAGTTTTGTGAGGGATTATTTGTTTCCCAAGCGCCAAGGATTATTTGTGTCCTTGGGGTTTGAAACGAGTCGATGGTTCCCACGGAGGCGCTGGTGGCTCTGCAAGTCGACGCGGATCAGAAGACTCTCGTCAAGGAGTGTTTGTATCCGTGAGTTGAGAAGTTTTGCGAGGGATTATTTGTTTCCCAAGCGCCAAGGATTATTTGTGTCCTTGGGGTTTAAAACGAGTCGATGGCTCTCACGGAGGCGCTGGTGGCTCTGCGAGTCGACGCGGATCAGAAGGCTCTCGTCAAGGAGTGTTTGTATCCGTGAGTTGAGAGGTTTTGCGAGGGATTATTTGTTTCCCAAGCACCAAGGATTATTTGTGTCCTTGGGGTTTGAAACGAGTCGAGGGTTCCCACGGAGGCGCTGGTGGCTCTGCGAGTCGACGCGGATCAGGAGGCTCTCGTCAAGGAGTGTTTGTATCCGTGAGTTGAGAGGTTTTGCGAGGGATTATTTGTTTCCCAAGCACCAAGGATTATTTGTGTCCTTGGGGTTTGAAACGAGTCGAGGGTTCCCACGGAGGCGCTGGTGGCTCTGCGAGTCGACGCGGATCAGGAGGCTCTCGTCAAGGAGTGTTTGTACCCGTGAGTCGAGGAGTTTTTGTTGAAGTCGTGGGCTTCTTTGGTTGAAATGAACCGTTGAGGTTTGGCTTCATCATTTGACGGAATCCGCTGGGGAAGTATGATTCCTTCTTTGTTTACGCCCTTGGATTGTATACAGGGATCGATGTGATCTCAACTGTAGGGCTAAAGTTTTATCATTTCTTTTTTTTTTTTTTTTATTTTATTTCCACGATGCTCTATCATTTCAGCTTTTATATCGCGAAGGTCGCGATTGCCCAATCATTTCGGCTATTTTTCGCGGTGCCCAATCATTTCGGCTATTTATTTTATTTTTACTCGTTGCTTTTTGTTACGAGTTGCCCAATCATTTCGGCTGTTTTGCATGCATATATTTTACTTGCTGCTTTTTTTTATTGCAAGTCGCCCCATCATTTCGGCTATTTCGTATGCATGTGCGGCCTACTGGCTTCTCGCCGTAAACCTGAAATTGGACACCGATTTCGGCATCAGCGCCGCTACAACTGGGATATTACCAGGAGCGAATCATCATTTGCCTCTGTCGTTGTCGAACAAAGGAGGCTTAGCGACCAGGGTTAGGGTCCTGTCAGCCAAGGCTTTTGACTTCATGAGCCGTAAGGGTCTCGTGAAGGTTTTTCTCCCTATAATTCGTGAGGATCTTGTAGGTGTATTTTCTCCTTAGGAATCGTGAGGGTTCCTAAGTGTTTTGTTCCTCTGTAAGTCGTAAGGATCCTACAGGAGGGTTTTCTCCTCATAAATCGAGGGGATTTATAAGGGTTATTCACCATGCGAACGTATTCCCAATTACGGATGAAATTTGGCTAGGGAAATGTTTATTCGCGCCCGTGGATTGTATACAAGGGTCAATATTGAACCACTTGTAGGGCAATATTGAAAGTTTGTGGGGGTTTGCTTAAGCACAGGTTTAGGTCTCTGCGACTTAAGACTTTCAAATCCTATGAGCCGTGAGGGTCCCATAAGAGAGTTCTCCTTACGAGTCGTGAGGATCTCGCAAGTGTGTTTTCTCCTTAGGAATCGTGGGGATCCTTAAGTGTGTTGCTCCTTTGTGAGTCGTAAGGATCTCACGCAGGTGGTTTCTCCTTATAAGGTCGAGAAGACCCTATAAGTGTCTTTTAACGAGGTTGCGCCCTTTCGGGTTTTCACGAACACTCGCCGGTAGCCCTGCTGTTTTTACTCACGGAGCCCTTTCAGGTTTTCATCCGTGCCCTTTTTGCTTATGGACATACCGTTTTTTTTTTTTTTTTTTTTTTACCGTCAGCCTAAGGATGCTGCGGTAGTAGTTTAAAGACGTTTCGGTCTGTTATTAGTTTAAGGACATCTCGGTCCGGCGTTAAAGAAGGCCACTTGCTGCTTATAGAGTTCAGGCTTAAGAAGATAGCGAGCGGACATGATTGTCGTCATCTACCATTAACCTAGGCCGTAGCTCATTAAGCGTAGTATTTCTTTAAGAAGCGACCGTTTATTGGTCTAAAAGGCCTTTCACCGTGCATATCGATGAGTAGATAGGCCCCACCCTGGTAGACCTTATCAATGATGTACGGGCCTTCATAGTTTGGCTCGAATTTTCTTCGTTTGGCGCGATTGGGGATCATAGGCCTTTTGACCACTAGCACGAGTTCGCCTTGACGAAATGTCCTCGGTCGGGTTAGTCTTTCGTATGAGCGCGTCATCTTTGCTTTATAAGCTTCCAGATTTTGTTGTGCTAGAAGCCGGATTTCATCAAGAGCGTCAAGCTCTTCAAATCGAAGATGAGCATTTTCTTCGTCTGTCAGCTCGTAGTGGACTGCCACTCGTAGAGAGGGTAATTCTATTTCAAGAGGGAGTACTGCTTCTGTCCCAAACACCAACGCGTATGGCGTTGTGTTTGTGGCTGTCTTGAACGTGGTCCGATACGCCCAAAGAGCTTCTTGCAGTCTCTCGTGCCAGTCTTTCTTATTTCGGGACACTGTTTTCTATATGATTTTCGTCAGTGTCTTGTTGAAGGCCTCAGCTAATCCATTGGCTCGCGGATTATAAACTGAGGAGTATCTCCAGTCTATATTGTGCTGCTGTGCAAAGCGGCTAATTTTATGACTTCGGTAGGCTGGCCCATTATCGGAGATGATCCTTCTTGGGGTTCCGAACCGGTATATGACATGCGTTTTGAAGAAATGGAGAATATTCTCCGTCTTCACTTCCCTTAACGGTACCGCCTCTGCCCATTTGGAGAAGTAATCAGTCGTCGCCAAGATGAAACGATGTCCCTTGGACGATGCTGGTTCGATAGGACCGACTATGTCAGTTCCCCACATTTCGAATGGCCAACTGGCCACCGTTGGATGTAATGGATTTGGGTGCTGATGGATGAAGTCCCCATGAATTTGGCATGAGTGACATTGCCTCGCATATTCGAGACAATCTTGAATCATCGTGGGCCAGTAGTAGCCCATTCGTTTTATCTTCAACTTCATCTTAGGGCCTGCTTGGTGGGAACCGCAGAGTCCGTCGTGAACCTCTCGGACGACCCTTCTCGCTTCGTCAGGTCCTAGGCATCTCAGCCACAGAGAATCGAATGACCTTTTGTACAGAGTATCATTGACGAAGGCGAAGGACAGAGCTCGTTTCATGAGCTGATGTCTTGTTGACGCTTCTTCAGGCAGTCGGTGGGACTTGAAGTAATCTATGAAGACTTCTCTCCAATCCTCAGTATTTTCCCAATCTTTTACTTACAGGGTAGTCTGCTCGTTTGCTCCTTTTTCTTCGGATGATTCCCGAGATATTTCTGCTGGGGCAAGCACCCGACGGCTTTGTACCATGATTCTGACGTTATCGAGATTCTCGTCAGCCAGTTCTTTAGCAAGTTTGGCCAATGCGTCTGCCTTGCTATTTTCCGCGTGCGGTATGTTTTCCAAAGTGTAGGAAGGAATTTGGGTCAACAATTGTTGCACCTTTTCGCCGTACTTCACCAACTCCGGCTTGCACGTCTGGTAGTCGCCGTTTACTTGACTAACGACCAGTTGAGAATCCCCGTATATGAGGAGATTTTCAATTCCCATGTCGATGGCAATCTCAAGACCTGCTATCAAGGCTTCATATTCAGCTTCATTGTTTGTCCTCGACTCTGTTAAGGAGAATGCGAAGCGCATTATCCCTCCTTGTGGAGTTACAAAGATGAGGCCTACCCCCGACTTGATTATAGGGGTGTTTTGTTTGCGTTTCTTCATGGAAGATGCACCATCAAAATAGAGTTCCCATCGGGTATCACCACCGTCGATTGCATCAAACGCATGTTCGTCTGGAAGATCGCAATTTAATGGAGAATCGGCGGGTATGGGATGTTCAGCGAGGAAGTCGGCAATGGCCTGGCCTTTCACTGCTTTGAGAGGTTGATACGTGATCGAAAACTCCATCAAGAGTAGGGCCCATTTAGTGAGTCGTCCCGTCAATATGGCCTTTGACATTAAGTATTTAAGGGGGTCCACCTTTGAAATGAGACGGACCTCATGCGCCAATGCGTAATGTCTAAGCTTTGTTATTGCGAAGATCAACGCCAGGCAGTGTTTTCGATGGGAGAGTAGTTGCTTTCTGCCCCCAGCAGAACTCGACTCAAGTAATAGAGTGCTCTTTCTTTCCCTTGATCGTTCTCTTGCGCCCATAATGCGCCTAAGGAACCTTCGAGGGCGGTCGTATAAAGAATGAGAGGCTTCCCCTTAACCGGGGCAGCCAACACCGGCGGGTTCTGCAGGTATTGCTTGATCTCGTCTAGTGCGCCTTGGCATTTTTGATCCCAAACGAATGGGGTTCCCTTCTTCATCAGGTGACTGTAAGGACGGCACTTTCCTGAAAGATTAGCGATAAACCGCCGAATGTATGCGAGCTTTCCTTGGAGAGACCGCAGCTGTTTAAGAGTTCTCGGCGGAGGCATTTCCATGATCGCCTTGATTTTAGACGGATCTATCTCAATACCTCGGTGTCGGACGATGAATCCCAGGAACTTGCCCGAGGAAACCCCGAACGCACATTTAAGAGGATTCATCTTCAAATTGTATTGCCGAAGGCGTTGAAATATGGTCTTCAAATGCTCGAGATGTTCTTCGTATGATTTGCTTTTAACCACGAGATCGTCGATATAGCATTCAACGATTTCGTGTATAAGGTCGTCGAAGATCTTTGTCATGGCCCTCTGATAAGTAGCACCGGCGTTCTTCAAACCGAAGGGCATCACTTTATAACAAAATATACCAAGAGGGGTCCTGAAGGCTGTGTGCTTCTGGTCTTCTGGATGCATTTTTATCTGGTTATACCCCGATGAGCCGTCCATGAAGGAGAAAACTTCATGAGTGGATGTATTGTCTATCATCAGTTCAGTGACTGGCACTGGGAAATCATCCTTCGGGCAAGCTTTATTAAGATCCCGAAAATCCACGCATATACGCACCGTCCCATTTTTCTTCATCACTGGGACGATGTTGGCAATCCATTCAGGGTATTGAACTTCCTGGATGAAGCCAGAGTCTATCAGCTTTTTGACTTCGGCGTTGATGCTCATCTCAAGCTCGAGTCGCATTCTTCTCGGCGCTTGTTTGACCGGCTTGATGTCCGGGGATATCGCCAATTTGTGTACAGCAATTTCTGGATCTAGTCCCGGCATTTCGGAATAGTTCCACGCAAAGCAATCTTTGTGCTGTAAAAGCACATCCTTTAATGCAGCCACCTTTTCTTCAGATAGCAGCTCGCTGATGAATGTCGGTCGCGGGTCATTTGCCGTCCCCAACTCAATTTTCTTGAGATTATCTGCAGTGGTATGGATTCCATCCTCCAGTTCTTTTGGAGCTGGGGGAAATTCTGAGATTACCTCATCGCTGCCGCTTTCAAAGCACCAAGGGAGGTTGTTCATGTCCTCGGACCTTTCTTTTAATATTGTTATCACATGGCAGGTGCGAATTTTCTGCCAATCCCAATGCGGAGTTGGTTCTATCCTTGTGTTTTCGGGTTCGTGCTTTTGCGGCGGCGCTACCCTCCAACTGTCAGACAACGTAAATTTGCCAAGCTGATATTGATCCTCAACCCAATTTTTAAAGGTGAAACAATCTTCAAGCGGATGCCCTACTACTTGATGGTAAGAGCAATAATTTGGGTTGGAGACTTCGCCCGCTTGCTCAGGGTGTTTAGACTCCGGCAGAGTAAGCATTTGATGTTTTAGGGCAAGACCAAGTATTTTCCTTGTTTTGTTCCGAAGAAACGAGTATGCTCGACTCTCGGATACATGGCTTCTTAGCTCTGCTTTGTGGTTGCCGAGCGCCTTTCTTGCCTTTCGACTTGTTTTTGCTTTCGCGTCGAACCTTTTTTGTAGCAGGCTGACGTGGGGCAACATCTCCGTTCTTTACTGCCTGTCGAAGGAGACGTTGTGTCTTGGCTTTCTCGTAGATTGCCATTTCACGATCGTGATCATCTGGGGCTTTTTGACTCGCATCCTTTATAAGTTTGCTCATCTGGTCTTCAGACGATGGACTGGGCGGTTTTGTGTCAGGAACTTTTGCTGATTCAGGATTAGCGTCCTCCCATTGAGCGTCTGCCTCTTCATCGAAGTCATACATGGCATAACAGCTGTTTACTAGCTCCCGTTTCTTTGGCCGGATGTGCCCAAGCCCTTTTGTTTCCGTTCTCCCGTTAGGCAGTTTGCATTGAGTCCCGGGAATGTTCCAGACCTTGTCATAGAATTTGGCTTTTCTAACGGTCTGTGTGAAGGACATCCCCTGGCGCTTCAGTAGTTTCTTCAAACCTTCGGTATAATATCTGGGAAGACGGATAGGCTGAAGCCCGTCGAGCGTGGGATCCGCGCCATGCCAAATTTCTTTTTCCACCTTGTTTTCTTCAGAACGGTAGAATAGGATTGCCTTCTCGCCTTTTCGTCCGGGAGGAATATAGAATGTATGCAATTCTTCTACGCTGTTGGCGTTGAGTGCATCCAGTTCTTTGTAATGTTTAAGCGGCACCATGGTTATCTGCAGACTTCGCTCTTCATCGGCGGAAACCCGTATTGCAGGCCGAGCAGGGAATACAGCATGAACTTCATCCTCTGAATCACTACCGAAGATTAGTGAAGGAACGGATGGTCCTGGCCTGGTGGATTGGGATGGACCTGAATAAATTATATCCTCCTCCTCCTCGGTGTCACTGCCGAAGACAGGGATGGTTGCGTTAGTTTTGTTCTCCGGTTTGTGACACCTTTCCGTGTCTTCGAAACTCGGTAAGAAGTATTTGGCATCTTCATACTTGCGAACTTCGTTCACGGAAAACGGATTCAACTCTCCTGCCACTGTGTACTCGAGGCCGTCCCTGGAATACTTCATGCACTGATGCTGTGTAGAAGGGATGATATTGTACTCGTGTAGCCATGGTCGGCCGAGCAGCGCATTGTAGCACGTCTTGGCGTCTATAACATGGAATTTGATGTCTGTGACGAGCATCCCGAAGCGTAGCGTCAATATCACAGATCCAAGAGTCTTTGAGGATTGAGAGTCGAAACCGGAGATGGTGATTTTGTCCCGGGCGAGGTGTTGGACACTCATGCAAATCTCCTTTAACACTCGCACATTGAGTAGATTGACAGACGATCCGTTATCGACCAAGATTTTTCCTATCTTTATGTCATGGCAGTATCCTGAGACATAAAGGGGGCGATTATGTTCACACGTCCCGAAGAGAAGGTCTTCATCGCCAAAAGCGACGTCGGCTGTGTGCACCTCTTCCAATTCATCCTTCATCTTTTGTTCAGCTAGGAAGGCTTGGAACTGGTCCGGATCTTGTAGGGCCTTAATCAAAGAATCCCTCGCCTCTTTTGATAGCAATAGGGCATCGAGAATGCTGAGTTGTGAGGGTAGCTTTCTCAGATGCGCCAAGACATTGTAATCTACTTTATTCCTTTTTGGGGGATTCTTGGCGGTTAACTCTTCCGCAACTTGGTCATCCAAAGCGATGTCTTCAGAGACCTTCTCTTTCCCTTTGTCTTTTCTGTTCAAGGGTCCGAGGTTCTTTTCGGGTAATGTTCGATTGCGCAGCTGTTTGTTTTCGCAAGACTTCGGTTCTTCTTCTTTTCCCGAAGTGGATTCTTTGAAGAGGGGGCCAAGCTCCAGCTCCTCATCAGAGTCGCTCCCGAATGTAAGCACTTGTGACTCGGTAGTGTTAACCATGTGACAATTGCCGGCAGTTCTTTCAAGCTTTTTGGTCGTGTTTCTTTGCTCCCTACGAATTTTACGCTTTTCCCGTTTAAAGCGTTGTCGATTAGCGACGTATCCTTGCCACCATCCATTGAAAGCTTTGCAATCTTGGGTGGAATGCGAGACCTTCTGATGGTATAAGCAATAAGAGGGGTGCATTTCTACCATGCCAGTAACTTTTTCTTCAGAGGGTGGTAGCTTCATGCCCATCGATATGGCCTTAGCAAACTTCCTTTTTATCTTGAATTGGCTTTTGTCAGTGGTGGAGGCATTTTGTCCCAACGGGATCATTTCAGCTCCTTCCTCAAGTTGCTGACGCTTGGCCCTTTCGAATATAGCCGTCTCGCGTTCTCGATCAGCCTTGCTTTTCAACCGAGCTTCATTAAGAAACGCGCTAATCATTTCAACCGGTAACCCTGGGGTTCCTGATTCGGTATTTGCCCCCAGCGTTTCAGTGCCAGAAGTTCCTTCATCGTTCGTGGTCGAATGGGAGATCATATGACAACTCGCCATATATTCCCCGGATTCATCCGATGAACTTTCTCCCTCATCTTCTTTTTGGAAGACGTGATCAAGGAAATCTTGGAGCGTAATGGGAGTGCGCGCTTTTTGGTTGTACTCATCCAGCGCATCGATTTGCTTTTGTAAGTCCGTGCGCTTGTCACCAGGCTTAACGGGCTTCTTAGATTTCTTCTTCTTCTTTTTCGAAGATTTTGACGGCTGACTATGAGCGCTTGAACTGCCACCATCGGTCTTCGGAATCGGTCGTGGCTTCAACATCCCTTCAATAACCTGCGGTTCCAAGGGGTTCTTCCACTTGACCGCTGGACAGGTCTGAAGATCATTTAGCATTCTCCTCGTTTTGGCTGATAATACAACCTCCCAGGGAGTTTCTTCAATAACGGAGCATGTTGCCCCCGGCGTATTCGTCCCCTTAGAGGTGTGGGGCTGCGGAGGATTCACCTTCCATTTGTCAGATAGCGCAAATTTGCCCTGACGGTACTGGTTTTCAAGCCAATTCTTGAAAACGTAGCAATCCTCAATTGGATGGCCTAGCACTCGATGATAAGGGCAGTAATTGGGCTCATTGACGTCACTCGGTTGTGACGGACGTTTTGGATCTGGCAGATTTATGAGCCTGTTGCGCAATGCCAGCTCGAATAGCCTCCTTGTTTTATCACGGGGGAAGGAGTAAGCACGTCCCATCCTGTCCTCAAGGGGTACGTATGGGCGCGTATTGTTTGGACGAGCAACCGGCTTCGAGTCGTTCGGTTGTTGTTGGGCATTAGCGACGATGATCGCTTTTCCCTTTCCTTTATCGTTTCGGGGGTCCGGCTTCGGGAGAGGGGGTTTATGGCCCATCTGGTCCATCTGCGCTAATTTGTCGATCAAAGCCTGGAAGGAAGTCGGCTTGAAGAACATCATGAACTGTGAGATGGTTGCCTGTGGATCAAGGGTTCCAACAAACATTCCCACCGCTGGAGCTTCTTCTATGCGTTGTTCACACTTCGACCATAGATTTCGCCACCGTATAGCGTACTGAACCCATGTCTCGCCGGGTTTTACCCTGGCATTGATCAGTGCCGTCATCGGGGTACGCTCACTGGCACTTGCAAAGCGTTGGGTAAAGAGTAGCTCCATCTCCGCAAAGGTTTTTATAGAGTCGTTGGGAAGCTCAGAATACCATTCAAACGCCGTATCAGATAAACTTCCAACAAACTGGCGAAGCAAAAGCTTGTCGTCGCCGCCGGTATTACCGCAAAGCGCCCTGAACTGGGCCACATGTTGATGGGGATTGCCGGTCCCTTTGTAAACATGAAACTTAGGAATAGTGTAACCCGGCGGGTACCTGATTTGGTCATACCAGCCTGGATACGGTCGCCCCGTTTTCACGACGTGTCCGGCTGCTTCTGCCGCATGATGAACCCTTATTTGTTGGGCAATATATTCATCCAAATCAGCTTTTGATATGGTATCCTCTTTAGCGGCGGATAGAGCCGGTGGAGGATTCGATGTTTCTCCCCTATCATCTTCAAGAATAATCGGGGGATCCCCAGCAGGTGGATCTGGTTGAATCATCATACCCACCATATCCTGGAACAGGAGGGCCATTTTCTTTATGTTGGCTGCCTGTTCCGCAGCCTCTTTATCTTTCTTCTCTAGCACGCGCCGAAGGAATTCGGCGTCCGTTTCTTGTTCTTGACGTTCTTCTGAGGATGTTTCCGGGGTTTCTTTCGGCCCAGTGAGTGCCGCCATTGTGGTCATCATCTCCTGGAGCTTTTGTTGCTGCTCCTGAGCTTTGGTCACTGATCGGGTGAGCGGTCGGTGACCCGTAGATGTACGGCTTTCTTCTTTTCCAGAAGCCATATAAACCGTATGAACAATTATGCCCCCTGACTTGGGGCGTTTAGGTTCACCGCTTTCAAACTTTGTCAGTGTCATGGGAGCTTTTTCTGGCCTCTTCCTTTTATGGACCTTTGAGGTTGAAGGAGCCGTTGAAGCGGGCATTCTAGCATTTGTTGCCCCCTGCTGTTTAATGGGGCGGTTCTTATCTTTTTCCACCTTTGCCCCTTTCTGGCGACGGAAGTGGTCTGAGTCAATCACGGAGTCTTGAACCCTCCGCCAAACTTTATAAATTTTTGACGACAGCCGTTGAGGGGGCTGTTCCTGCTTCGTCTCCGGAGCTTTTTCCATGGGCGGAGTAGACCTTTTCAATGTAGCAACCGGAGAGTTCTTTCTCACCTTCCTCAGCAATTCGAAGCTGTTCCCAGTTGGAACAGCAGCGTTGACCTCCACCACTGGAGCAGGTGGGGTTAGCCCTGAGGGAGAGTTGCCCCCGGCTTTCCTTACTCGCTGCCAATGGCGACGTCGCGCACGACGAGCCGTTGGGGCTGGCTCGGAAATCGAGATAGTTCCTTGCTGCCCCCTGTTTGGGTGTGGGGTAACTGTCGACGTCAGCCTATCGAAGACTGATGCTTTTTGACCAGCCGGGGGAGGAGTGGGAACCGTCAGTCTTGTGAAGACCGACTCTCTGATGGGAGAAGCCGCTTTAACGACTTCCAAAGCAGCGGCCGTTGCCCTCTTTGGGACGGCCACTTTATAGTTCTGACCTAGCCTGGTGAAAACGGAGGCTGTCGGTTTAGTAGCAGGCGACCCGTTAACATGGGTCGTGGTAGCAGTGAGCCGGTCAAATACCGACTTCTTGTTCGCTTCTGGTGCGGATATCGGCATAGAGAAGCTTGCAGGGGGGACCATGGTCCCGAAAAATAGGCCGGTGGTGGCCTGGGTCACCTGCTCTACCGGCAGAGTAAAGAAAGAGGCCGCTTGGGGCCCATATGTTACACCTCTCGGTGAGGTGGAGCGTCCGTTGCAGTGGTGCTTCGCGCATTTGGTGCAGTGGGAATCTATAGATGCTTGAGTTCTGCGCCAGACAAAAAACCAAATCTTAGCAATTTGAAATCCGAAGGCAACCATTTAACAAACCGCGATGGGTTCGCGAAGACGACACACTAAGTGTGGAGTGGAAAGAGGAAAAGGTCCCACCGGGCGTGCCAGAATCTGTTCCCCTCCGAAAGGCGGCGCACAGGACTGCGATGGCCTGACGCTGAGATTCGGGGCAGATGCTATTTGGTTTTATCTGTCTACCTCTCCGAAAATGCCAAGTTGATTTATGGTACCGTGTATCGGAGGTTTAGACGGATGCGGCCGATATAGCAGACTTCGTCAGATTCCCCCTCAGGGTGAGGGGTTTTTGATTGTGGGGACGCTCTTCCCTGCAGGCGCAAGCCCCTGCAGTTAATTACGCTACCGCATCGCGGTAACAACTTTCTCCTTCTCCAGAATTTCACTTCGTGTCGTGTGTGTTTGTTTCATTTGTGGTTGCCCGTGGATTGTATACGGAGACTGAGTAATGCCGTCGCCCGTAGGACGTGGATTAGTCCAAATCCGTGTTTGCTTAGATTTGGGTTTGGTGTTTTCAGTTTAAGGATGCATTAGTCGCGTTGCGGCTAAGATCAACTTAAACATTCGTCAAGGATACGTTAGTCCTGTTTTGGACTAAGATCAACCTGACGTGGTGATTCATTTAATTTATGGCCATCGGGACTCATCACCTCTCTAACATCGTTGAAGGATTACAACGATAGGTGTCAGAGGAGCTCAGAGATGTACCCTTGAACCAAAGCCGATTGAGGGTTTTATAGTCCATTTAAGTGTTTAAGGATACGTTAGCCATGTTTGGGGCTAAGATCAACTTAAACGGGATCGTTTAGATCCGGCAAAAGTGCAATTGGCTCTATTGTTCCAGTTTAGGGACGTAGTGGTCCATTATTAGTTTAGGGACGTCTCGGTCCGATACCAGTTTAAGGACGTAGTGGTCCATTATTAGTTTAGGGACATTTCGGTCCGATGCCAGTTTAGGGACGTAGTGGTCCATTATTAGTTTAAGGACATTTCGGTCCGATGCCAGTTTAGGGACGTGGTGGTCCATTATTAGTTTAAGGACGTTGTGGTCCATCATTAGTTTAAGGACGTCTCGGTCCAATATTAGTTTAAGGACGTCTCGGTCCGATATTAGTTTAAGGACGTCTCGGTCCGACATTAGTTTGTGGTTGTTGGGACCCGTCACCTCTTTGACGTCGTTGAGGAATTACAACGATGGATGTCAAAGGAGTTCGGAGATGTACCCTCAAACCGGACGTGAATTGATTTAGGAGAGCCATTTTTCTCAGTCAATTTAATTTAAGGACTTATGGCCACGATTGGGCTAAGTCCATTTCAACACTTTATTTGCATTGCATTTTTTATTTGGGCTCTACCCACAAAAGATATAGAGTATCAGTTTATTTTGGGCTCTGCCCATTTGCAAAGTATCTACTTCGTTTGTGCTTTGCCCCTTTTTAAAATGCATAGCATTCTGAATATTTTTATTTGGGCTCTGCCCATTTATAAATGATGCAAAGCATCTGTTCTTGTTTGGGCTCTGCCCCTTAAAATAATGCATTTGCGCTTTGTTGAGCCTGTTAGGCCTTCTCTTAATTGGGCTTGGCCCTTTTTAATGCATCTGCGCTTTGCGCTAAGTAATGAGCGCAAGTCCATATGGTGATGACACGTGTCGTGCTCTGATGAGCGCAAGCGCACTAGCGCAGTGCAATGCGCTATTGCGCTGCGCTATTGCGTTGCTGACACGTGGCGCGCTCTCAGCGAGTTGCGCCAATTCCAGAGAGCAAAGCTCTATCTTAAGGGCGCTTAGCGCAAGTGGTTTTATGGCCGACACGTGGCGCTCTCTTAAGAGCGCAGCGGCGCAACTTGGAAGTGCAAAGCACTAAGAATCTTTTTAGATTCAAGAAGGGAAGTGCAAAGCACTGTTTAAGTTCTTGATCTAAATTAGATCAAAGAAAAATAAATTTCTTCTTTATTCGAAGAACCTGAGGTTCATAAAAGTGCAAAGCACTATTCTTTTATTATATTTTTTTTATCGTTTTTTAAAGAACCGAAGGTTCACAAGAAGTGCAAAGCACTATTTTCTTTTTTATATAAAGATCATTGATCTTACATTTTTTTTTAGACTAATAGTCTATTAGAAGGAATTTCTTCTAATCCATGAAGGTTCTTTACCTTTTTTTTAAAAATCTTCAGAGCTCTCTCTATTTAAATTTCTTGAGTTCTCCAGAAAAAATGTTCATCCCTTTGAATTGAGGCTTGGGGTCCTTTTTATAGTGCCCACAAATTTGTTGAATTTGTTACCAGGATCTTTTCTGAATGATTTTGGGAATTCTCCCACCGCTGGATCTTTGATCCAAAGGCAGAAGAAAATCTTCTAGTTCTGGAAAGAACAGAAAAGATTTCATAAAAATCTTAATTTAGTTTGGCGCAGATGCCCCAGCGCATGACACGTGTCGCGCAGCGCAGAGCGCAGCGCAAGTGCGCTAGCGTGTCTGCGCTGACACGTGTCGCGCAGCGCAGAGCGCAATCCAACTGCGCTAGCGCATCTGCGCTGACACGTGTCGCGCAGCGCAGTGTGCAGTGCAGTTGAAGCGTTGCTTCCTTCAATCAGAGCTTTGCTCTGATTGGGTGCGCTTTCTTGGGCGCTGCGCTCGGCGCGTTGCGCCCGAGACTTGAAGCTTTGCTTCAAAATTTGAATTTTGAATTCAAACAGAGCTTTGCTCTGATTGGGCGAAACACTTTCCTTGAATTTGCACGCGCACATAATAAGATCATAATAGAGAAGACTCTCTGTCCGTACGATAGATGTGGCAATAAGTACTGGCAGAAGGTAGAATTGGCAGAGCTTCATATTGTAAAATATGGGTTTACTAGACTTTATTCAAGTTGGAAATATCACGGGGAAGGAGAAGAATGCAGTACCGCGGTAGAAGAAGAAGGAGAACACGATAATACGGCAGGAGAAGAAGAATTCGGTAATATGGCAGGAGACGGAAATTTATTTCCATCAGAAGAAATGGAGGATATGGTAGAGGCTGCCCTAGGTGAATCTATTCGTACCGAAGATGACATTCCTTCCGGTCAAGGACCGCGTGCGGATAAATATGAAAATTTCATGAATGATGCTAGGAAACCAATTTATGAGAATGCGAAGTATTCCACCCTCTCATGGTTCGTCCAACTTTTCCAGATTAAGTGCCTAAATGGATGGAGCAACAAGTCATTCACAATGCTTCTTTCGTTCTTGAAAGATTCTATGCCTCCGGGAAATAATGTGCCCGAAAACTGGTACGAAGCCCAGAAAATGATGTCTGATTTGGGTCTAAAGTGCGAGAAGATTCAAGCATGTCCTAAAAATTGCGTGATGTACCGGAAAGAGAATTCAGATTTGAAAGAGTGTCCAACATGCAGAGAGGCCAGGTATAAGCCGAAAGATTCTGATAAGAAGCCTGATATACCTGTGAAGATAGCACGATATTTTCCCATAACACAGAGGCTACAGAGGCTATTCAGGTGCAAGAAAACAGCCGAGGCAATGATTTGGCATCACCGTGCTCCTCCAAGCGAAAATGGAAAAATGAGCCATCCAAGAGATTCACCGGCATGGAAGGATTTCGATAGGAGGCACGCAATATTCAGTAGCGATCCTCGCAATGTCCGGCTCGGACTGGCTACCGATGGCTTCTGCCCATTCAACTATATGGCTGGAAGTCACAGTACATGGCCCGTTGTAATGATAATTTATAATCTGTCGCCTTGGTTGGCTATGGACCAATCATACTTTATGATGCCTCTTCTTATCGACGGACCAAATTCACCGCGGAACAATATCGACGTCTATCTCCGACCTCTGATCGAGGAGCTGAAAACTTTGTTCATTGATGGTGTAGAGACATATGATTCAAACACAAATACAACCTTCATACTGCGTGCGGCTTTAATGTGGACAATTAATGACTTTCCTGCGTATGGAATGCTATCAGGTTGGTCCGTACATGGTCACAAAGCATGTCCTCATTGCCATGAACACACAACATCAAAATTTTTGAATTTTAGCAGGAAGGTTTGTTATTGCGGCCATCGACGTTTTCTGCCTCCAGACCACCCCTATAGATTAGACACGGTTCACTTTGATGGTCATCAGGAGCTTCTTGGACCTCCATCCCCATTATCCGGAGAGGACGTGACTGATAAATGGGATGGTTACAATAACGTGACCTTCGGGATGGATCCGACGAAACAGGTCAAACCACAATATTGGAACAAGTTAAGCATTTTCTTCGAGTTTCCGTACTGGTCTACAAATTCAGTGCGTCATTGTCTGGACGTCATGCATATAGAGAAGGGAGTATCAGAGCACATACTTAACTTGCTTCTGTGTAAAGACGGGAAATCGAAAGACAACATGAATGCTCGGATGGATCTACAAGAGTGGAGAATAAGAAGTGAATTGCACCCTAGACCGGTAGCGGGTAAACCGGGCAAGTTTGTACTTCCCAATGCCGCTTATCATATGTCACAACCGGAGAAGAAAATATTCCTGCAGGTGTTGCATGATTTGAAAGTGCCCACAGGTTTCTCAGGATCATTCAGCAAGAAAATAAAAATTGTGAAGGGCAAGATCGATGGGCTGAAAAGTCATGATCACCATGTTATCGTGGAGCATCTTCTTCCATTAGCCCTCAGGACTTCTCTCCCCGACTCGGTTGGTCTAGTAATCAACGACCTATGTTGTTTTTTCAGGGAGTTGTGTGCTAAAACACTGGAGGTTGCGATGCTGGATAAACTAGAAAATTCTATTACGTTGATACTTTGCAAGTTTGAGCGTATTTTCCCACCGTCATTTTTCGATATCATAATACACTTGACGGTTCATCTTGCAACTGAGGCGAAGTTAGCCGGACCAGTACAATATCGATGGATGTATCCCGTCGAGAGGTACGTGTAATTTTTCATTTCGCGCAATTTATAAATTTATTATTGTCATGTATGCCCATATTTATTTATTCAACATATTCTCATTAGGTACCTCTACACTCTTAAGAAGTATATACACAATAAAAATCGACCAGAGGGTTCTATCATGCAAGGTTATCTTCTTGATGAAGCAACCACATTTTGTTCCCGCTATCTGGACGAGAACATTGAGACAAGGTTTAACCGACCACGAAGAATTCAAGACGGGCCATATGGTAAAGCCGAGTATAAGAGGGTAGACACTATATTTATCAACAAGATATACCGGTTTATCTTGCTTAATTGCGCACATCTTGAACAAATTAGAGAGTAAGTTCTTTTGGATTAATTGTTATATCTGTGTTTGTGTGTGTATGAAATGACATAATATTAATGTCACAATTACTTGTCGAAAACAGAACTCATTTTAACGAGGCTCGTGAGGGGCATCCTGATTGGAACGAAGAACGTTTGGAAAAATACCATCAGGATAATTTTTGTGATTGGGTCACAGATCATGTAAGTTATTCGAATAACATTTTATTGCTATCAGTTTTAATCTAAACTTGTATCGTTATGTATTTTGTCGTAAAATTTGTTCTGTTAGATCCACGATCTGAACTTGTCTGCATCATTTGAGAGTGATTCAAGATGTTTAGTTCAATTTCCTAGTATGGAGGTTGCATATTATAAAGGATTTGGTGTCCTTGGATACAAATTCGAAGTTAAGGACATATAAACATCTAGAACCACTCAGAATAGTGGGATTGCGACGGTAGGATCGGACGGTGTGATTTACTATGGGTACTTAAATTGTATACTCGGCATCTACTATTCCGGATGATCAGAACCCTTTTATATATTCCAGTGTACTTGGTACGATCCGCGAACCGATACGGACAGGTGGAGAAGCAGTCTTGGGACTTGGAAAGATGAATATGGATTGACCAGTGTGAACACACTTCGATTTTACGGTCAGGACGATCCGTTTATCTTTCCGAACCAAGCATTCCAAGTATACTACTCACAGTGTTTGAAGCATCCGGGGTGGAGTGTTGTATGCCGATGGAAACCTAGAGATGTCTACGATGTCCCAGAATACGAGGACAGCGATGAGGACGAAGAAGAGAGAAGGCTTAAAGTGCTCCGACCGTCTGTTTCGAAGGACGGGTTGTCTTCGACCGATCATGAAGTTACGTGGGTTAGAAATGACATCGACGATGAAATCCAAGTAGATATGTATGATGCGCCCACGAAACGAAAAAGGTTATCAGTAATGTTATATTATTACTTCACATTTTACGCTCTAGATCATATATAGTCAATACTTTTAATGATTGTCTAATGCGTCCACGAACCGTTTATCTAGATTTGATGTCGATGTCGGGAGCAGCGAGGGGCGGCAGGAGCTCCAGCCGCGGCAGAGGCAGGGGCAGAGCGGTTCTGCCGCCCGGAGAGCTCCGTAGGGAGCTTCAGAGGGCCGGTCTTGCACCCAGATCGGAGACCCCTTCGGATGCCTCCTTCCGTGTTGATTTGGCCACACCTCCAGGTATACTGCACGCATATCCATTTTGAATGTAATATTACAGATATTCATGCATGTTTATGTCAAAATTACTTATATTGTCAATGTTTGATTGTCTAGTTGTTGGTGATGCGTCCACATCTGGGACAGAGGCCACCCCCGCTCCTCCAGGTATGTTTATATATCATATAGTGTATGTATATTGATTTAGAATGCTATATCATAAATACACACATTCCTTTTGCTCTTACTTAACAATTTTTATTATTGTCTAGCTGTAGGTGGTGACACCACCGCACCTGCGGGTATGTTTATATATCCTATAGTGCATGCATATTGATTTAGAATGTTATATTATTGATCTACACATTCTTTTTGCAATTACTTATATAATCTATTTTTAATTGTTTAATTATAGGTGGTGCGTCCACACCTTCCACAGGGGCCACTCCTGCCGCTTCCATACCCTACGCATCGTCTGCAGGTTAGTATGAATAAATTTAAAATATTTATTCATTTTACATATGCTCTATAGAATAAATATGAACTTCATGGAAATTTAGCGTCGATGTTTATTTTATAGTTGGAGGGGATGCGTCCGGGTCCGGGACCCCGGTTGTTCCTCACCGGAGGAACTATCGTCCCGCTCGTGCTGCTGCTCGGGCCCAGGCTCGTGCGCTAGTCACCGGAGGTATATATCACACTTG
This sequence comes from Agapanthus africanus, assembly GCA_030015575.1. Lineage (NCBI taxonomy): Eukaryota > Viridiplantae > Streptophyta > Magnoliopsida > Asparagales > Amaryllidaceae > Agapanthus > Agapanthus africanus. The sequence continues at coordinate 147,222 of JASDDO010000250.1, read as the reverse complement.
AATTTTTTTTTAACCTTGATTTCTTAATACAACTTTGTCTTATTATTGATTATCTTGATATTTCGTGCAGACGCAGGGCCTCTCCATCCCCAGAGGGGGACTCAAGGCCCGAATCAGTCCCATAGGCTGAGGCCTGATAGAGCTAGGGGGAGGCAGCATTCCCCCTATTTTTTACCCTTGACTATCGCTATACCGGTCCTCATGCTGAGAGGTTCGGCCGGTATTTGGGGGACGAGAGCCGGATCGTGAAGAACTACCCACTTCACGTTGAGTGGGGCGAGCAGCACCAGCGCTCATTCGCCCTCTTCTTTGATCAGGCTCGGGTATGTATTAATATATATTTTCATTTGATCTATCCAATATATTTATTATTAACACTTGCAATCTAATAACAATGTTTTTTTTTGTATTTTCAGTTGGATTGCGATTTTCAGCCTGTAGCCGACCCTGATCATCCGGGGAGGGTGCTCGACCTTCATGCTCTGTACAATGGCCTGATGAAGAACATGCAGGCCAAGGTCCGGTACAACAGGAATGAGCTGAAGGCCGACTGCTACTTCCTGTGGATGGCGACCCCCGAGGCAGAGAGAGCGGCCTTCCTATCTACTCCGGCGTTTGCCAGAGTCGACGTAGAGACATGGCCTCTATTGTGCGCTTATTTCGACTCCCAACGCAAACATGTATGTATTTTAAATTTAATTCATTATTTATGATATAATTTATTTCTTTGTGTTTCTTAATTAGAAAACTAAATGTTAATGCGTTGTGCAGAAACAGGCCGCTCAGAATACGGAGAACAGGAAGTCGGCGAAGAGGGGTCGCCCCACTTACACAGGTGGCTCGAGGAACATTATTTGAGCCATGGAGTTATTTGTAAATTAAGAGTTATTCTCTAATATTCTGCAATATTAAGAGTTATTCTCTAATATTTCTAATATTAAGAGTTACTTTCTAATATTGCAGACATCTCGGACCGTGGCGTCAGGTGGTACACCGAGCCTGCTGTCCGCATATCTTGCCGTCCACGGCACCTCGACAGATCCCGCCACGGGTGAGCTTCGATATCCCGACGTCGCTACCCAGGAGTACTGCGTAAGTGTTAATATTTTTTCTACCCAAATTTGAAATTTTAGTTTTGGAAGGTTCAAGTTTAAATTTTATACTTATACTTTACTGCTTAATGTGGGTGTAGGAGCGGATGGTTGAGCAGGCCCAGGCCTCGGGGATCGATTTTACCGGACAGAACGATCCGAGGCTGCTGACCCCAGTTCTGGACGCCGCACACGGAGGGCACCACGGAGGTTGGGAGAGAGGCCGGGGACTGGGCCCTAGCAGGGCCCATATGAGGTTGGACTCCACCCCGGCGGTTACTTCCTCCGTCTCCAGTGACCGGCATGTCCATCAGGAACTGGATAGCTTGAGGGCCACCGTTCAGGAGTTGAAGGAGATGCTGGTATGTATACTATTTTATAGTAAAATATCATGTCATATTATACATATCAACATATCCATAATTAGTACGTAGCTTGAGCTTATTTGATTTTAGAGTTAGGTTTGATTAATCATACATACATATGTAATTAAAATAAACAACGCTTTTCCAAACTAGATATCCAAACAGGGTTTTGAAATAACTTAATAATGATACGAATTCGAATAATACACAGTTCTTACACGCTTCTTACACACGTTATGTCCAGACGCGACAGGGTAGATCGGCCTGTTGGATATAGTGCCCTCAGAGTCAATTATTAGGTCACAGGTACGTGATTGTAATGATTGAGGGAGGACCTATCCCGGTAGGACAGTCTTACTCGAGATGATAGTATGCTATCTGGTTTACCTTTATCATCGTGTACTGTTTTAGGTGACATGACACGTCGCTATTACACGTTGATAGAGCCCCTAGGATTCTTGCTTGACCACCAGCAGTATGAGGGCGATCATATAAGTGGGAGCTGGGGGTCTACAAGCATATCCTTAAAGGTCCCTAGTCGTGGGAGTTTCGAGACCGGGCATCGATACTCCATTAGTAGACTAGTGTATACAGTCGAGACCCCGACGAGGGGCGGTGGCCGGTCTCACAAGCCACTGGTGTCAGTTGGATCACCTAAGATGTATACAGGTGCTCATTGGGTTATGAGTACACCGGACAGGACTCGCCGGGAACATGCTAGTTGGTCATATACCAGACGTCAGATGGCAGTTTCCTGGTGACATGTGTGCAGGTTAGTTCATCGACCTGGGGATCGTCATTTGTCTCGTGTGAGTTCCCACTGTACTTTGATTACTACCCTACCACGGCTCAAAGGAGTCGTGCAAACAGGTTTTAGTTGGGTACAGTCCCGAGCCACATGGAGGCAGTGAGCGTATCTTCAGGGGTTCTTCTCTCCCGGTATTGGGGGTGAGGTCGTGCTGTGTCTAGGAGAGCCATTACACAAAGTCCTTGGCCAAGGCAAGGAGATTTACTGGTAGGTATTCCAGTAGTATCTCAGGGTGTTCTGGGCTACACTCCGACACGACTTGTACCGCTTTTGGGGGTCTGACTTTTACCAACCCCCTAGGCCCGCCATGCGATACTCATAGACGAACGGACCGGACTGCACGGATATTGTCACTGACAGGCTCAGTAGGGTGTCAGGATGAGTTCGATCATCGACGTCCCTTTTGGTCAATAGCTGGTGGCCCGTTACGTATTGGCTTATACCTCTGACGGGCTAGTGGTTAAATCCACAGCCATTGTATTGACGAGTCTTTAGAGTCCACCACACTTTCAGTTACTCAAGTTTCGGGCGAAACGCTGTAGAGGCCGTATGGAGATATGGCAGGGTCCGATCAGATACATGCGGTATTGTACGGATCAGGATCGGACAATTTGTACTAGTAGCCGTATAGGTATATGGCAGGGTTCGATCAGATACGTGCGGTATTGCACGGATCAGGATCGAACGGATAATACTAGCCGGCTTTGGTTTAAGCCGGTCCTAGTTTAGTACAGTGTAGATTTTGTCTCATTGCATTTGTATCCGGACGGAATACAGATGCGGGTGTGTATGCACAGTATTGGGGTTTTCCTGTAATTTATTACGGGACCAGTTTTCTGGAGTTGCCAGTTTGCATTCCGTTCCGGCCGGTTTTCCTTTGTTCTTTCCCGGCCGGACTTTTCCGATGGAGGGGGTAATTTGCAGTTTTGCAAATTACAATTGTGGAGGGGTTCTCTTGTAAAAGATTGATATGATAGCTTTCATATTTTTTTCCACCATGCTTTTGCTTTATTGTGACATGAAAGGGTATGGTTGGATTTGATATGAAGCATGGTGTTTGTTTTCTTGTCTCTTGGATGTGGTCACCTCCTTCTTCTCCTACACTCACCTCCCTCATATGATACATATTGTTATTCTCTTCACCATTTCAAGATTGGCCGGCCACACTTGAAGATGAGGGAAAAATGAGAGATGTGTTTCTTTTGTTGTATGGAAATTATTCTCATTTCTCCTTTTTGTATCAAAGTTCACCACCTTTCTTCATATCATCTTGTTTCCTCCATCATGACAACACTACCCCAAAGAGACGAAGCACTACACTTCCTACAGCACATCTTGAGCATGTCGAGTTGCCAGCTTCATGCTCGAGTTGCCTCGGTATTGAGGCGGGAGCCCGTAAAAGACGCAGGCGATGTGGTGCCCCTTTCCGATGAGGAGGAGACGGACGGAGATCCCGCAAGGAGATCGGAGTGGAGATGAAGACCGGAGGACTTGGATCGTCGGTATACATCTCTTCCCTTTCTTTTTAGTAGCGTAGACTAGTTAATGGTTCGATCCGGAGTTTAGTGCGCGGTGGTGCCGGTTTGCAAAGTCCGCAAAATTTAAGTTTATCACTGTTTCCGCATTCCGGCGTCGGATTGACGGCCGGGGCGCCGCCGTGCACTTACAGTGGTATCAGAGCCTCGCCATTAACTTAGTCTAGCTTTGTATAATGTGTTTGCATTTCCGATCGATCAAAAAGTTCCAAAAACCCGTATTGCCTTCGCATCAGTTTCTGTTGAAAATTTTTGGTCTCGAAATTTTTTTCAGGTTATAAAATATTGATGTACTGGAAAATCTAAAAGTTCTGTAAAAATTTGACGAAGTAACTCCACAGTTGGAGCGCGTAACCGCCGCGAAAAGCCCATTTGTGCGGCCCTTCCGCCGCGCACTATTTACATCACTTCACCAATTTTTTACAGAGGCCTTCTGGGCTTAAAATATGGGTTTTGGAATATTAAAGTTGGGCCAATTGTTTCTGTGAGTGCTACAGTTTTCTTTGGGGCCCACTTGTTAATTGTTTGATCAATCGGAAATTTTTTAAACACATTTTTCACAGTATTTACATTATATCTGCGACCGTGAATGTCACTCGATCGGTAAATCCGGTCTAACTGCTATAGCCCGGTTAGACGGATTTGCGAACGTGACTTTCACGTTGATGTTCTATGTATTTGCTGTGATGTTGCGGATCGGTCGTGGGGATAGCCTGGATGCAATGCTAGTACAGTTTTGTTGTATTATGTACATTTGATATTGCGGGGCGAGCGTCCGACATGTGGACTGCCGTCACTGCCTGTTTGTATTATTATTTTGGGGCACGACCTGGTTGCGGTCGATGTACCCGGTGTATGTATATTTTACTTTCTGTACTAGGATTGCCCCGCGGAGGGGTGCACGGATAGCCGGGTTCTGGAGGGTAACAAGCCCGCATCTCATGGCATTGAGACGGAGGGGGCTTCACTCTAGGATTGGCGGGCTACTCGCCGCACTCGTAGGGGGTACAGGTTGACCCAGGAGGGGTGCCCAAGTTACCGGATTCCGTGAAGTGCTGGGTGGTCCATTCACGGTGCTGAAGGGGGCTGCCTCGCTTCAGGTTTTGGCGGGTAACTTGCCGCGCCCGTAGGGGTCTAGGATTTCATTGCGCAGGCTATCCACACGACCAGGGGAACGTCGGGTTTCAATAGTGGCTCTGTGAAACCCGGGGATCCCAGATATCTGTATGTTTCTGTGATGCTGTTCATTCTCTGTGATGTTGCATTTTCATTCACGCCTTGAGCGAAATACTATATATTGGTATATATATTAGTAGATGTTGTATATGTTTTGCATCCGTGCTAGTCCAGTCCCCGCTCTGTCGTTAGTAAGCTAACCTAACGGGTAATGACGGGACCCAGTGGCGAATGCGGATGGCATATACGTACATCAGTATATTTTCGTTCTTTGTGGTGTGATCAATTGATGGGACTGCATTGATTCGGATCAATGCAAAGTTAAAAACAAACCTAATCTGATGTTGTTGGAACACTTTTCAAAAAGCTGTTATTGCAAGGACGTTTACTTTTGTTTTGCATCGTGGTATTCATTAGAATATCCTGCTCCTCAGTCGACGAGGCAAGGGCCGAGATCCCTTCACCGGGAGTGACCCCTTGGACAGAAGTTTGCGTCAGGGCATTAACTTCACTATAGCCGATTACTTTTGCTTTGCACCGTGGTATTCATTTGGAATATCCTGCACCTCATTCTACGGGGAAAGAGCCGAGATCCCTTCACCGGGAGTGACCTCTTTAGCAACGGTTTTCGTCACTATATTTTCAAAAAGCTATCAGTTCCTTCAACGATATCAAGTTCATTACGTTAAAGGTTTTCGCCAGAAACCATTCGTAGCCCTCCGTCGTTTCATATGGGTGGTCAATAGTATTCAAGCTGTGTATGTTGGCCAAAGTCAAGGCACAGTGATTGGTAGCTATTGGGGTATTCATATGCAGCATAAATAGATGCGTTGGTTTGGGACAGTCGTGCTGCCATTTTGGCCAATGTCAAGGGTATGTACGGGTGGATTCAAATTAACCTGGAGAATGACGGGTAGAACTTGACATGTGACTTATGATATGTTGGCCAAAGTCAAGGTCATAAGAGCATGGGGCAGAAATCACATCGGGAGTTTCAAAAGTACTGAAACTTGCCAGATATGCGCATACCTTCTGGAGTGTGATACCGTGAGCGGATTCCGTCACGTTGTCATGCGATGAGAGTTGGATCCCGATTCCCACTGATGAGTTGGTTTACTCCTCGGGTGACCCCGACTAATTCTTCTTTCAGGTTTGGAGGAGAATTTGAGGTACAGTGGGAGGTTTCCAGATTAGATAAAATGGTAACCATTCTGATCTAGGTTAGAGTGCACGCTGAGTGTTTCTTTTCTCTCTCTCTCTGGCAGCAACCATTGACCCGACCCTAGACTATGACTCAGTGACCAAGTTGACCGAACCTTCTTAACACTGGCTTTTGGATTGTCAGAGTTGCAGACCTCATTGCCACTCCTACTTTTACCCTTTTCTCCGGGACACCCCGTATTGCTACGAACGTCCACTTCCATTGGACAAAACCATCGTATGGTTAGATACGAACTCGAAGGAATTCGAGGATGGTTTCCGGTTCTGGAGAAAACGGATAGGATTATTCAGTTGTCTTTTCCTTTTACCCTCTCTCAGGTTATCAGTACTCCTTCGTTTAGGGGTAGTACACCTATTACGCAAATTGGATTGTCTTCTTCCAAACCTTAGGCTGGTGCCGACCGGTAGGGAATGAAGAAAACCAATTAGCATAACGATGGTGTGCAGAAGGTATTAAGTTCAGACAAAGCAAGGGATTAGTAAGAGGGCAAAGTAAATTGCAACAGATATTCACGACCAAACCAAATATTTCGTTACCACTCCCACATCACCTTTGTATTTCTCCAGGACACTCCGTATCACTACGAAGATCCACAGTTTATTTGGATAATCCATCGTATGGTTATATACGAACTCGAAAGGAACTTGTTCCAGTTCGGGGATGGATCCTGGTTCAGGAGAAATAGGAATAAAGTACATTCAGGTGTCTTTTATCTTCACCTTCTCTCGCATTGCGAGTGTTCCTAGGATTGGGACAGTACACCCATTATGCTTATTGGATAGTCTTCTTCCAAACCATAGGCTGGTGCCGAACGGTAGGGAAGGAAGAAAACCATTTGGCCTAAGGGGTGTGCAGAAGGCAAAGACTAAAGACATATGAAGGGATTTGGAGAGGTGGCAAAGAACTATACGGTTACAGTCGTGAATCTGGAAGAGGCATTACTAGGAATACCAAAATACCCCATCGAAACATTTCAATGTTTCAGTTTCACTGTGTACTATTAAAAGAAAACTGATTTCCCAATTAGACACTTACTCCAGGGTATGTATTTACCAGGTATGATTCTCACATCTGTATGGTTTTACAGATGATGAGTGGGAGTAGGTTATTGGGAATTGGGTGATTATCCTCATTATATCGGGATTCGTTGTAATCGGTGATATTTGAGGAAATCACCTGGCCTGTTTGCCGGTCGGCAAATATTTGGTTTTGAATATCTGCTGTTATGCACCAATTTCAAATTGATATATCTGTACGTCTATTTTCATAGAGTGAGATATACCTTTCTGAAATTATGTCTACGACATTTACCTATATCAGTGGATGGTTAGGTAAGGAGCATTAAACAGCGGTGTAATTCTTCTTAACCATAAGTACAGTTTTCAACCTACGGCACACAGTGAATGAGTTATCAGACTCAAGGGACTTATACAGAGTATTGTATGTTGTCCAGGGTCCATCAGGACAGAGGGGTAGGTCCTCGTACTATATTCGGTTTACTTATGACTTCTCTAGTTTTTAGACCGGTGTTTCGTGGAAACACAGGGTCTAAGTTTTGAGGAGTTATAGGTATTTGAATAGAGTAGAGAACCAGGTGTTGCAAGTATCGGGATTCTTCAAAGTGATCGAAGATGTAGATACTTGTGTATGGTATTCAGTTGATAGTAATGATAAAGAGATCTTGCTTCTCTTTCAGGTTACTCATAATTGGAAGTATTCCTAAGTTGAGTAACGCTGATCGGCCTCCTTCCATTTAGTTGACATGCGCTGGGGACAGCTGCATGATTTGAATCTGGTTCAATTAAATCAGTGCCTCTGGTTCTATATTGGATATAGAACAGTTCATATCTTAACGATGTTAAGGTACGGGGAGTTGTCCGGTTTATGATTAAAACCAGACACTGGACAATTCAAGGCACGTTTCTGTAATGGCTGTTTGTGGGTTGACCCAGGCTATGACGAGGGTTGACTTTCTACCATCTGGATGAACAATAGCAATATTGTTCTAGACTCGCCACAGTTTTATTAAAAATGGATTTTTTCAGAAAACAGTAGTGGGAGTATGGTAGAACTGGAAGTGATTCCAGAACCACAAACGATTACTGAAGATTTGATAAGGAACCTAAAGATTCAATCTGGATTGACATTCCATTGGCCACTCCGCAGATAAGGTGGGTAACTTCAGGCACCCGAGAGGTACTAATACGGTAGCCTCAAGGACGGTGACAGGGAAGTTCTTGTTTACCCAAAATTGCCATTGCTGTTGTTCCAGGTTACGAGACCCGGCGGGAGGATGAGTATAGCGTCGTTCTAAACCAGTTTTAGAAGTGTACGTCTATATGACTCTGCCAGAGGGTTGTCGTAGTCAGTGGGAGCAGCGGAAGCATTGGTGGACAGGTTGCTTATGTCTATTTATAGACTAGAGCAGATGTAGCGGAGATAGATCATCAATTTCTGATATGACAGTCATGGGTTTGACTTCATCAGAATAGGGGATGGATCAGTTGAGAAGGTAGTAGGGTGTGATATCCTGGTATTTGGATGATATACACAGAGTAGGAAAAGAAGCTCCTACACTACGATCGGTTATACTTTGGTCGTCACACAGTTGTTTCTCCACAAAGGAAATGGATTTTATATCAGACATACTGGTTACTGGATCTATGGTTTTAGATCTAGATTTGGGTGGTTTCCCAATCAGGGTACTTGACAGCATTCTAAGAGTATTTAGGATGGACGACTCCTGGCACGGTAGTGTACCTGCAGGTAATGGAGTTACCCTCTCCAAAGGTGTCTTACAGACTAAAGGGGAGAGGGACGGGCATGATTGGCAGATCACTTGCTCAGGCAATTGAGTCAATCGTGAGATGTCAAGTACCACACCAGATGTTGTTCTTGCACTAGATGCAATAAGTTGACATTAATCCAATCCTGGAGAAACAGTCGGAAGCAGTTTTAGAACATAAGTGGATGTTCTAGGGATATGATAACGACAGCCTCATTTAGGAGACAGTTATCATTCCAGGCTTCCAAGGTGACATGGACGACAAGGAGGTTGTCAGAGTTATAGTTTTCCATCTGACGAGGGGCGGTATTTTGGACAGGTGATCCAAGGCAATACTGAGGGAGGCATGGCGCGCAGGATACTGATTAAGTTCAGTTGACGATACAGTCTAAGAAGTTTGGATTTGGAGTTCATTTATGAGCTATGTCCCATCAAACATCCAGACATTCTAAGACAGGTATTGCTCTTTTCGGGAGATGGCTTTCTCCGCGAACTTGAGATATAGAGAGACATAGAAAGAAACAACTAAGCGGATCCACTCACTGAGGCTATTCCTCGAACGCAATAGTTCCGCAAACGAGCTTTGTGAGACTAACTAGTAGAGGAGTTGGATGTTCGGTATCACACGGGCTGTGAGTATGCGACATCGCAATAATTAGCCTTGAGTGCAAGTGGGAGATTGTTGGATATAGTGCCCTCAGAGTCAATTATTAGGTCACAGGTACGTGATTGTAATGATTGAGGGAGGACCTATCCCGGTAGGACAGTCTTACTCGAGATGATAGTATGCTATCTGGTTTACCTTTATCATCGTGTACTGCTTTAGGTGACATGACACGTCGCTATTACACGTTGATAGAGCCCCTAGGATTCTTGCTTGACCACCAGCAGTATGAGGGCGATCATATAAGTGGGAGCTGGGGGTCTACAAGCATATCCTTATAGGTCCCTAGTCGTGGGAGTTTCGAGACCGGGCATCGATACTCCATTAGTAGACTAGTGTATACAGTCGAGACCCCGACGAGGGGCGGTGGCCGGTCTCACAAGCCACTGGTGTCAGTTGGATCACCTAAGATGTATACAGGTGCTCATTGGGTTATGAGTACACCGGACAGGACTCGCCGGGAACATGCTAGTTGGTCATATACCAGACGTCAGATGGCAGTTTCCTGGTGACATGTGTGCAGGTTAGTTCATCGACCTGGGGATCGTCATTTGTCTCGTGTGAGTTCCCACTGTACTTTGATTACTACCCTACCACGGTTCAAAGGAGTCGTGCAAACAGGTTTTAGTTGGGTACAGTCCCGAGCCACATGGAGGCAGTGAGCGTATCTTCAGGGGTTCGTCTCTCCCGGTATTGGGGGTGAGGTCGTGCTGTGTCTAGGAGAGCCATTACACAAAGTCCTTGGCCAAGGCAAGGAGATTTACTGGTAGGTATTCCAGTAGTATCTCAGGGTGTTCTGGGCTACACTCCGACACGACTTGTACCGCTTTTGGGGGTCTGAATTTTACCAACCCCCTAGGCCCGCCATGCGATACTCATAGACGAACGGACCGGACTGCACGGATATTGTCACTGACAGGCTCAGTAGGGTGTCAGGATGAGTTCGCTCATCGACGTCCCTTTTGGTCAATAGCTGGTGGCCCGTTACGTATTGGCTTATACCTCTGACGGGCTAGTGGTTAAATCCACAGCCATTGTATTGACGAGTCTTTAGAGTCCACCACACTTTCAGTTACTCAAGTTTCGGGCGAAACGCTGTAGAGGCCGTATGGAGATATGGCAGGGTCCGATCAGATACATGCGGTATTGTACGGATCAGGATCGGACAATTTGTACTAGTAGCCGTATAGGTATATGGCAGGGTTCGATCAGATACGTGCGGTATTGCACGGATCAGGATCGAACGGATAATACTAGCCGGCTTTGGTTTAAGCCGGTCCTAGTTTAGTACAGTGTAGATTTTGTCTCATTGCATTTGTATCCGGACGGAATACAGATGCGGGTGTGTATGCACAGTATTGGGGTTTTCCTGTAATTTATTACGGGACCAGTTTTCTGGAGTTGCCAGTTTGCATTCCGTTCCGGCCGGTTTTCCTTTGTTCTTTCCCGGCCGGACTTTTCCGATGGAGGGGGTAATTTGCAGTTTTGCAAATTACAATTGTGGAGGGGTTCTCTTGTAAAAGATTGATATGATAGCTTTCATATTTTTTTCCACCATGCTTTTGCTTTATTGTGACATGAAAGGGTATGGTTGGATTTGATATGAAGCATGGTGTTTGTTTTCTTGTCTCTTGGATGTGGTCACCTCCTTCTTCTCCTACACTCACCTCCCTCATATGATACATATTGTTATTCTCTTCACCATTTCAAGATTGGCCGGCCACACTTGAAGATGAGGGAAAAATGAGAGATGTGTTTCTTTTGTTGTATGGAAATTATTCTCATTTCTCCTTTTTGTATCAAAGTTCACCACCTTTCTTCATATCATCTTGTTTCCTCCATCATGGCAACACTACCCCAAAGAGACGAAGCACTACACTTCCTACAGCACATCTTGAGCATGTCGAGTTGCCGGCTTCATGCTCGAGTTGCCTCGGTATTGAGGCGGGAGCCCGTAAAAGACGCAGGCGATGTGGTGCCCCTTTCCGATGAGGAGGAGACGGACGGAGATCCCGCAAGGAGATCGGAGTGGAGATGAAGACCGGAGGACTTGGATCGTCGGTATACATCTCTTCCCTTTTTTTTTAGTAGCGTAGACTAGTTAATGGTTCGATCCGGAGTTTAGTGCGCGGTGGTGCCGGTTTGCAAAGTCCGCAAAATTTAAGTTTATCACTGTTTCCGCATTCCGGCGTCGGATTGACGGCCGGGGCGCCGCCGTGCACTTACACGGCCGAGCCTCCACATGCATCTCCTTCGGCTGCGGCTCCGCAAGCCACTACATCGGCTGCGGTTCCGCAGACAGCTCCTGTAGCTCCACCGCCCACTTAGACTCCCGCAGTCGCGGCTCCGCAAGCGACTACCTCGACGGCGGCTGCGCAGACCACATCGCCAGCTCCACATGCCACTCAGACTCCCGCTCGCGCCGAATTGCAGAGTTTATTGACCGAGGAGCAGGCGCGCGTTATTATATCGTTATTCAGAGGTGGAGCTGGACCGAGGTAGGGTAGATTTTTTGTTCTTATTTTTTGAAACATGTATTTATTTATATCATACATATTGTACTACATTTTGAAACGATATTGATATTGGTTTGTATTTATATCATATTCAGTTTTTGGGTTTCTTTTGTATATTATATATATGCGTGAGATGTGATTATGAATACTGCAATATATGATTTGATTGATGTATATATTATTGTGCACAGGACGGGAAAAAATCAAGCAGCCCATTTAAAAAAAAAATACAGACAATATGTACCTACGGATTAATCCGTAGGAGCACCATGTGTACCTACGGTGTTATCCGTAGGGGCAAAATATCAGCAGTAACTGATATTTCCCCCCTGATCTCAGTGCCAGGGGGTTGGGAATGTCCCTACGGACATATCCGTAGGGGCCACTGCCTCTCCCCTACGGCGTTATCCGTAGGGGCCAAATATCAGGACTCCTGATATTTTGCCCCTACGGAAACGTACCTACGCATATATCCGTAGGGGGTATTACATGGACCTACGGATATGTCCGTAGGTACAAGTAATATATTAAAAAAACCGCAAATAATATAAAATCTTATACCCTACGGCGTAATCCGTAGGGGCAACAGGACCTACACAGAAATCCGTAGGTGCAATATTTTACCCGTAGGGGCAAGTTCAGGGCCTCAACTTGCACCTGCGGCCTTTGCACCTACGGGGTATTTTTTCGTCCCTACGTATATATCCGTAGGGGCAGTGGATTGCCCCTACGGATAAATCCGTAGGGGCAACCCATATTTGTAGTAGTGATGCCACATATAATGCATAGTACAATCAAAACAGAACTTTTTCTTTATTTTCCTTTTCACAGCAAACTTCCAAGAGGAATATTTCAATTTTTTTAGCAGAAAAAGCAAAAAACAAACGTTTCTACTTCTTCCACTTATAATGAGCTTACAGTGTATTTGTAGACTAATTTCAATAATTTTCTCACCGCGGATCAAATAGATAATTTTGATATTTTGGATTTGTGGAAAATATATAGACACATGTGTCCTGTGATTTCTGCCATGGCTCGTGATTTATTAACAACCCGGTGTTCACATTATTTTCGGAGTCTGCTTTTACTACAGATTATAGAATTCTGAGTAACAAGAGAGCGAGACTGTTGGATGACGCATTGGAGATCGTGGTGTACCAAAAATATTGGTTCGATATAAAAACTAGACAACAACACGTTAAGAGTATTGAAAACTCCAACAACGATGAAAAATAAAGACCGATAGGACCTCATCAGTTAGTTTTTTTTATTGAATTGTATTTTTATTTTTTTTGGTAATTATATGAGAGGTAAGGTTTGCCAATTTATATATCCCTAAAATATTTTTAATTAATAAAATATGGAACTGCACAAGGTTCGAGTCGTTAAAAAAATTTCTAAAAATATTCATAAAAGTAAAGACTTACTTTAAAAAAATTTAAATTTAAATTTTTTTTAAAAAATATCAATTTTTGTAATCAGGCCGGTCCGACCCAAGTCAGGCCAAGGGCTGGGCTGGGTTCAGACGCATCCCGGTCTGAAGCCCGGTCAACTCGAGCCTGGCTCGGCCCGAAACCATCAGGCCCGGCTGGCTTCGGGCCGGGCCGGCCCTGATAGACACCCTGACTTGCAACTGCAAAAATACAACTGTAGACAAGATCTAGCTCAAAGTTCAAATGAATGCATGTTCATTTCCATATCTAGTTCAATACTTGAATAGTAATTTGTGGGGATGTTCAAATATGCATTAATGCAATATATTACTCATGATGGGGGCAGCTGACAATTACTCATGGAGACACCACTGTAACTGGCATTTTTCAGATTGCTTTCCAATTGATTGGTTCTCTAGGGGTCTTTCACATGCACTAAAGGAAGCTTGCATCCTTTATGTACCCATATTTTATGCATATATTTTCTTAGAGTTGAGAACAAATATATACCAGTATTTTCCAGGATTTTTTTTTTGATCATAAGCAACACTTTTCTGAACAATCCTCTACCATAAAAAACAAAAGAGAGATGGAACCCACAGGTCTCGTCCATGTCTGCCTCCATTCCCACTTTTGTTCATTGCTGGCTAGGATTACTTAATTAGGGAAGTGTTGCTCGTCAACATGCAGTGGCGTATGTCTCTCTCTTTGTATATATAGAATAACGAAGGAAAGAGGCCAAAAGAGGCATCTCTCCTATGGCGTCGAAAAAATATGTCCTCCATCGTGTATTCCGACGATCGGAGCCTATCATGTTCATCGTTAGCATCTAATTAAGATGCGGATACGCCAAATTTCTTGTGATTCTACAACTTTTTCACCGTTGATTTAGCAATGTAAATAGTTTTATTGTCGGTAAACCGTTAATTTTGAACCCACTAATTCAACAGTAAAAAAGTTGTAGAATCACACAAAATTTGGCGTATCCATATCTTAGATGGTAACGATGAAGATGATGGGTTCTGATCGTCGGAAAATACGATGGAGGGCGTATTTTTTCGATGCGATAGGAGGGAATTCTCTCCTATGGCGTCGAAAAAATACGCCCTCCATCGTGTTTTCCGACGATCAGAATCTATCATCTTCATCGTTATAATCTAAGATGTGGGTACGCCAAATTTCATTTGATTCTACAACTTTTCACCGTTGATTTAACAATGTAAAAAGTTCTATTGTCGGTAAACCGTTAATTTTGAACCCACTAATTCAACGGTGAAAAGGTTGTAGAATTACATGAAATATAGTGTACCCATATCTTAGATGATAACGATGAAGATGATGGGTGCCGATCGTCGAAAACACGATGGAGATTGTATTTTTTCGACGCCATAGGAAGAAATTCCCTCCTATGGCATCTTTCCTCCATTATTCTCTCTCTCTCTCTATATGAGGTTAATGGAGGAAAGGTGCCATAAGAGGGGATTTCCTCTTATGACGTCGGAAAAATGCACCTTCCGTGATTTTTTTCGACGATCACCATACACCACTTCCATCTTTATCATATAAGATGTGGATACACCAAATTTCATGTGATTATACCATTTTTTCACCGTTGATTTAGTTGGTGCACAATTAATGGTTTACCGACAATAAAACTTTTTACATTGCGAATTTAACGGTAAAAAAATGGTGGAATCACATGAAATTTGGTGTATGCACATCTTACATGATAACGATGATAATGATGGATGCCGATCGTCGGAAAAAATGGCGGCGGTTGTATTTTTTCGACGTCATAAGAGGAAATTCCCTCCTATGGCCTCTTTTCTCCATTATTCTCTCTCTCTCTATATATAAACGTGTGACACATGATATAAATTAATTCGTTTGATCACGAAAAAGTATGCAAACACTAGAAATGGAGGATCCAATTCAAGATGGAAGGCATATATAGCCATAACTCATCCTAATCTAAAGCACTTCCATCTTAGGATTTTCCTGCGCACCAACACGGAAAAAAAGATATTTGTGCTATGAAAAGAAATTTTGTCTCCACCACGTTGAGTTCTTTTGCATGCCTTGGTCTATGTCACGAAGATGAGTAGCTCTCATAATATTGCCTACAAAAATACTCACATGCTATCGAAAGTCGACTACTTCTGAACTTAACTTGAGCTAATGCTTCAACATCCACTATTTCTACTATTATAATTTGAACTCCAAGATATTTAGTTGTCACCCTCTCATTTATTTCCTTAATAGATTCCCAAAATCCGGAGAAATATCTCAAAAATCAAGTTGTCCACACACCAACTCCGTCTCTACTATCATAAATAAAAAATGAAAGGAAAAGAAAATCTTATGTCACATGCCACTTCTTTTTCCTCTTTAATTAACCATTTCAGTCTTTTTAACCGTTTTTTCTCATCTCACATGCTCTTAAAATCTATATAGTTAGAATATGTTGAGTTTGTAATTTTGATCGGTAAGAACTCAAATGGATATCGTTTTTTCTCATCTTCACATATATCACATGTTCTTAAAATCCGGTTATATATAGTAAGAATATGTTGAGTTTGTAATTTTGATAAGTAAGAACTCAAATGGATACATACAGTGGACAATACAAACAGTTAGTGAGCAATCTAACCTTTTGTATATAAATGCCTCAAATTAAGTATCAATTTACATTTTGTTTCCAGAAATTGCAAGTTAAATTTGTTGTACAGTCCATTAATCGCCACAATGAATCCTTAATAAGGAACTTGTGCATCATATCCAAAGGTTTAACTTTTGTTTGAAATATTTGCACATTATCAAATTAAAAAAAAACAAAGTAAATTTTTATTAAGACATGGTACAAATTAAAGTAAGATTTCAATCAACAACTTACACATGCAATGTATGTATCATACAATATTATTCGCAACCAAAATTAATTGCATTAAACCAATCAAGAATACCACCACACTACATGAAATATCTCTTTTTTTCGACGACTAACTACCATTGAAATAACTTTTTTCGTCGGGGCAGCTCAAGTAGCCACGGAAGAACCCCGAGCAATAAGTTGTGTCGCTTTAGGTTATTTCGACGGCTAATAAACATCTCAATAAAGGATTTTATTTCAACATTTGAAGGCCGTCGAAATAAAATATTTTTCAACATTTAATAGCCGTCGAAATAAATAAGATTTTATATTTATAAAATGGTTTCATAATATATTATAAAATATTTTTTTATAGTGAATGGTAACTGGGTATGTTGGCCTACATCAAGGCACAATGACTGGTACCTGGATAATGCTTGTTTGCTGCATGGATATGCGATTATTTAGGACAGACGTACAGTTATTTTCGCCTACATTAAGGACTTGTGCGGGTGGGTCTAAATTAATCCAGGATACTACCGGTTGAATTTGACTAACGACTTATGATATGTTGGCCTACGTCAAGGTCATAAGCATTAGGAGAAAAAACCAAATCGGGAGTTTCAAACATACGGGAAAATTGTCAGGCATGCGCATACCTTCTGGAGTGTGGTGACTTGAATGGATTTCGTCAAGTTATCACATGATAATAGTTGGGTCTCGATTCCCACTGATGAGTGTGCATTGCTCTTCGGGAGATTTTTCACTTCACAATTAGTTAACCTATTAGGTGTTTAGAAAGTGTTAACGAGATTATACCTCTGCAGAAACGTGGTTATTAATTCGGTCCGTGCGAAAGTACCGGGGATCTCACTCAAAGTACCAACACTGGCCTGACTGAACGGTTAGCGAACTTGTAAAAGTGTAAATGATCCCGACTAGTTCTCCTTTTGGGGTTTGAAGGAGAATTCGAGAAAATAGTGGGAGCCATCCCGATTAAATAAAGTGATAACCAAGCTAATCTTGATAGAGTGCACGCTGAGTGTGTGTGTCTCTCTCTCTCTGGTACAGCGATCCATGACATACCTTAAAAACTTGTGAACCAAATTAACCAAACCCTCTTATACCCATTGATTTTGGTTTGTCTTGATTCGCGACAAAATCGCATATATCCCCGCCACTCCTACTTTACCCTTTGCATTTCTTCAGAACACTTCGTATCACTACGATAATTCATATTGCTTAGAATGGCCATCGTATAGTTACATACGAACTCGAAGAAGTTATTTCGATCAAGGATGGCCACAGATTCTGATGAAATTGAATAGAATTATTCGGCTGTCTCTTCCCTTTACCTTCTCTCGTTGCGAGAGCTCCTTGTATTAAAAGAGTACATATATTACGCTTATTGGATATTCTTCTTCCAAACCTTAGGCTGCTGCCGAAAGGTAGGGAAGAAAGAAAACCAATTAGCTTAAGGACGGTGTACAGAAGGTAAAATGTAAAGACATATAAATGGCTTGAAGTGAGAGTAAAGGAAATTGCGGTTACTGTCATGAATCTGGATAATGGAAAAGGCATTACCAGGAATACCTGACCATCCTCTATGAAATATTTTCATATTTCAGTTTTTCTTTGTACATGCAAAAGATAACTGTTTTCCCAATCAATTCTGACTCCAGGGTATGTATTCAACTGATTTGGATCTCACATCTGTACGGTGTTACAGATGATGAGTAAGAGTAGAATATTGGGAAATGGGCGATTTGATTCTCAATATCGGAATTCGATGCAATTGGTGATATTGGATTAAATCCTCTGGCTTTTGCCTGACGGCATATATTTGGTTTCGAATAACTGCTGTTATACACCGGATTTTAAAATGAAATATCTATACCTTTATTTTATAAAGTGAAATATACATTTTGAAAATTGTGTTTTAAATATTTACCTTTATCAGTTGAGAATAAGGTAAGGTGCATTGAATAACGGTGTAAGACATTCTTAACCAAGATACAGTTTTCAATTTACAAAACACAGAATTTGAGTTAGTCTACTCTCAGGACTTATACATAGAAATGTATGTTGTCCAGTGTCCTTCAGGACAAGTGGTTAGTACTCTTACTTCATTCAGGTTTATCTATGAGTTCTTTGGTTTTAGACATGCATTCGTAGTAATGCAAGGTCCAAACATTTTGAGAAGTTTGTAGGTATAAAAATAAAGTAGAGAACCATACGTTGGAAGTATCGGGATTCTTCAAGGTAATAAAAAATGTAGATACTTATGCTAGGTGTTCTATCATAGTAATATTGAGAACTTGATTCTCTCACAGGTTACTCATTTGTGGATGCGCTCCATGATAAGTAATGTTGTATTGGCCCTTTTCCATTGGGTAATATGAAATGGAAATAACTGCATGACATTTGAATCTGGTTCCATCTAAATTAGTGCCTTAATTCTATAAAGACATAGAATGGTTACATATCTTGAGGTTGTTAAGATACGGAGTTATCTGGTTTCTGTTTAAAAGCAAAATCCGAACAAACTCGAGGCACGCTTCAGTAATGGTGGTTTGTGGATTATCCTAAGCATTCGCTAGGATTTTGTTTCTACCATTTTCAAGATCAATAGTTACATTGCTCTTGACTCACCACCTTTTTTATAAAAGGAATGTTTTTGCAAAAGAAATTAGTGGGAGTATGGTAGAATTGGAAGTGATTCCAGAACCATAAATGATTACCGAAAATTTAGTAGAACCTAAGGATTCAATTGGACTTGAAAAACCGTTAGCCACTATACAAATTTTAGTAGGTGACCTTAGACACCTGAGAGATACTTCAGTTTTCTTGTAGACGGTGACAGGGAGGTCAGCATCATGGTGATGATGACCCTACTAATTATCAATAGGTCACAGGAAGTGGTAACTTCAAGGTGACTAGATACTTCATATCCAAGATGGACTCTACACACTTCAGCAAATTATGGATTCTGGACTTTGCTGGGTGCTCCTGAAGGGGTAAAACCCATTAGGAGCAAATAGATCTTTCGAGATATGTGTAGGTGGAAAGGTACTAACCTAATAATGCTGGACTTGTTGTAAAGAGTTTTCATCAAATACCCGTTGTGGATTGTGATGAGATTTTTACTTCAGTGTCTATGCCGAAATCCATACGGATATGATTTGACAGTGCTATTCCCCATACTTGTTATTAGCAGGTCATATGAAATGGTAACTTCCAGGTGACCAGATATTTCATATCCAAGATGGACTCTACGTATTTCAGCATGTCATGGATTTTAGACTTTGCTGGGTGCTCCTGAAGAGGTGAAGCCCATTAGGAGCAAGTAAATATTTCGAGATCTGTGCAGGTAGAAATGTACTAACCTAATAAGGCTAGACTTGTAAAGAGTTTTCATCAAATACCCGTTGTGGATTGTGATGTGATTTTTACTTCACTGTTTATGCTGATGTCCATATGGATAAGATTTGGCGCTGATGCAGCTCATGGCTATGATATTTGACAGGTGGGTGACTATAACGTCTTTCCAAATGGGATTTTGGAAGTGCACATGTATATGACTCTGCCACAGGGTTATCATAGTCAGTGGAAGCAGCGAAAGGTGTGCAAATTGCTTATGTCTATTAGTGGACTGAAACATGGATAGCGGAGATGGATCGTGTGTTTTGATATAACAGTCAAGGTGATTGACTTCATCAAAACAAGAGATGAATCTAGTAATAAGGATGTAAGGAGTACTGTCTGGAATTTGGATGACATACTCCAGATAGGAAGTGATGTTCCTATACTACAATCGATCAAACTTTGGTTATTACATAGTGTTTTCTCCATGTTAGATGTTGATAGTATATCAGGAATTCTGGTGACTAGATCTAGATTTGGGAAGTTTCCCAAATCGAGTACTTAGACATCATTCTAAAAGTATTTTAAAATATACGAATCCTGGCGTGGTAGTGTACCCGAAGGTGATGGAGTCACCCTCTCTAAAGAGATGTCTTCTAGACTGATGAAGAGAGCGACTAGCATGAATGACATATTATTTGCTTAGGCAATTGAATCAATCATGTAATGTTTTATACAAACCAGATGGATAATGTATCAGGGATTCTGGTTTTAGATCTAGATTTGGGATGTTTTACAATTGGGTACTTGGACAACATTCTAAACGTATTTTAGAATGGACGACTTCTGGTATGGTGGTGTACCCACAGGTGATGGAGTCATCCTCTCTGAAAGGGATGCCTTCTAGACTGATGAGGAGAGAGACTGGTATGAATGACATTTCATTTTCTTAAACAATTGAGTCAATCATGTAATGTCTTGTACAACACCAGATATTGCTTTTGCACTAGCTGCAATAAGCATATATTTGTAAGTCTATGTTACCCACCCTGGTAGTTTACGGGGGGCGGAATAGGTAAAAATCGAATTTTTCTTTGCAAGATAACATAGACTAGCCACTAGGATCTTTGCTAAACATTAACTAACAAACTAACTAGGAGATCTAACTATTATGTTAGATGGTTATACCTCAAGCTTGAGCTCCTTCTTATCCTTGTTGTGGTCCTTCTTGTTGTGTGCTCCTTGGAGTGGTTGTGGATGGTTCCTCCTCACCGACTTCTCTACGTCAAAGAAGATCCACCCGAAGGCCTCTACCTTGAGCTCCAACCTCTATAATGAAGTGACTAGGGTGCTTGGTGTGCTAAACTAAGAACCCTAGAGTGAGTAGAGAAGGATTTTGGTGGTTTGGTCTCAATGGCCCTTAATTTTCAACTCATGAAAGACTTAGGGCTTTTTGAGAGAGGAAGAGGAGAGAGCAACCATAAGAGAGAATGTCTACTTGATGAATGAGGAGTGAGCTCTCATATTAGGAAAAAGAATAATAAGTTTTATTTAGATAATTGTGATGGTTGATGTTGATTTGACCATTATCATGTCATAATTAATGCTAAGCAAAATATCTTTTGCTCAAAAAAATATCTAAGTCAACAATGGTCAACACGGTCAAATAGTCAAACCAAATTATCCATAGCACAATTATCTCTAATAAAAATTAGTAATCAATTTCCTCCACCTCATAATGGTTTTAATCAAGTCAATGGTCAAAATCCTAATGAGGTGTCTCCTTCTCTGCCTCTGTCAACTGTATATACATACTCGCATCCGTGTTCCGAAAAACACGAATACAATGAGACTGAACCAACCCAAAATCAAATACTAGGATCTTGCTTAAACCAAAACCCACCAGTATCAACTGCCCGAATACCAAACGCGCACAAGTATGCGTATGTGAACGAATCCTGTTGTAAAACCATACGACCTCTACTGCATTTCGCCCAAAGGCGAACAACCCTCAGTGTGGGACTCTAAAGACTCAACACTACGCTGGCAGTGGGTTTAACCACAGGCCGCAAGCGGTACTAGATGTACGTAACGGTCCCCAGGTAGATGTCGATAAGAAGGCCGATGAGAAAAACCCATCAGAACTCCTATTGAGCCTGAATTTGATAATCTCCGTACAATCCGGTCTGTTCGTCTAAGAGTATCGCATATCGGGCCTAGGAGGACGGTAAACGTCAGTCCCTTAATAGCGGTATAAGTTGTATCGGAGTGTAGTCCAAAACACCTTGAGAAACTACTGGAGTTCCTACCAGTAAATCTCGTTTGCCCTGACCAGGGATTTTGTGTAATGGCCCTCCAAACACAGCGCGATATCAACCCCCAATACCGGGAGAGACGAATCCTATCTAACCGCCACTGCCTCCAAGTGCTTCGGGACTGCACCCAACTACTACCTGTTTGCATGATTCAATAGAGCCGTGGTAGGGTACTAAGCAAAGAACAGTGGGAACACACTCGAGGTGAAGCAGCAGTGTCAAGTCAACGGACTAAGCTGTACTCATGTCACCTGGAAACTGTTAAGTGATGATAGATATAGTACCAACCAACAGTTCCCAGCGAGTCCTGTCCAGTGTACTCGTAACCTAACGAGCACCTACGTACTATCTCCAGTATGACGTACTGATGGCTGTGGGACAAACCATCTCCCCTGCTGGAATGAGAAGCTTACACACCAGTCTACTCTGGAGTATCGATGCTCTGTCTCGATAATCCTACGACCAGGGACCTGTATAAGGATGTGCTTGTAGACCACCCAACCCCCATAAGTGTGACTGCCATCACAATGCTGGTAGTAATCAAAGATCCTAAGGGCTCTATCAATATGTATTAGCGATACGTTAAAAGAAACATATACACATATTAAGATAGATACAAACCAAGTAGCATACTACCATCTTGAGCAAGTCTGTTATAAATCCGTGTATATATCCCAAGTTTCCAAAATGTAATATACAAATTAGTACTATACAATAATGGCCTCTAGGGCATATTACACTAACAATCTCCCACTTGCACCAAGGCCATGTGCTGGCATATCGCAGACCTATCATCTCGAATAGCCTCTCGAACTGCGTCTGAGGGATGGACTTTGTGAATGGATTTGCAGTGTTATCCTCTGTAGCAACCCTCCGAACCTCGATCTCCCGGCGATCCATGATCTCCCTGATCAGGTGATATCGCCTCAAGATGTGTCTGGACTTCTGATGGGACCTTGGTTCCTTCGCTAAAGCTATAGCCCCATTGTTATCACAATACAGAGGTATTGGATCAACAATGGATGGAACCAACTCAAGTTCTGTTAAGAACTTTCTCATCCAGACTGCTTCTTTTGCGGCATCAGAAGCTGCGATATACTCCGCTTCCATCGTCGAGTCAGCAACGGTTTCCTGTTTGGAACATTTCCAATAGACCGCCCCTCTATTGAGGGTAAAGACATAACCCGACATGGATTTGGAGTCATCCTTGTCACTCTAGAAGCTGGAGTCAGAAAAGGCCTCGATCTGGAGGTCTTTTCTGCCGTAAACCAAGAACATTTCCTTAGTCCTTCTCAGGTACTTGAGAATGTTCTTTACTGCTATCCAGTGCTTCTCCCCAGGGTTTGACTGATATCGGCTTACCACGCTCAGTGCATAAGTTACATCTGGTCTGGTACACAACATCACATACATTATAG
Organism: Agapanthus africanus; assembly: GCA_030015575.1. Classification (NCBI taxonomy): domain Eukaryota; kingdom Viridiplantae; phylum Streptophyta; class Magnoliopsida; order Asparagales; family Amaryllidaceae; genus Agapanthus; species Agapanthus africanus. The sequence continues at coordinate 123,662 of JASDDO010000250.1, read as the reverse complement.
AGACTACCGCAAAAGCGTAGGGTATAATAGACATGCGATCCCTTTCCAAACCAGTCTTGGGAGACATCTCTTTGGAGAGAGTGATTCCGTGACAAGCCGGTAAATTACCGGCTTAGAATCTTCCATATTGAATCTTTTCAGTATGGTGTCGATGTAGCTGGACAGCGAAAGTCTCAACATCCTTTTAGATCTATCACGATAGATCCGGATCCCCAGAATGTAAGAGTTATCACCCAGGTCTTTCATGGAGAACCTGTGTGACAAGAACCCTTTGACAGATTGTAGCATAGGAATGTCATTTCCTATCAAGAGAATGTCATCCACGTACAAGACGAGGAATACAACAGTTCGTGCTACAATCTTACTATAAATGCATGGCTCATTTGGATTTTTGATAAAGTTAAATTCTTTGACCGTCTCATCAAAACAGATGTTCTAACTCCGCGATGTCTGCTTCAGTCCATAAATGGACTTAAGCAACTTACACACTTTCCCGCTGCTCCCACTCTGAATGAAACCCTCTGGCTAGTCCATATAGACACATTCATCTAAATTTCCATTTAGAAAAGCGGTTTTTACGTCCATCTGCCAAATCTCATAATCATAGAAGGAAGCAATGGTAAGAAGGATTCGAATGGATTTGAGCATAGCCACTGGAGAAAAGGTTTCGTCATAGTCCAAACCAGATCTTTGATGAAAACCCTTTACAACAAGTCTAGCTTTATAGGTTTCAACCTGTCCATCTACACCAGTCTTCTTTTTGAAGATCTATTTGCAGCCTACGGGTTTTACCCCTTCTGGAGCAATGTCCAAAGTCTATACTTTGTTGGTGTACATGGACTCTATCTCGGTCCGCATTGCTTCCAGCCATTTTACCGAGTCAGTGCTCTGAATGACCTGCTGGAAGTTAGTCGGCTCATCATTATCAATGATGCAATCCTCTCTATCCCCGTCTATGAGAAAACCGTAGTATCTCTCAGGCGGATGAGACAGCCTGCTACTCCTGCGGAGAGGTGCAGGAATATCCTGTTCTTTTGAAATTTCTGGTTCCACTAAGCTTTCAGTAATAGCTTGTGGTTCTGGAATTTCTTCGAGTTCTATTGCGCTCCCACTTGTTTCTTTTTCTAAAAACTGATGTTCCAGAAAGTGGGCATGACGAGAAACAAAAACCTTTTGTTCCTCTGCGTAATAGAATAGATACCTCCTGTAGTTCTTTAGGTATCCCACAAACTTACACAGTACAGAGCGTGCCTCGAGTTTGTCCGCATGGTACTTTTTAACAAAAGCTGGACATCCTTATATCTTCAAATACTGAAGATAGGGTTTCTTTTCACTCCACATCTGATATGGTGTGGTAGGCACAGTCTTGGTAGGAACCTTGTTCAAAAGATATGCAGCTGATTCTAGTGCATAGCCCCAGAATGATCGCGATAACTCAGCGTTACTCATCATGGAACGTACCATATACAATAGGGTTCGGTTCCTTCTCTCCGATACACCGTTGTGTTGTGGTGTGTATGGAGGAGTAAGCTGAGAGAGAATTCCATTCTCTTTTAGGTAATTCAGGAACTCGGCACTCAAGTATTCACCATCTCGATCAGATCTCAGTGTTTAGATACTTTTGCCGATTTGTTTTTCCACTTCATTCTTGTATTCCCGGAATTTCTCAAAGGCCTTGGATTTATGTTTCATTAAGAAAATATGTCCATACCTAGAGAAATAAAAGTAATGAAATAGAAATAACCACTTCTTGCATGTGTAGACATTGGACTACACACGTCACTGTGTATGAGTCCCAAGAGCTCACTCGCTCTTACTCCGTGTCCAGTGAACGGAGTTTTTGTCATCTTTCCTTTGAGACATGATAGACAAGTTGCATAAGAATGATATTCGAACGGATACAAATACCCTTCTTTATGTAACTTAGTTAACCTTGTCTCATTGATGTGACCTAGTCTACAATGCCATAAGAAAGCATGATTTAATTCTGGAGACTTTCTTTTGTGTGTATTCTGGATATTGAAAATCTGCGGTTGGTTTAACACATATATACCGTTGCTTAATGTACCCGACCCAATCAAACTATGATTAAGGTGGATGTTTACAACATCGCTTACAAATGCAAAATCATAACCTTCTCTAGACATTAAAGATACATATATGATATTACAAGTCAAACTGGGTACATAATATCAGTTGCGCAAAACCAAAACATGTCCAGTAGTCAATCCTGAGTGATATTCCCCTACGGACACAGCATCCATGCTTGCTCCGTTTGCAACTCTGAGGGTCATATCATCAGCCTTCAAAACTCTACGGATTTTTAGTGCCTGCAAAGAATTACAGATATGAGATCCTGATCCGGTATCCAATACCCAGGAAGTAGAGTTGATTGACAGACAGTTTTCAATTACATACACACCTGAAGCCGAAGCCACAACTTGCTTCGGGTCCTGGTTCTTGGCCCTCCAAGCCCTGCAATCTTTCTTCCAGTGTCCCTTCTTATGACAATAAAAGCATTCTTCCTTTCCCACTGTAAGTCCCGCCACTTTTTCCTTTCCCATGGCTTCTACCTTACTAACAACGCCCCTCGGTTTGGTGGGGGCCTTCTTCTTCTTTCCTTTGGCTTTCGCCTTGGACTTAGAAGAGGAAGCTCCACCAACAAACAGAGTGGGTGTTTTCCTGACTTTCTGCAGGGTGCCCTCTGCACTCCTCAACATGTCGAGGAGTTCCGGAAGTTCAACTTCTTTACCTTGCATATTAAAATTCAAGATAAACTGGGCATAGGTGGAAGGAAGGGACTGGAGAATCAAGTCAGTATACAGCTCGTTCTCTAACGTGGTCCCGAGGTCCGCGAGCTCCTCAATATAGCCAATCATCTTAAGGACGTGTTCCCCTACAGATGATCCGACGGCCAACCTCACTTGAAATAGCTTCTTCGAGGTCGCGTATCTTGCGATACGGGATTGTTAGTGTTTATGCCCTAGAAGGCCATTACTGTATCATACTACTTTGTATATTACTAAATGGAAGCTTGGGATATTCACATGTATATAACAGTCTTGCTAAACATGGTAGTATGCTACTTGGTTTTTCTATCTTAATATGTGAGTATACGTATTGATAGAGCTCTTAGGATCTTGCTTGACTACCAGCGTTGTGATGGCAGTCACACTAGTGGGGGCTGGGTAGTCTACAAGCACATCCTTATTCAGGTCCCTAGTCGTTGGATTATCGAGACAGGGCATCGATACTCCGGAGTAGACTAGTGTGTACGCTTCTCATCCCAGTTGGGGAGATGGTCTGTCCCACAGCCATCAGTACGTCGTACTGGAGATAGTATGCAGGTGCTCGTTAGGTTACGGGTACACCGGACAGGACTCACAGGGAACTGTTGGTTGGTTTTATACCAGTCGTCAGTGAGCAGTTCCCAGGTGACATGAGTACAGCATAGTCCGCAGACTTGACACTGCTACTTCGCCTCGAGTGTGTCCCACTGTTCTTAGATTGCTACCCTACCACGGCTCAAAGGAGTCGTGCAAACAGGTAGCAGTTGGGTGCAGTCCCGAGCACTTGGAGGCAGTAGCGGTTAGACAGGATTCGTCTCTCCCGGTATTGGGAGTTGATATCGCGCTGTGTCAGAGAGCCATTACGCAAAGTCCCTGGCCAGGGCAAGCAAGATTTGCTGGTAGGTTCCAGTAGTTTTTCAGGGTGTAATGGGCTTCCCTCCGACACGACTTATACCGCTATTAGGGGACTGACGCTTGCCGCCCCCTTAGGCCCGATATGCGATAGTCTTAGACGAACGGACCGGACTGTATGGAGATTGTCACATCAGACTCAGTAGAAGTTCGGATGGGTTTCTTCATCGGCCTTCTTATCGACATCTACCTGGGGACCGTTACGTACAGCTAGTGCCGCTTGCGGTCTGTGGTTAAACCCACTGCTAGCGTAGTAGTCGAGTTTCTAGAGTCCCACACAGAGAGTTTCCCTACTCCAGGCGAAACGATATAGAGGTCGTATGGTTTTACGACAAGGGTTCGGACGCATACGTGTGTTTACGCACGTACGACTTTCGGACAGTTTTTACCAGTCGGCTTTGGTTTAAGCCAGTTACTGGTATCCGGTTATTGGATTTATACAGTCTAAAGTTTTTCCGTATTTTTGCGGAAAGGAGGGGCGTTCTCGTAATTGCGCGAGAAGCTTCTAGAAGGTGGTGACTAAGGAGGTTTAGGTGGCATATACAATGAATGTGATTAGTGAGTCATATGGATGATTCATCCATGTCATTAATGCATCATAAATGCTTAATGACTCATGGATGTGAATCATCACTAGATATTATCAAGCATGATTATTATCTTCATCTTCTCTCTCCTCAAGCTCTCCCTCTTCAACCCCTAATCCTCCCCTCTCATGTGTTGAGTACAAGGATTAGTTAGACTAATTAAACCATAACCCTCACTCTATATCACCTAGCTTCTTTGATTAGCACTTAAAGAAAGTTAGTTGCCTCAAGCTTAGAGGCTTAGCTTGGAGTAAAGCTATCGGGAGGATCGTCTACTACTTCGAGAAGGCCGAGGAGGAGGTGGAGTTCGTAAAGACGAAGGACACGGTTCTTTAGGTATAATCCCTTTACATAGTAGTTGTTAACAACTATGTTTGATGTTAGTTATCGTTTAGCTTCGATTCATGCGGTTAGTCGATGTTTAAGAAAAGAACAAGATCGTTTTTCATATTTCCGCCTCTCCGCAAGTCGTGGGGTGTTGTACATCGACTTACAGTGGTATCAGAGCCTCGCTAAACAATAAATAACTTACTTGCAAATTTGTATGAATTTCGAACGAAAAAAATGAAACCGGAAAACCCCGAAATCACAAGTTTCTGTCGAATTTTAAATGAAGTCCTAAAATTTTTCAGGGATGTTCAGAAAGCTTAAAAAGACATAAGAAGAACACCCAAGAAAATTGGGCCCCTGAATCGCCTAAAGCGCCGCGGAACCGCGGCGGATTCCACCGATCCGCCGCGCTTCCGCCGCCGAGTTGGCGATTCAGGAACCCAAATTTCCTGTGTTGCTTCTCTGTGATATTTGGTATTTTCCGGAAGTTTTTATTTTTGCTCATGTTTCAGATTTACAGAGAAGTATTGGAGCAAAATTAAAAGTGTTTAATCGATCGAAATTATACAGTATTTGCTTGTTGGATTATATCTGTGTTTGTATAATGTGTTCGTAAAGCTCCCTTAACTGCTAGTATGTCGGTTGGCAGGGGGTTGCACATTTCTGTAATGGTTTTTACTGTTTGTGGATATGAACTGTGTTGGACTGTTGTGATGTATAGCCGGGGTTATGTGATGGGTTATTATTTAATTCATTTGATGTAAATGTAATTTGTTGTAATATTATTTTGCGGGGCACATCTAGGTTGCGGTTGTAGCCACTGTTGTATTATTTCATTTTACTGTTTTTGCTCCTAGGACAGACCCAAGGTGGGGTGCACAAACTGCCGGGCGGATAGTTTGCCGTACCCGTTGGGGTCTTGGGTGGGGTAATGGCTATTCATCACAACTGTGTAATCCGTCTTTTGTTGCAGGCTCAAAACAAACACGGATTACTTGCAAATCCAATAAAGTTCATCTATGATCTGGAATGCCTATTATTGCGTCTGACGAATGTACAATATCTATATATGATAGCTATTTAGACGTCACTTATGTTTTACACCCGCGCTAGCCCAGCCCCCGCTCTGTCGTTAGTTAAGTAACCTAACGGGTGATGACGGGACCCCATGGCGAATGCGGATGGCATAAGAGGACGTTGTATTTTCGTTGTTTTCTGCAATGATAGGTTAATGATGGGACGCATTATTTATAATGCAAAGAAAACAAACCAAAGTTTAAATCGTTGGAACAATTTAAAAGAAACCACTCGGTTAATTTTAAAACAGATATTTTTTTAAATGCGGAGCTTTAACCACTCCTTTTAAAAAGCTATCAGGTTCCTTCGGTTATATCAAGTTCACTACGTTCACGGTTTCGCCAAAACCAGTCGTAGCCCTCCGTCATTTCTTATGGATAGTCAGTAGTATTCAAGTTATGTTTGTTGGCTTTCGTCAAGGCATAGTGTTTGGTAGCTACTGGGTATTCATTTGTTGCATAGATAGATGTGTTGGTTTGGGACAGTCGCATTACCTTGTTGGCTTACGTCAAGGGTATATACGGGTGGGTTCAAATTAACAAGATAATGATGGGCAGAACTTGACATGTGACTTATGATTTGTTGGCTTACGTCAAGGTCATAAGAGCATGGGGCAAAAACCTATATCGGGAATTTCTAAAGAAACTGAAATTTGCAAAGAGATACATACCATTTGGAGTTTGATGAATGTTGGTAGGATTCCTTCAACATTATCATACGATGATATTTGGATCCCGATCCTACTGTGAGTATATGCTACTTATCAGGATATTCGTCACTTAACGATCAATGCTATAAACCAAGTAGGTGTCCAGAAAAGTGTTAGCGGGGTTATGCCCCCAGAGAAAAGAGGTTATTTAATTAAGGAACTTTGCGAAAGCGTTGGAAAACCTCCCTCGAAGTATCGACACTGGCCTGGCTGAACGGTTAAGCAAGAATTGTACAGTGAGAATAATCCTGGCTAATTCTTCTTTTATGGTTTGAGGAAGGATTCGAGAAACAGTGGGAGCCATCCAGTTTAGATAAAGTAAAAACCACTCTAAACTTGCAAGAGCATCATGCTAAAGAGTTTTCTTCTCTCTCTCCTAATTGCAGCGACCCTGAAAATGACTGGACTTAAGTTACTTTTAGAGAAAAATATACTGACAGGGCCAAACTATAAAGATTGGCTGCGGAATGTCAAAATGGCTTTGACCTATGACAAATTGGGGTACGTCCTCACCGCTACGGCACCTGCTGTCCCTGGTCCCAAATCCAGCAATGCGGATAAGGAAATCCGCAAAACCTGGGATTTAGATTGCGCGAAAGCCAAGTGCATCGTGCTTGCCTCAATGAACAATGAACATCAGAGGAGGCACGAGGATATGAACCTAGATGGCATATTTCTCCATACAAAGGAACTTTATGGAGAGCAATCTCGTATAGCAAGATACGAGACCTCTTAGAACTTGTTTCGAGCGAGGTTGGTTGTTGGGTCATCGGTAGGAGAACATGTCCTAAAGATGATCGGCTATATTGAAGAGCTCGCAGACCTTGGGACGATTTTGGATAATGAGCTCTATACAGACCTTATTCTCCAGTCCCTTCCTCCCACCTACGCCCACTTTATCCTGAACTTCAACCTTCAAAGAAAAGAAGTTGAACTTCCGGAACTCCTGAACATGTTAAGGAGTGCAGAGGGCACCTTGCAGAAAGCAAGGGAAACACCCGCTATGTTTGTTAGCGGTACATCTTCTTCCGGGTCCAAGGCTAGGGCCAAAGGAAGAAGAAGAAGGCCGCCGCCAAACCTAGAGGAGGTGTTAGTAAGGTGGGAGGGAAGGGAAAGAAAAAGTTTGCGGTACCGGTAGTTGGCCAGGATGAGTGCTTCCATTGTCACAGGAAATGGCACTGGAAGAAGGATTGCAAGGCGTGGAACGCCAAGAACCAGGAACCGAAGCAAGCTGTGGCTTCGACTTCAGGTGTGTTTGTAATTGAGAATTGTCTGTCGATCAACTCTACTTCCTGGGTATTGGATACCGGATCAGGATCTCATATTTGCAATTCATTGCAGGCACTGAGAAACCGTAGAGTGCTGAAGGAAGGTGATATGACCCTAAAGGTTGCTAACGGAGCTAGCGTGGGAGCTGCGTCCGTCGGGGATTATCATCTAGGATTGACGAGTGGACACATTTTGGTTTTACATAACTGTTTTTTTTGTACCAAGCTTAACATGTAATATCATATCAGTTTCCTTGTTATCAAATAAAGATTATGATTTCACGTTTGTAAGAGATGTTGTTAACATCCACCTTAATCATGGTTTGATTGGGTCCGGTACACTAAATAACGGTATATATGTTTTAAACCAACTCCAAATTTTCAACGTCCAGAACACACTAAAAAGAAAGTCTCCAGATTTAAATAAAGCTTTCTTATGGTATTGTAGACTGGGTCACATCAATGAGAGAAGGTTGACAAAGTTGCATAGAGAAGGATATTTGGACTCGTTCGAATATCAAACTTATGACACTTGTCAATCTTGTCTCAAAGGAAAGATGACAAAGATTCCATTTACTGGACATGGAGTAAGAGCGAGCGAGCTCTTAGGACTCATACACAGCGATGTATGCGGTCCAATGTCTATACATGCAAGAGGTGGTTTTTCCTATTTCATTACTTTCACGGATGATTACTCAAGGTACGGATTCATTTATCTGATGAAACATAAATCCGAGGCTTTTGAGAAATTCCAAGAGTATAAGAATGAAGTAGAAAACCAAACAGGCAAAAGTATTAAGACACTGAGATCTGATCGAGGTGGAGAATACTTAAGTGCCGAGTTCCTAGGTTACCTAAAAGAGAAAGGAATTCTCTCTCAGCTTACTCCTCCATACACTCCACAGCACAACGGTGTATCGGAGAGACGGAATCGAACCCTATTGGATATGGTACGATCCATGATGAGTAATGCTGAGTTACCACGATCTTTCTGGGGTTATGCGCTAGAATCAGCGGCATATCTTTTGAACAAAGTTCTAACCAAAACTGTGCCTACCACACCATATCAGATGTGGAGTGGGAAGAAACCCTATCTTCAGTACCTGAAGACATGGGGATGTCCAGCTTTTGTAAAAAAGCAGCATCCGGACAAGCTCGAGGCACGCTCAGTAGAGTGTAAGTTTGTAGGATATCCAAAGAACTCTATGGGATATTGTTTCTATTACGCAGAGGAACAAAAGGTTTTTGTTTCTCGTCATGCCCGCTTCTTAGAAACTGAATTTTTAGAAAATCAGAAGAGTGGGAGCGAAATAGAACTGGAAGAAATTCTAGAACCACAAGCTGCTACTGAAAGTTTGGTAGAACCAGAAGTTCAAGAAGAACAGGACATTCCCGCACCCCTCCGCAGGAGTAGTAGGCCGTCTCATCCGCCTGAGAGATACTACGGTTTTCTCATAGATGGGGATAGAGAGGATTGCATCATAGATGATGATGAACCTACTGACTTCCAGCAGGCCATCCAGAGCGGCGACTCGGTACGATGGCTAGATGCAATGCGGACCGAAATGGAGTCCATGTACACCAACAAAGTATGGACTTTGGACTTTGCTCCAAATGGGGTAAAACCCATAGGATGCAAATGGATCTTCAAGAAAAAGATTGGTGTAGATGGACAGGTGGAAACCTATAAGGCTAGACTTGTTGCAAAGGGTTTTCGTCAAAGACCTGGTTTGGACTATGACGAAACTTTTTCTTCAGTGGCTATGCTCAAATCCATTCGGGTCCTTCTTGCTATTGCTGCCTTCCATGATTATGAAATCTGGCAGATGGACGTAAAGACGGCTTTTCTGAATGGAAATTTAGAAGAGTGCGTCTATATGGATCAGCCAGAGGGTTTCAATCAGAGTGGGAGCAGCGTGAAAGTATGCAAGCTGCGTAAGTCCATTTATGGACTAAAGCAGGCATCGCGGAGTTGGAACATCTGTTTTGATGAGACAGTCAAAGAATAAGACTTTATCAAAAATCCAGATGAACCGTGCATATATAGTAAAGTTGTAGCCAGAAGTGTCGTATTCCTCGTCTTGTACGTGGATGACATTCTATTAATAGGAAATGACATTCCTATGCTACAATCTGTCAAAGGATTCTTGTCACACAGGTTCTCCATGAAAGACCTGGGTGATGCCTCTTACATTCTGGGGATCCGGATCTATCGTGATAGATCCAAGAGGATGTTGGGACTTTCGCAGTCCAGGTATATCGACACTGTACTGAAAAGATTCAGTATGGAAGATTCTAAGCGCGGTAATCTACCGGCTTGTCACGGAATCACCCTCTCCAAAGAGATGTCTCCCAAGACTGATTTGGAAAGGGAACGCATGTCTATTATACCCTACGCTTCTGCGGTAGGCTCTATAATGTATGCGATGTTGTGCACCAGACCAGATGTAGCTTACGCACTGAGCGTGGTAAGCCGGTATCAGTCAGACCCAGGGGAGAAGCACTGGATAGCAGTAAAGAACATTCTCAAGTACCTGAGAAGGACTAAGGAGATGTTCTTGGTTTACGGCGGAAAAGACCTCAGGTTAGAGGCCTTTGCTGATTCCGGCTTCCAGAGTGATAAGGACGATTCCAAGTCCATGTCGGGTTATGTCTTTACCCTCAATGGAGGGGCGGTGTGCTGGAAGAGCTCCAAGCAGGACACCGTTGCTGACTCAACAATGGAAGCGGAGAATATAGCTGCTTGCGATGCCGCAAAAGAAGCAGTCTGGATGAAGAAGTTCCTAACAGAACTTCAGGTGGTTCCTACCATGGTTGATCCAATACCTCTGTATTGCGACAACAACGGAGCTATAGCTTTAGCGAAGGAACCAAGGTCCCATCAGAAGTCCAGACACATCTTAAGGCGGTATCACCTGATCAGGGAGATCATTGATCGTCAGGAGATCGAGGTTCGGAGAGTTGCTTCTGAAGAGAACATTGCTGATCCATTCACAAAGGCCCTACCTCAGATTCAGTTCGAGAGGCTACTCGAGATCATCGGTCTTCGATACGCCAGTACATGGCCCTAGTGCAAGTGGAAGATTGTTAGTGTTTATGCCCTAGAAGGCCATTACTGTATCATACTAGTTTGTATATTACTTAATGGAAGCTTAGGATATTCACATGTATATAACAGTCTTGCTAAACATGGTAGTATGCTACTTGGTTTTTCTATCTTAATATGTGAGTATACGTATTGATAGAGCTCTTAGGATCTTGCTTGACTACCAGTGTTGTGATGGCAGTCACACTAGTGGGGGCTGGGTAGTCTACAAGCACATCCTTATTCAGGTCCCTAGTCGTTGGATTATCGAGACAGGGCATCGATACTCCGGAGTAGACTAGTGTGTACGCTTCTCATCCCAGTTGGGGAGATGGTCTGTCCCACAGCCATCAGTACGTCGTACTGGAGATAGTATGCAGGTGCTCGTTAGGTTACGGGTACACCGGACAGGACTCACAGGGAACTGTTGGTTGGTTTTATACCAGTCGTCAGTGAGCAGTTCCCAGGTGACATGAGTACAGCATAGTCCGCAGACTTGACACTGCTACTTCGCCTCGAGTGTGTCCCACTGTTCTTAGATTGCTACCCTACCACGGCTCAAAGGAGTCGTGCAAACAGGTAGCAGTTGGGTGCAGTCCCGAGCACTTGGAGGCAGTAGCGGTTAGACAGGACTCGTCTCTCCCGGTATTGGGAGTTGATATCGCGCTGTGTCAGAGAGCCATTACGCAAAGTCCCTGGCCAGGGCAAGCGAGATTTGCTGGTAGGTTCCAGTAGTTTCTCAGGGTGTAATGGGTTTCCCTCCGACACGACTTATACCGCTATTAGAGGACTGACGCTTGCCGCCCCCTAGGCCCGATATGCGATAGTCTTAGACGAACGGACCAGACTGTATGGAGATTGTCACATCAGACTCAGTGGGAGTTCGGATGGGTTCCCTCATCGGCCTTCTTATCGACATCTACCTGGGGACCGTTACGTACAGCTAGTGCCGCTTGCGGTCTGTGGTTAAACTCACTGCCAGCGTAGTAGTCAAGTCTCTAGAGTCCCACATAGAGAGTTTCCCTACTCCAGGAGAAACGATATAGAGGTCGTATGGTTTTACGACAAGGGTTCGGACGCATACGTTTGTTTACGCACGTACGACTTTCGGACAGTTTTTACCAGTCGGCTTTGGTTTAAGCCAGTTACTGGTATCCGGTTATTGGATTTATACAGTCTAAAGTTTTTCCGTATTTTTGCGGAAAGGAGGGGCGTTCTCGTAATTGCACGAGAAGCTTCTAGAACGTGGTGACTAAGGAGGTTTAGGTGGCATATACAATGAATGTGATTAGTGAGTCATATGGATGATTCATCCATGTCATTAATGCATCATAAATGCTTAATGACTCATGGATGTGAATCATCACTAGATATTATCAAGCATGATTATTATCTTCATCTTCTCTCTCCTCAAGCTCTCCCTCTTCAACCCCTAATCCTCCCCTCTCATGTGTTGAGTACAAGGATTAGTTAGACTAATTAAACCATAACCCTCACTCTATATCACCTAGCTTCTTTGATTAGCACTTAAAGAAAGTTAGTTGCCTCAAGCTTAGAGGCTTAGCTTGGAGTAAAGCTCTCGGGTGGATCGTCTACTACTTCGAGAAGGCCGAGGAGGAGGTGGAGTTCGTAAAGACGAAGGACACGGTTCTTTAGGTATAATCCCTTTACATAGTAGTTGTTAACAACTATGTTTGATGTTAGTTATCGTTTAGCTTCGATTCATGCGGTTAGTCGATGTTTAAGCAAAGAACAAGATCGTTTTTCATATTTCCGCCTCCCCGCAAGTCGTGGGGTGTTGTACATCGACTTACAGGGATTGCTCTCCATATAATTCCTTAGTATGGAGGAATATGGATTCAAGATCTATATTCTCGTGCCTCCTTTGATGTTTATTATCCATAGAGGCAAGCACGAGGCACTTGGCCTTCGCGCAGTCGATTTCACAGGTTTTACGGATTTCCTTATCCGCGACGCTGGATTCTGGACATGGGATGGTGAGGGCCTTAGTGGTTAGGAGATACCCCAACTTGTCATAAGTGATTTCCATCTTGACATTCCTGAACCAATATTTATAGTTTGGCCCTGTCAATATATTATTATCTAATAGTAACTTAAGGCCCGTCATGTTGTTGGTTGCTGCAATTAGGAGAGAGAGAAGAAACACTTTAACATGATGCTCTTACAAGTTTAGAGTGGTTTTTAGTTTATCTAAACAGGATTGCTCCCGCTGTTTCTCGAATCCTTCCTCAAACCATAAAAGAAGAATTAGTCAGGATTAATCTCACCGTACAATACTTGCTTAACCGTTCGTCCAGGCCAGTGTCGGTACTTCGAGAGAGCTTTTATGACGCTTTCGCGAAGTTTCTTAATTAAATAACCTCTTTTCCCTGTGGGCGTAGCCTCGCTAACACCTTTCTAGACACTTGGTTTATAGCATTGATTGTTAAGTGGAAAAATCTCCCGAGGAGTAGTATATACTCACAGTAGGATCGGGATCCAAATATCATTGTGTGATAAATTTGAATGAATCTTACTAAAATTATCACACTCCAAATGGTATGCAACACTAATAAGTTTCAGTTTCTTTAGAAACTCCCGATATGGATTTTTGCCCTATGCTCTTATGACCTTGACGAAAGCCAACATATCATAAGTCACATGTCAAGTTCTATCTGTCATTATCCAGGTTAATTTGGACCCATCCGTACATACCCTTGACGAAGGCCAAAATAGCAGTATGACTATCCCAAACCAACACATCTATTAATGCTACAGATAAATATTCAGTAGCTACCAATCACTATGCCTTGGCGAAGGTCAAAATACACAGCTTGAATACTACTGAACATTTAACTGAAATGACGGAGTGCTACGAATGGTTTTGGCGAAACCGTGAACGTACTGAACATGATATAATCGAAGGAACCTGATAGCTTTTAAAAGGAGTGGTTTAAGCTCCGCATTTTAAAAGTTTTGCCATTTTTGGAAAAACCGAGTGGTTTTGAAATTGTTCCAACGATTCAACTTTGGTTTGTTTGCTTTGCATTAATTTAATGCATTCCCATCAATTAATCCCACCATTGCAGAAAACAACGAAAATATAACGTACGCTTATGCCATCTGCATTCGCCACGGGGCCCCGTCATCACCCGTTAGGTTACTTAACTAACGACAGAGCGGGGGCTGGACTAGTGCGGATGTAAAACATAAGCAACGTCTACTAGATATCATATATAGATATATACATTCGTCAGATGCAATGATAGCCATTCCATATCACAGACGAACACATTGGATATGCTAGGAATCCACGTTTCGTTTGAGCCTGCAATGAAAGACGGATTACACGGCCGTGATGAATAGCCAAACCCCACCCCAGACCCTACGGGTGTGGCAAAGTACCCGCCAAATATCCGAAGTGAAGCAACCTCCCTCAACAAAGTGAGTAGGCCACTCGGCACTTCAAAGTACCCGGTAGTTTGTGCACCCCCACCTTAGGTCTATCCTAGGAGCAGAAAACAGTAAAAGAAATAATATACAACGGTGGCTACAATCTCAACCCGGGTGTGCGACCATAAAATAATATTACATCAATTTACAATTTATATCAAATGAAAGATAAAACACTCATCTCATATCCCCGGCTATTGATCCACGACAATCCAACAAGTTCATATACACAAACCAATATCAAAGATCACAAATATGTGCAACTCCCACCAATCGACGTATAGCGATTAGCAGACGTTCAACACATATAACACAGATATAATCCGATTAGCTAAAGTTTATATAATTCCGATCAATAACCATATTTGAATCTACTCCAAGTACAACACTGTACACAATAATTTCTGAGCAGAAACAAAATATCCCAAAAAACACAAAACCAACACAGAGAGCACCAGAAAAAATTTGGACCAACTTGGAGTCGACTTGGCCGCGGATCCACGGCGGAATGCTTGGTTCGGTCGCGGTTCCACGGTGGTCTGACTGAGTTAGGCGTCCAAATTTCTTCAGTGTTCTAGAAAAAGCCTGCACGTATTTTTCAGGTCTCTGAAAATATTTTTAGACCCGTTTTAAAAACCGACAGAAAAGGCAATTTTTGTTCGTGTTTTCAGGATTTTTTCGTGATCGAAGTTCTAAAAACTTTGCTAATATGTTAGTTATGGTTTAGCCAGGCTCTGATATCATTATAAGTCTATGTTACCCACCCTGGTAGTTTACGGGGAGGCGAAATAGGTAAAAATCGAATTTTCTTTGCAAAATAATATAGACTAGTCACTAGGATCTTTACTAAACATTAACTAACAAACTAACTAGGAGATCTAACTACTATGTTAGATGGTTATACCTCAAGCTTGAGCTCCTTCTTCTCTTTGTTGTGGTCCTCCTTGTTGTGAGCTCTTTGGTGTGGTTGTGGATGGTTCCTCCTCACTGGCTTCTCCACGTCAAAGAAGATCCACCCGAAGGTCTCTATCTTGAGCTCCAACTTCTATAATGAAGTGACTAGGGTGCATGGTGTGCTAAACTAAGAACCTTAGAGTGAGTAGAGAAGGATTTTGATGGTTTGGTCTCAATGGCCCTTGATTTTCAACTCATGAAAGACTTAGGGCTTTTTGAGAGAGGAAGAGGAGAGAGCAACCATGAGAGAGAATGTCTACTTGATGAATGAGGAGTGAGCTCTCATATTAGGAAAAAGAATAATAAGTTTTATTTAGATAATTGTTATGGTTGATGTTGATTTGACCATTATCATGTCACAATTAATGCTAAGCAAAATATCTTTTGCTCAACAAAATATCTAAGTCAACAATGGTCAACATGGTCAAATGGTCAAACCAAATTATCCATAACACAATTATCTCTAATAAAAATTAGTAATCAATTTCCTAACCTCATAATGGTTTTAATCAAGTCAATGGTCAAAACCCTAATGAGGTGTCTCCTTCTCTGCCTCTGTCAACTGTATATACATACCCGCATCCGTGTTCCGAAGAACACGAATATAATGAGACTGAACCAATCCAAAATCAAATACTAGGATCTGGCTTAAACCAAAGCCCACTAGTATCAACTGCCCGAACACCAAACGCGCACAAGTACGCGTATGAGAACGAACTTCATCGTAAAACCATACGACCTCTACTGCGTTTCGCCCAAAGGCGGACAAACCTCTGTGTGGGACTCTAAAGACTCGACACTACGCTGGAAGTGGGTTTAACCACAGGCCGCAAGTGGTACTAGCTGTACGTAACGGTCCCCAGATAGATGTCGATAAGAAGGCCGATGAGGAAAACCCATCCGAACTTCTACTGAGCCTGAATGTGACAATCTTCATACAGTCCGGTCTGTTCGTCTAAGAGTATCGCATATCGGGACTAGGGGTGCGGTAAACGTCAGTCCCCTAATAGCTGTATAATTCATGTCAGAGTGTAGTCCAAAACACCTTGAGAAACTACTGGAGTACCCACCAGTAAATCTCGTTTGCCCTGGTCAGGGACTTTGTGTAATGGCTCTCCAAACACAGCGCGATATCAACCCACAATACCGGGAGAGACGAATCCTATCTAACCGCCACTGCCTCCAAGTGCTTCGGGACTGCACCCAACTACTACCTGTTTGCACGACTCAATAGAGCCGTGGTAGGGTAGTAATAAAAAAACAGTGGGAACACACTCGAGGCAAAGCAGCAGTGTCAAGTCAACGGACTAAGCTGTACTCAAGTCATCTGGAAACTGTTAACTGACGATAGGTATAGTACCAACCAACAGTTCCCAGCGAGTCTTGTCCAGTGTACTCGTAACCTAACGAGCACCTGCGTACTATCTCCTGTACGACGTACTGACGGCTGTGGGACAAACCATCTCCCCTGCTGGGATGAGAAGCGTACATACCGGTCTACTCTGGATTATCGATGCCCTATCTCGATAATCTTACGACCAGGAACCTGTATAAGGATGTGCATGTAGACTACCCAACCCCTATAAGTGTGACTGCCATCACAATGCTGGTAGTCAAGCAAAGACCCTAAGGGCTCTATCAATATGTATTAGCGATACGTTAAAAGAAACATACACACATATTAAGATAGATACAAACCAAGTAGCATACTACCATCTTGAGCAAGACTGTTATAAATCCGTGTATATATCCCAAGCTTCCAAAATGTAATATACAAACTAGTACTATATAATAATGGCCTCTAGAGCATATCACACTAACAATATTAATCCAATCCTGGATAAACAAAATGAAGCTATTATGAACATAAGAGAATATTCTTGGTGTAAGGTAACGACAGCTTCCTCTGTAAGGCGGTTATCAGTTAAGGCTTCCAAGGTGACCTGGATGATAGAGATACAGTCAGAGTTTTGAGTTTAGCCTCTTCTGAGGATCAGTGTATTGGATAGTGTTTCAATAGGGATACTGAGGTAATCATTGTGCAGGATGCCGGTTATAACTCAACAAATGATACAGCCCAAGAAACTTGTTGGATAGAGTTGTTCATTGATGAACTTGGTCCCAATAACTATCCAGACAAATTCTTGAGACGGGGTATCGCTTAGTTTGGGAGATTGTTAATCACCGCAAAGTTGAGATATAGAAAGATGAAGTTGGAACATTATAGATGATCCACTCACTGAGGCTATTTCTCGAACAAATTAAGTTTCACAAACATGATTTGCAAAATTGATTAGTAGAGAAGTTGGGTATTCGGTAGTACACGAGCTATGGATACGCGATACCGCAATAATTGGCCTTAAGTGCAAGTGGGAGATTGTTGGATATAGTGCCCTCAAGGCAATTATTGTGATCGCAAGTAGACGATATAATAATTGAGGGAGGACCTATACCGGTATAACAGTCTTACTTGTTAGGAATATGTATGCCCTAGAGGCCATTATTGTATGATATAGTGGATACTTGGACATATATATAGAGGACTTTCTTGCTCGACATGATAGTATGCTATCTGGTTGCTCTTTATCTTAACATGTACACATGTATTTTTATACTGTTTCTCTGATACATGTTGATAAAGCCATTAGGATGTTGGCTTGACTACCAGGACTATGATGCAGATCATACTACTAGAAATTTTGTAGTCCGCAAGCACATCCTTTAACAGTTCCTAGTCGAGAGAGTATTGAGACAGAGTATTGATATTTCAGAGTAGACTAGTGTGTACGTTTCTTAACCCTGTATGAGGCGATGGTTGATCACACAACCATTGGTGTTTGCCGTCAAAGATTGTGCACAGGTGCTCATTGGAGAATGGGTACACCGAACAGGACTCATCGAGAACTCCTAGATAATACCATACCTATTGTCAGATAGTAGTTCTCTGGTGACACTTGTACAGGTTAGTCTGTATACCCAAGATCGTCATAGTATCTTGTGTAGTTCCCACTATGCTTTGATTTCCTCCCTACCACGGCTCAAAGGAGTCGTGCAAACAGGTGGATTTTAGGAGTTCCTTTCATCAAGCGGAGTCAAGGAAGAGTTCTAGGGAATACTACTTGGAGCTTTAGAAATGAAGGATCAGTCTACAAAGGTTACAAAGGTTGTAAAACCTCTTCACTTAGTGTAGAACTTGTTTGCTTTACTTTAAACCCTAATTCTCTAGTTCGATTCTAGGTCAGTATAACTTAGCACTTTAGATTTTTTTAAATTACATACTTGATGCTTGTATATACCTAATAGAGGTGCTTAGACATACTTTCATGGTATTAGAGTTAAGCTAAAGACTTAGGCGTAGTCTAGATGAAGTTAAAGTGTTCAATCGACGTTTTAAAACCCGTTTTGACATGTTTCTGTCCACATTTTGAAAAGTTGAAATTTCCAGATTAAAAATACCCAGAATATTCAGCAGGCTTTTCTATGGAGGTACATGAAATACGAGCCCCTAACTCCACTAGATGGCCGCGGAACTGCTGCCTTTACCTTGTATTGGCTGTAGTTCCGCGGTTCATTGGTAGAGTTAGGAGTCGATACTTCCTGTACTACTTCATTTTAATATTCTGGGTTTTCTAGGAATTTTTAATGAGGTTCAAGTTGTTGAGGTCTATGTTAATTGGTGGTGTTTGAAATATCGATCAAAATGTTTAACATCGTCTAGATAGTTATGGATATGTGATACAATTTTTGGAATCCACATTGATTAGTTTTGTGAAAACTAGTTATCGTTTTGTAAATCTCGCTTTTTAGTCTCAAGTGATGAATTGCCACGGAGTTTCGATTCGGATCAAAACTCTGTCGCAATTTCGTATCATACGCGAATAGTCACTAGGAGACACTACTAGACAACCATGCCCCATAGCCCCGACCAAGTGACTATAGGAGAACCCCATGGCGAAAAGCATTCATTCGGATGCTCGTGGCCGCGGTGTTTCGCCTAAGTACACTTCGTTGACGACCTCGGGGGTGCGGCCATCTACTAAAGTTCCCGACGAGTATTCGATCCTATAATCGGGAATCTTGTTGAATTACCCGACTTGTTTTTGAAAAGTGTTTTCAATTCGAGACTTAAATGCAAAATTTATAGGGTTAGGCATGAAATCCGGAATGTGTTATTCCGGGTTTATGATGTCTAAGGATGATACAGATTCTAATTATTGTAGTTTTCATTTTTTTCTGCGACCGTAAGTGTAATATGCAGGAGTATCCCCGATCACGTTGCTATACGTCAATGACATTAGAGATAGGCATATTTACTTACGTTGATGACATGTGATGTTATTGTGTTGCTGGTTGATATGTTATATTGGATAGTTTTGATTGAATAGCCGGGGGCGGTTTTACGTGAGATGAGAGTTTTTTCATTTTCATTCATGTAAAAATTTGTATGTCATATTCTTTTATTGGGACATTTCTGGGTTGAGGTTGTTGTTTCTATTGATGTATATTATTAACTTTTCTGCTTTAGGATAGACCCAAGGTGGGGAGCATAACTAACCGGGTTCTAGATTCCAGTGGGAGGCCATCTCGAGGAGTTGAGACCGGTCGCTTAACTCTAGAATTGGTAGGGTTGCTTGCTGCTTTCGTAGGGGTTTGGGGATGCGGGATTTGCTATTCATCACGACTGTAAAATCTGTGTTTTTTTATTATTGGCTAAATCCAAAACACGGACCTCCTAGTATATCCTATATTTCATATGTTTGCTTCTGCTGTGTCTGTGATATGATGTGATCATATAACTGCGTGAGACGAATTCTACTTATATATGATATACTAGTAGACACTATATATGTTTTGCATCCGCGCTATTCCTGACCCCGCCCTATCGTAAGTTAAGTAACTTTACGGTGACGACCCGGGTCCCTGGGCGAATGCGGATGGTATATATGTGTGTTTTATTTTCGTTTCTTCTGTGATGTTTAGGAAACATAAATGATGGGAAGTCATTAATGAGATTAATGAAAAGAAAAAAAAATAAAGATGATGTAGAATCAAATTTTTCAAAAAGGTAGCTCTAGTTCTTGCTTTGCATAGCGGTATTCCATTATGAATATCCAGTATCTCATTCGATGAGGAAAAGAGCCTAGATCCCTTCACCGAGAATGACCTCTTTAGCAAAACTGGCATATGCTACAACGCACTCAGTTTGTTTTGAAAACTATTCAATTTTAAAGAGGAGCTTAAACCACTCCTTTTCAAATCACTAGATTCTACAACGATATCAAGTTCATTACGCTAAAGGTTTTCTTCAAAACCAGTCGTAGCCCTCCGTCATTTCAGATAAGTACTATTTAGTATTTGTTCTGCGTTTGTTGACCTTGTCAAGACGTAGTGTGCGGTAGCTGATTAGTGCTTATCTGCCGTATTTGATGCGATTGGATTAGGGTAGCCATACGGCCTTATTGACCTTGTTAAGGGTCATGCGGGTGGGTTTAATTCAATCACGAAATAACGAGTTGAACTTGGCTAGCGCTTATGATTTGTTGACCATATCTAAGGTCATAAGTCGCTAGGGGTAAAACAGATATTGGGAATTTCAAGTGTTGAAATTTGCAATGAGATTGCATACCTTCTATGAGATAGTTGGATCCCGATACCCACTGCAAGTAAGAGTTACTCCTGTGAGAGTTTGCACTTTATAATTAGCTAATCATGTAGGTGTCTAAGAAAGGTGTTAACGGGGTTTTTCTTCTGCGGAAATGAGGTTATTTAATTAGTTCCATATGAAAGCATGGGAAGACTCTCTCGGAGTACCAATACCTTCCTGGCTGACCGATTGGCGAACTTGTACGGTGTAATTAATCCCTCCTAATCTTACCTTTTAGGGTTTGAAAAAAGATTTGATAAAAACAGTGGGAGCCATCCCGATTAGATAAGATAATAACCAATCTAATCTTGGAAGAGCGCATGTTAAAGTGTTTTCTTCTCTCTCTCTCCAGGTAGAGACTATGTCATTCCTTAATCAAGATAATAATATGGATATATTGACCGAACCCGCTTATTATATTGGGGTGGGGAACGTTGGTTCTACTGTATTTTATGACAACTGTCATAAGTCTGAGTAAGAGATAGGGGAATATAAGAATTTCCATGCAACCCGAACGAAGAAAGAGCATTCTGATGCATCTTCTTCGGGTGTGTTAGTTATTGAGAACTGTTTCTCAGTCTGCTCTTTGTCCTGGGTATTAGATACCGGATCAGGATCCAACATTTGTAATATGTTACAACGGTTAAAGAGAAGTAGAGAACTGGGAAAAGGTGATATGTCTCTCAGAGTAGAGAATGGAGCAATTGTTGCTGCCGAAACTGTCGGCGAATATCACCTTGTATTGCCGAATGGTAATACATTGATTCTGAACGACTGTTATTTCGTACCAAAGATGATGTGCAATATAATATCTGTTTCTTTATTATATAAAGAAGGATATAACTGTTGGGAATCTACCCGCACACGCAAACGCGTATGTTTTGGAAATGTGTATGTTTTAATGAAACGGAATGCGCACGCGAGATCGTTCTCATTTCAATATTTATAACCGCAAGTACACGACGCGTTGTAGCAAGCCGGCAAGCACGGGTTGATCCACAGGGAATTGTTTATTAAGTCTTGTCTTTTAAGGTACAACAAATTAATGAATTGGGGGTTTGTCACAAAAAATACAAAAAGAATACGAAAACAAGAAACAAGGAAAACAAGTTTAAGGGAAGAACGGTTGCGGTTTTGGCTCGGAAGATTGAATCGCGACGTTTACCTCTACACTCCCTTGATCATGAGTTGTCCGGCCTTACCTTGATCCCGGCATGAAGCACGACTTGTCAACGCGGTTGCGGAGTACAAACCGTCAAATTCCGATATTCTCCGTAAAGCACGAAACGAGTCCTTTTGATCACTTACCGTTTGTATGTCCGTGCTTGGGGTATCAACACTGAACACAAGGGTTAGTAAGCATACCGCAACAACAAAAGCACAAAGTGGTTAGTGAGAGCAAATGATTTTGGTGTTAAGTGTGCTAAGTGTTTGTGATGGCATATGATATATGAAATTAAGAGATTTGTCAAGTCCTTAATCACAACATACCATATCCAAACTTAGCAAACTTAACTCCAAATAGATTGTAACTTAAACATTGAAATGAGGAAAGGGAATGAATAAGGTATATGAGGAGGTTACAAGTAACCATGTGTCAAAATACCATATCATATCAATACATAACAATAATTAAGTTAGAATCATAAGATTAAGCACATGAAACATAAACAAGAGGTAGAGGAGGCAAAGCCTTTCATCTCACTTCCTTACCTACACTACAACCAAATAAAAGATTAGTTAAGCATGATAATAAAGCAAGTAAAGAAAAGAAGCAAGAACAAAAGAAACAACAATATATATTAACACTTGAAGAAATGAGATACAAGATTTTGGTATCCTATTCAACCTCCTTAATGAAGCTCTCCAAAGAGAGCTTCAAGAGGGAAGAAGAAAAAGAAACCAATTGAAGCTCACTCACCCTCAAGCCTAAACAAAAACAAAGCAAAACAAAACTATGAATATGTGCATATGAATGACCCTTGATCACTTGCCCACTGGTCTGCTTTTATAGGTACCAAAGAAAAATAAACAAACAATAAAAATGAGGTGACGTGGCAGCAAGGGAGGCTATGTGAAAATATGGGGCCAATTGGGCAAGGGGGGCCGGCCTGGCCGGTTTTGGAGGGCATGTGCTTAGCCAAAATCCGAGCACTAGGTCTCGTGCTTGTTGTGTAGACATGTGTGCATTCCAACATCACTCTGGTGCTGCTAGATTTCTCTGTAAAGGCCTTGGATGCTTGCAGAGATTTGGAGGGAACAAGATGCTTCAAATCACATCAATACTTTATGCATTCAATGCCCATGTCCCCCCATGTGCCCACTTCATCATGTCTTGTGCTATGGGCAGCCCCACCTAGGTCCAAGAACCAATGAGCTATGTGCACACTTGTATTGTGTTGGACCAAAAATGTGTACACATGATTTATTTGCAAAAGAGCTCTTCGGATATCGGTCGTTTTTCTGTTGCGTCTGCAGTGTCAGCTCCCAAACGTTACATCCATGATTTTGAGTGTGTTTCCGGTCTTTTATCACGAACACCTGTAATCTGTAATTACTGAGCAGACACTGGTTAATAGTACCGATATATACAAAATAGATAACGAATGAGCGGTATTAAAATGCAGTTTTCTGTGATGAACAAATACCCCCAAACTTATCTATTGCTCATCCTGAGCAATACAAAAAATCCTAGCCTCACTTTCACAGGGAACGCGATTGCACTGAGCATGTGCAACAAGCCGTTAAACCTCTAGGTGTCCCTACTAGGAGGAGTGTTGTCTCCTGAGGGTTTTCAGCGGATTACACCCACAAAATCTTGTCAAACTAGTTTCATAAGTTAACATCGATTCTACTCCTACAGTTTAGTATCTAAGTTAGAAATTCTATCATCCTAAATTAGAAATATTCAACCCTTATGTTTCACACCTCCTGTCTATTTACCCTTAGATCCTATACGTTTTTACAGTTTAGCAAGATATTGTTATCTCTTGAGTTTTCCTTCTAAAGTGCGGTCTCCAATCATGAATTTTTATCAACTTTATGGAAAACATAAGTCTTATTATTTATTCTTATATTTCCTCCAAATATCGATTGTATACCCCCACGTGTGTGTAAAATTTCACCCTTACACTTGAGAATTCAATTCAAGTTATAGTACCCTTGCCTTAATACCTAATACCACTTCGTTTCATTAATGGATGGACGGTTTTGCTCATACACCTTTCATGCGACTATTATTGCTTCTTGAGGAACTAACAGCCGATTACTAAATGTATGAGCATAAAGAGTAAATAGCAGTTTCCAGATCTTGACTTTATTTATTTATTTTTTCTTTTATTTTTCTTTTTCTTTTCAAGACCGGATATATTTTTAAATGATGCTCTTATGGTGGTTAGCTTTAAATACCGTTTTTTTTCTTTCATACTAGACTTTCAGGCAAGAGTATTTCTAGGTATCCTCTACTATCCCATGTTTCAAGATGCGTGTATGTGCAGTTTGTAGGGTATATATTTTATAAATTTGGACTCAAGAATAGAAACTATTTTTCATACTTATCTTTCAGTAAAGCTTCAATACTCTCCCTTCATCTTGACTTAACTAAAGAACAGAACTCAAGATTACCTATTTCTCAAAAAAAAAAAAAACTGTAAGGATGTATAATTACCAAGGTTAAACAGAATGAGGGTTATTTTTAGGGTTTTCAATTCCTAAGCCTAGGATTTAGTTACTTCTAATATATCAACTAAATTTTCGGAATAACAATCTAAGTTACCCTACTAGCTAACTTTACGACAAAGTTTTTATGTTTTTAGGAAATTTTTTCAATTTTTATGGGTTCTTAATATGTATGCAATGCAGAATATACAATATACACATGATGCAGATAAACGCAGTGCTCACCCCTAAACTTGAGTTTTACGATATCCTCATCATTGCTCCCGTCTCCGGTAGCTAGACTTAGACATCAGGGTGAGCATTTTATTTAAAGAAAAAGAAAAAACCTAAGACTAATTACAATATTCACAAGTTAAACGACTGGGTTAGTCCAGAAATTAATACCAGCCACATAAAATTTTTGTCTATATAGTGCAATGGTTGGTAAAAGAATCTGTATAAAAAGAATAAAAAGAAAAAGAAAAAGAATATGTTAAATGTTAGTGAAGGGCATGGGCGTATAAAGGTGGGGATCAGAAGACGTTGAAAGTGAAAATGAAATTTTGAGGAGGTTAAAGAATTGTTTTCTGAATGAATTGAATGTTCAATAAGCACATGTTGAGTTCCGAAGTCAAGTTCGTGTAAAAACTGGAGTTCATCCACAAAAAGTTCGGCAAAAGAAAGGTTCTTAAGATGTTCCCAAATTGATCCTGACTCTAACTCACCTAACTTATCAAGTTCATCAGCAAAAATTTCCTCAAAACTCGACATGAAAGAATGTTTTTAAATGCTGTCTTTCTCCCTATTATTTTCCACAATCTTACTCTCATCATTTACTAACTCTCCCAATACAATTTCATCCTCATCACATTCACAAATGGGTAGGTTCATATAATCTAAAAAAGTAGATTCCCATACTAACGTTTCTTCCGAAACAATATCAACAGGTGATACAAAAATCGTGGGTTCCTGATCTTTGATTTCTTCTAACAACCTATCCTAACCATACCCGACAAATTCACAAGCTTCCTCATCTAAAATTAGAAAGAAAAAATCAGTCGGTTCAAGAATTTCCTCATCAAGTATTATTTCAGTTAAAACAATCTCTAAATCATAAGTGACAAGAGGCTCAGTGGATACCTGAAGGCTAGTGGTGGACTGACTTAGAGGGTTTTCTTGTATGTCCTGGTAACACTCAGTCAATTCAATCGTATCATCATCTGTGAAATCATCAAAATTTGGTTGATCGTTTAACTCTCTCGGGTGACTTCCTAGACGACAGATATTAACATTATTGGGTTCTGATTGACCGTGTTCACTCCCTAGAATCCTCACAACTAAATGTTTTGTGTGTTCCTCTATTCTAGCCAATGATTGTGCTTGTGCAAGAAACAATTGCTCAGACTGCTGTATGCACAGGGCTAGCGTAGAAGCTGTTTGATTCTCGACCGCAGTCATCATTTCAATACCCTTTTCTAGAGCGGTCAACCTTGCATCCATCTCACTATCATTTCCTAAAGATTGTTCAATTGTTTCGGGTTGAAAGGATTGTGATGGTGGTGATGTTAAAGCAGTCAGTCTGTCGACCACTTTCTCTAAATTTTCAATCAGTTGGTCTATGGTTGAAGTGGGACTGGGTTCAAGAGTATTAGGTGGGTGACCATTATAAAAAATCTGGGACGGTTGGTCACCCCCTAAGAAAGGACAGTTGTCATGAATGTGGAAAGAATCATGGCAATTTGTACAAATTAATTGGGACTGAGTATAAACAAATGAATAAGAATCGTGAAAAATAGAATTGAATCGTGTATCACCCATATCAACAATAATTCACAAATGTCACAAAAATAAAGAATATCACACCCCTAGCAGTCTATGTTATTCTAAGTCAAATAGACCTGCTCAAGAACCTGATTGACGAAGTAAAACTGTGTCGAGAAATAGGCTCAAGATGTACTGATTACGAAGCCAGGTAAGTGCAAAAGATAAGGGGAGGTTTTCCAACACTTTCGGGAAGTTCCTTAATTAGATAACCTTTCTCTTTTGGCGGTTGCGCCGTAAACACTTGCCTAGACACCCCGTGAACGATATACCGTTAAGCAAAGTTCTAAACACACTTAACTTCTCTTAATGAGCGCGAAGTCCTTAAAGTCAGAGTTCTAATTGATTTTAAATTACCGGGGGTATGCAAGAATGCAGTTTTGTGATTTGTGGGCTACGGGGAAAAGGTGATGAAATCCTTTACCGTATTTTGTTTGGTCATTTTTGCCCTTAAAATCCGTATTAAGATGCAATGCGCAATCAAATAAAAGAATTCAAGAAATCAACCAATTTAATTCAATTCTTTTTCATTTAAATATTTAGGCGCTGCAAAAAAAAATACGGTTAGTTTTCTGTTCAATTGGCGGCAAAATTGTGCGAAGAATCCTGCAAAAGATAAAATATTGGAATGCGTCGGATTTGGGCGAAGGTGTTAGAAAATTGTCACGACCCGAAAATATTAGCTCGTGACCGGCACTTGAATCACGCCACGTCTAAAGGCGTAACGTAGATCAAATAAGTCGAAATCCAGAAATCTAAACCTTTTTAAGAAAATAAAGAGGTGAAGTTTTGAAATAAAGGTATGGTGAAAATCATAAGTTTTCTTAAATACATAAATAATGGAACATAAAAAGGCAAGTGGGTGTTACTAGTTGAAAACATGTTTCGACTTTTAGAAATTTGGGCAATACCTCCTTTGTATTTCTTTGATCCAAAACCACAAATACATAATAGTAATAAAGGCATCCCCAAGCGGGAGCTAGCTCTTCGCCAATCGGCGGATCCATAACCACGCAAAGCATAAATATAAGTATACGACGCCCAACGGCGAAGTTCACCACAAAAGATAAAGAAATAAGTAAGACATCAAAACCACAAGTAGCGGAAATACCCTCGCTCTAAGTCTCACAACCACAAATCTCATTAAGTCTCATTATTTATACAAATACTAGTTTAATTGATGGAGTTGACTAGATACAATACAAATAGTAAATACAAGAGTGGGCACGATACAAATGTCCCACCTACCAATGCAAAACACCCGAATGCAACTGTGTGCCAGCGATGCCGCTACTGATCCATACGGTCAACCTGCAAGAACTGTGGCACAACGGGGGTGAGTTGCCAACTCATGAGTAGAAAAACATCAACAAATAGAAATCGAATAAAATAACGATTTCCTAGGTCAACTATATCATAAAGGTAATACTATGATATCTAGGGTGACCGTATCTGTATATGTGCCAGCACTATAAGTAAAATGCCTACAACATGTGGATATCATCCAACAATATGATCAATGTAAGTATGCAAGTGGATCCTGTCCACGTGTCAACCAATGACACAACAATATCATGCATATAAATATCATAAAAGCATATGCATGAAAATATGAGGATATAGTCTACGTGTGTCCCTCGCGACACAACAAATCATGGAACCTGAGTGTCCAGTATCGACACTCGAAACATCATGAAACCCGTGCCTAGCATCGGCACGTAAATCCTCATATCTATTGGGCTCCGTCAGTCCAGATCGGCCCATATCATCTCTCGACTCCGGTCGGTATTCTCCGGATAGCCGCCAGGTCCAACCAATCACCGGTAGGTACTAGCCACCCTGCCAGGCTCATTGTCTACTCCACGAAAAACATTTCTCGCCCTGGGGAACCATACCGGGTCCACCATGAACCCGCAAACGGATCATCCACCTCCTCGAATAGGGTTTCTATCATACGTCTCAGAACCGAGAAAACGCATGGTGGACACACTGAAATATCATATAAAAAGAAACCGGATTTTTAAAACAATATATACTTCCTTTTTAAAATGACCACGGTTCTCAAATCCAAAAATCTCATGAAAACAACATATTTCAATGCGTAAAATCGTAAGCATGATGTATGCTACATATAACAGAATGTAAGCATATCCGTATATCATGCAGCATGGAACAGTAATATGCACATATCAAGGGAAAACCGTTCTTTTTAAATGAATCTAGTTTTAAAATATATCATGCAGTTCCCAATTTATCCAAAGTCAAATGCAACATCGTATAAAGGTGCATATGTAATTATAGCAAGTAAATTATGCAAGGAGTCACATCATGATGCAGCAATGCTACTGTGTAGTGACATGCCAATCATCGATGATGAAGTGTGTGAGCCGAAAAATCTGTATAAGTGTAGCATACTCATCATCGGTAATGGTGTAGGTGTACTAGCACAGGTATATGTAATGCAATGAGAGTGACATGAGCGTAGCACAAAGCAAATCGCATGCAAATGCTGACAGGTATACGTATCTAACATGACCGAGTCGGTGAATTTATCAATCGGCGTCCAGCCTCACAACATCACGTACGGTATAATCCATCATACGACATCCTCTAGTCAAGGGTATGGATCATGTAAGTCGATGTACAACACCCCACGAGTTGCGGGGAGGCGGAAATATGAAAAACGATCTTGTTTTGTATGTAAACATCGACTAACCGAAGATCTTTACTAAACGATAATTAATAACAAGCATAGAGTTCTAAGCTACTATGTAAAGAGATTATACCAAACGATTCTAGTCCTTTGTCTTTATGATCTCTAAGTCCTCCTCGGCCTTCTATCCGTGATAGATGATCCACCCGAGAACCCTAATCCAAGCTATAACCTCTAAACTTGAGCTTACTTAGTTTCTCTAGTTGCTAATCAAAGTAACTAAGATGATATAGAGTTAGGTTATGGAGTGTTTAGTCTATACTAATCCTTGGTCTCAACTCATGAGTGGTAGGATTAGGATTTGAAGAGAGAGTGAGCTTGAGGAGAGAGAAGGTAGAGATGATAATGAAAATAGAAAAGCTTCTCACTTGAATATATAAAGCATAATGAATTATCATATAAATGAATTAAAATGATTATTCACCATGCTTCATTTATTCAACAAGAGTGATTCACCATATGAGTCATTAAGTAATTAATGATGCATTAATGATGTATTTAATGATATGATGAATCACACAAATGAGTCACAAAAGCAATTAATGAAAATGCCACCTTAACCCCTCATGTCACCATCCTTCTAGAAGCTTCTCGGAAAATTACGAGAACGCCCCTCGCATCCGTGAAAACACGGAAAAAATTTAGACTGTATAAATCCAATAACCTGATACTAGAATCTGGCTTAAACTAAAGCCGGCTAGTAAAAACTGTCCGAATGTCGTACGTACGTTTAAACACGTATGCGTCCGAACCTTTGTCGTAAAACCATACGACTTCTATATCTTTTCGCCTGGGTTTGGGAAATCTCTGTGTGGGACTCTAAAGACTCGACTACTACGCTGGCAGTGGGTTTAACCATAGACTGCAAGCGGCACTAGCTGTACGTAACGGTCCCCAGGTAGTTGTCGATAAGAAAGCCGATGAGGTAACCCATCCGAAATCCTACTGAGCCTGTCCGTGACAATATCAGCGCAGTCCGGTCTATTCGTCTAAGAGTATCGCATGTATGGTCTAGGGAGGTGGTGGACGTCAGACCCCTAATAACCGTACAAGTCGTGTCGGCATGGCTCAAGACCATCCGAGAATCTACTGATCAGTCCATCAGTAATTCTCAATCAGCCCTGGCCAGGGACTTATGGTAATGAACAACCGATCACGGTGCGATATCAACTCCCTATACCGGGAGAGACGAATCCCTAACAGTCGCTCACTGCCTCCACGTGGTTCGGGACTGTGCCCAACTAAAACCTGTTTGCACGACTCCTTTGAATCATGGTAGGGTAGTAATCAAAGCACAGTGGGAACTCACACGAGACAAATGACGACCTTAAGTCAACGGACTATCTGCACACATGTCACCTAAGAACTGCTATCTGACGTTAGGTATAATACCATCCAGTCAGTTCTCGGCGAGTCCTGTCCGGTGTACTCACACCCAGTGAGTATCTGTATACAATCTTAGGTGCACTCCACCAATGGCTGCGGGACCAGTCCATCGCCCCTCCTCAGGGTCTAGATATGTATACACTAGTCTACTCCGGAGTATCGATGCCCAATCTCGATACTCCTACGACCAGGGACATCTAAGGATGTGCCTATTGACTATCCAGCTCCCACAAGTATGACTGTCATCACAACGCCGGAAGTCAGGCAAACACCCTATTGGCTTTATCAACATATATATATATATATATATATATAAATACCAAGTAAAATATATCATACGTTAAGACAAAAACAAACCAAATAGCGTACTATCATATCAAGCAAGACTGTCATGTACATACATATCCCTATGTAACGTTTTGAAAATCGTTTCGGTGAAATTTCGAATAAAACGGTAAAATAAGGGGGTTTTCAGTAAAAAGTCAAAATGCAAATATCTTATTATAAAAATTAAATATACATATTCTAGCTATTTAATTGCTAGTATTTGGTGTTTATTGAGCCACTGGTGAAATTTCAAATTTTCTGAAAATTTTTCCGAAATTAATTATTTTAATATTATTTTAAGCCGTCACTAATATATTTAATTAGGGAAAATTACAAATTGGAATGAGTTGAAACAAATTTTGTGCATCATAAAACATTAAATAAAATTTTATCATATGGCTTTTGAAACGAAATCGTTTGCCAAAACGGTTTAGAAAATATCGAAGAAAAATGCCTATTTTTGTGAAAATAAAAGGGGTTTGGTGCATATTGAATTGGTGTTTGGTGTTCATTGCTTCACACACACACTCTATCACTCCTCTACCATGTGGCCGCCCCCCCTTTTGACAGCCCCCCCTCTCTCTCTCTCTCCCCAATCATCTCTTGTTAGAAAAGAAAAGAAAAGAAAGAAAGAAAATGAAGAAAGTCAAATGAGGAGTGGGCTTTGTTGACTTGGGAGTTAGCATTCATTCACCACCTCATTTTTTTTCCTCTCCCCAATTTCTTCTCCTGCTGGCCGAGCCATCCCCTTGCTGCCCAAAATTTCCCCACCTCCTTTTCACTCCAAAATCCTTCAATTTTTGCCCAAAATCAACACAAATCTCACCGAAATCAATATCTAACTCCTACCCATTATTCTTTATCCCATCTAGTATGGATCTTGGGGCATAGAGGCTAATTTTGGAGGCTTAGTTTGCATGTTGATCTCATGGTTGTGAGGTATAAATCCCAACCCATTTTTAAATCGTTGTTTAAATTGTTTCAATCTAACATATTTAAGTGTTAAATTGGTTCTAGTTGTTAATTTAGAAAATTAAAGAGAATGGGTTGTGATCAAATTAGGGTTTTGGGTATTTGGATCATGGATTGTATGTTGTAATTGAGATCTTAAGACTTGCTAAATCAAATCTAGTCGCTAGTTCGCATTTTGTTAATCTAAATTTGTAATAAGTATATATAAATTGCAAACTAGTTTTTAGCTTTTAGTTGCAAATGGGTGATTTAAAATCTAATTAAGGTTTTGATGACTTTATTAACATTTTAATTGTTGTTTAGCAACTTAGATCATGCAAAATCATGCTTAATTGATAAATTGTGAATTTTACTTTAAAAAGAGTTAAAATCGGTATTTTTGCAAACTAGGAATTTGGAATTTATACGAATTGATGAGATTAATTTATGAATTTGATTTGTATGAATTAGTTATGATATTTAGTGGATATTGAGGCCGCTAGATTTGTTTAAAAATATCAAGTTTTGTACTAAAACGGTTAATATTGCTTGCTAGATTTTCGGAAAAATGGCTTTTAAAGTGAGTTTGGGGTTTTTGTGAATTTTAACCCATTTTATATTATAATTAGTGTTCGTGAATGTGCAAATGAGTGCGTTTGGGTTTTTCTCGATGGTTTGACGTTTGTACATCGACATCGAGGGTTGGTTTGACTATTCTTGCATGCGTAGGCGATAGGTTTTGACATATGCGTGATACGAGTGCCGATTTGATTTTCAAAATGCCGTTTCGATTTCGAATTGGGTTTTAATGCGATACGGTGCATTATGATATGTAGGTAACCCATGTGGACTTCAAGACGACAAGCAAGCGCGTGGCGACGTCGGCACCGGCGAGCGAGGACCAGGTGAGTAGATTTATATCTACGGGGAGAAGTCGGGTGGATGGCGTATAGCACCCCCGCAGTCCGTAGTATAGTTCATATATATGTTTATATAGGTGTTTTATGATACGAGGATGTTCATTCATGTTATGTTTATGTGTTCATGGAGTACCTTTGGGTTAGTTGCGAAACCCTAGAGTAGTTGTTATACCCACATACGCACACACAGACTTGCATACTTTACTTTCTTGTGCGCAGATTGGGATGTGTATATATGTATATATGCATGGGTATGGGACTATGCATATGTACATTCATATACGCATGCATGGATAATGAGGATAGTACTTGGGATTTAAGATGAGTCGATGAGATTTGATTTGAGGCCGTGAGATCGGTGATATAGCAGGGTTCGTATTTGAGATACGACATGACGTTGTAGCGGGTCCTTGACGTAGTGTTTCACACATGTGCATGCATACTTAGACGGTATCAGTATTGTACTAGACGTAGATCAGTACCCCGATCATGATATTTGATAAAAAGGATACCAGATGAACAGTGTGATGAGTATCATATTGACCCGTACCCAGATTTGGGGATGCCGTACGACGGATTTACGTACGAGCTATATATTGATGATTGATCCGCACTCTTGACTTGGGATGTCTGATTATAGATATGGTATCGGATATGGTATTATTGAGGCGGGATCACCGACTAATATATATATACAGGTATGTATATATATCGACTCAGATGTTAGGCGGTTTCCTTACCTGCAGTCCAGCTTGTTAACTTGTCCTTTAGTTTAGTTTAGTTGTTAGATTAGATTCAATTCTTACCTATTTCAAAAACTAACGAATCGTGGGTATTTTAAAAGACAGCCCAAGGGATCTTACGGATATTTCAAAAGACGTAACTTTTCATAAAAACACCGTAGCCCCTATTTTCAAAACCCCATGATTTGTGTTATTTCAAAAGGCACCATTTGTAGGATTTATATTAGGGTAATGCAGATTAGTTATCATTGTATTTAGTATTTAGCTCCCGCTCATTATTACTGTTCGCTCTGCATCGCATACTTATATTATAATTTCTTATTGCACTGTTGATATCATATTGTTAGGACACCAGCACCATTACCGATGATGCGTATGTACCACGTACACTTACTTGCCGGCTCACACACATCTTCATCGATAATTGCCATGTCACGTACACCTTAGAAAATATTATCGCCTAATGTAGCTTGTTAACTAGTAGTTTTGACATGATGATTAGTTGCTTGCCTTATATGCTAGTTTAGACATTGTAGTTGTTATTTGTCACTTCATGCATACTGCTATTCATTATATGCCGCATTCATGGATGCTCATGCTTATATTCATGGTTTTACATGCTATTGATGATTCAGATTTCCATGACATTTTCTGGATTTGGAGGAAAACCGCAAAATATATATAAACTGCTTTCTCTCTTTTTAAATAAAAATGCGGTTTTCCCATAATGTATGAGTCGTCCACCATGAGTTTGCTGATGGATTTCGAGACCCGATTCGAGGAGATGGATGAACCGTTTCGGGTACATGGTGGACCCGGTAAGGTACCCCGGGGCAAGAAGCGCGTGATGATGACGATGTGAGCCTGGCAGGGGAGCACTACCTATCGGTGATTTTACCCGACGCGTCGGATATCCGGAGGATACCGTCGTGGTCTTGAGATGGATGGTAGGGGCCGGTCTGGACTGACGGCGCCCTAGATATTGTGATTGAGACATTGAGATTTCGAGATATTGAGGTACAGAGACTGTGATACAGAGATATCGAGATATTGGGATTACGTTTTGTGCCGATGCTAGGCACTGTTTTATGCTGATTTCATTATGATACCTCATTTTAAAAATACAAAGGAAATCTCACTAAATTATGAAAACAGTTTCTTCATTTACATGTATTCTGTTTTCATGCATTCATACCTCATTCATATGATATATTGCTACCTGAAGCACTGACACGGGCACATGAGATTACACTCGGGTTAGATATTTACCCAAGCCTTTGTTATAGGCTGCATATTATATATATATTTGAGGTTATATATTGATCGTATGACCTAGGATTGCGTCATACATGCGATTCCTATTCGTAGATATTTTTCTATTCACGAGTTGGCAACTCACCCCCGTTGTGCCCCAGTTTCTTGCAGGTTTGCCGTACAGGTTTCTTTACGGCTTTGCGGGCACAGTTTCGTTCGGGTGACTTGCTAGTAGGTGGGTTTTCTTTTTGTATCATACCCATCATATTACCTTGTATAATATTATTCAGTTGTACCTAGTAAATTCCATCAACCAAACATGTATTTATTTGAGATAGAGACCGGTGGTGTTTATTCTTTCGACCTTAGAGTCGCGCGTTGTTTTTCTGTGGATTTCTTATTGTTTTGAGTTTTGATTCTCGCCCTTGGCGTTGTATATTATATTGCTTGTGTGGTTGTGACCGTCGATTGACGAAGAGCTAGCTCCCGCTTGGGGATGCCTTTTTTTGATTTCGTATACTATTCATGTTGTATCCCGTTTGGGGGCCAGTTTTTACAAAGGAGACTCTGCCGAAATTTTCAGGAAATATTTGATGTTTTAAAAAAAAGGCATAATTCGGCTTATGCTATTAAAACTACTTGATTTAAATTGGTTTTCCTTCACTCTACTACTTTTCTTGGTTTGGATTTCTGGGTTTTTCGGCTTACTTAGATTACGTACGCCTCGAGACGTTTCGTAGTCTAAGCGCCGGTCATGTTCCGTACTTTCGGATCGTGACACCCTAGCATCCTATACAATGAAGGCCTCTAGGGCATATATATCCAACAATCTCCCACTTGCACTAAGGCCTATAATTGGCGCAATGAGTACCCACTGTCTCTATGAGATCCAGTTGCCGGCGTACCGCATGCCCAACATCTCAAACAGCCTCTCGAACTACACTTGAGGGATGGCCTTGGTGAATGGATCTGCCGTGTTGTCTTTTGTGTCCACTCTCCGTATCTCGATCTCCCGACGATCCACGATCTCCCTGATCAGGTGAAATCGCCTTAAGATATGCCTGGATTTCTGATGGGACCTTGGTTCCTTCGCTAATACTACAGCCCCATTGTTATCACAATACAAAGGTATTAGATTGGCAATGGACAGAACCGCCTGAAGTTCAGAGATGAACTTCCTCATCCAGACAGCCTCTTTTACGGCTTCACTAGCAGCTATATACTCAGCCTCCATAGTTGAGTCTGCGACGGTATCCTGTTTGGAACTCCTCCAACATACCGCCCCTCCATTGAGGGTAAACACAAAACCCGAAATGGATTTAGAATCATCTTTGTCACTTTGGAAGCCGGAGTCGGTAAAAGCCTCTACCTGGAGGTCCCTATTACCGTAAACTAGGAACATCTCCTTAATCCTTCTCAGGTACTTAAGAATGTTCTTCACCGCTATCCAATGTTTCTCACCTGGGTCAGACTGATACCTGCTTACCATACTAAGTGCGTAAGCTACATCCGGTCTTGTACATAACATCGCATACATTATAGATCCTACCGCCGAAGCGTAGGGTATAATGCCCATGCGAGCCCTCTCTTCATCAGTTTTTGGAGACATCTCTTTGGAGAGGGTGATTCCGTGACAAGCGGGCATATTACCACGCTTGGAATCTTCCATACTAAAACTCTTTAGTATAGTGTCAATATACCTGGACTGTGAAAGTCCCAACATTCTATTAGATCTATCATGATGGATCTTAATGCCCAGAATGTATGATGCATCTCCCAAGTCTTTCATAGAGAATTCCTGTGACAAGAAGAGCTTTACTGATTGTAGTATAGGGATATCATTCCTTATCAGTAGTATGTCGTCGATGTACAAAACGAGGAAGACTACTGCTCTTTCTACAATCTTTTTATAAATATATGGTTCATTTACATTTTTGATAAAGTCAAATTCTTTGACTGTTTCATCAAAGCAGATGTTCCAACTCCGCGATACTTGCTTTAATCCATAAATGGATTTAAGCAACTTGCAGACTCTTCCGCTGCTCCCACTGTCTAAGAAACCTTCTGGTTGATCCATGTAAACACTCTCTTCTAAATATCCATTTAGAAAAGCTGTTTTTATGTCCATCTGCCAGATTTCATAGTCATGGAAGGCAGCAATCGCAAGCAGGATCCGAATGGATTTAAGCATAGTTACAGGTGAAAAGGTTTCATCATAGTCCAATCCTGGTCTTTGATGAAAACCTTTTGCTATGAGTCTAGCTTTGTAGGTTTCCACTTGTCTAAATGCACCAATCTTCTTTTTGAAGATCCATTTGCATCCAACTGGTTTTACTCCAGGAGGAGCAACTTCTAAAGTCCATACTTTATTGGTGTACATGGATTCCATTTCGGATCTCATAGCATCCAGCCATTTCATCGAGTCACTACTCGTGATAGCCTGCTGAAAACTAGTAGGCTCATCATCATCGATGATGCAATCCTCTCGATCCCCATCTAGAAGAAAACCATAGTATCTTTCAGGAGGATGAGAAAGCCTGCTAGATCTGCGGAGTGGCGTTGGTTCGTCATGTTCTATTGAAATCTGAGGTTCTACTAAGTCCTCGGTAGCAGTTTGAGGTTCTGGAATTTCTTCCAGTTCTACCGCGCTCCCACTAATTTCTTTTGCAAGAAATTCGCTTTCTAAGAAGACAATGTGGCGAGCGACAAACACCTTTTGTTCTTCAGTGTGGTAGACCATATACCTCCTTGAATGCTTGGGGTATCCTACAAACTTGCATAAAACCGATCGTGCCTCGAGCTTGTCCGGATTATGCTTTTTAACATATGCCGGACACCCCCATATCTTGATATACTTGAGATATGGTCTCTTCCCACTCCACATTTCATATGGAGTGGTAGGTACAGACTTAGTTGGAACTCTATTCAATAGGTATGCGGCTGATTCTAGAGCAAATCCCCAGAAGGAAAGTGGCAACTCAGCACTACTCATCATTGAACGCACCATATCTAATAGCGTGCGATTCCTCCTTTCTGATACACCATTATGCTGAGGTGTATAAGGCGGAGTAAGCTGAGAGAGAATTCCATTCTCTTTTAAGCATTCAAGGAAACTGGTACTTAAGTATTCTCCACCTCGATCAGATCGAAGTGTCTTGATGCTTTTACCAGTTTGTTTCTCTACTTCCTTTTTATACTCTTTAAACTTCTCAAAAGCCTCGGATTTATGCTTCATTAAGAACAAATGTCCATACCTAGAGAAGTCATCAGTAAAAGTGATGAAGTAGGAGTGACCACTTCGTGCATGCGTAGACATCGGACCACATGCATCACTGTGTACTAGTCCCAAGAGTTCAGTGGCTCTTTCTCCGTATCGGGTGAACGGAGATTTGGTCATTTTTCCTTTGATACATGATTGACAAGTTGTATATGATGAATATTCAAACGGATCTAAATATCTATCTTTATGTAACTTAGTCAACCTTGTTTCATTTATATGACCAAGTCTACAATGCCATAGGAAGGCTTGATTCGAATCTGGAGCCTTTCTTTTAAGCGTGTTTTGAATATTGAAAATTTGAGGTTGATTAAGTATGTATATGCCGTTTTCCAGTGTGCCAAACCCAATCAGTTCTTGATTTAGGTGAATGTTCATAACATTTCTTTCAAGCGCAAAACTATATCCTTCATTCGATAACAAAGATACTGATATAATATTACACAACATACTGGGAATACAAAAACAGCTGTACAACACCAAAATGTGCCTATTAGTCAACCCTAGGTGATATTCCCCTATTGCAATTGCATCTACATGCATTCCATTGCCCATCCGGAGAGTCATATCACCTGTCCCCAGTGCTCTACTATTTCTCAGATCCTGCAATGAATTACAGATGTGAGAACCAGAACCGGTATCAAATACCCATGATGTAGAGTTAACTGAAAGACAATTTTCGATTACAAACACACCTGAAGTAGAAGCAACCGCTTGCTTCATGTCCTTGGCTTTGAAGGCCTGACAATCCTTCTTCCAGTGCCCTTGCTTGTGACAATAGAAGCACTCATTCTTTTCTGTCTTCACCCTTCCTGCCTTGTTCGTTCCCTGCACCTTCTTGACCCCACCTTTCAGTTTGGTGGCTTTCATCTTCTTCTTCCCTTTAGCTTTCGCTTTAGATTTAAAAGAAGATGATTGGCCAACATACAGAATGGGGGTCTTCTCCTTTTTCAAGGAGGTCTCTGCTACCCTCAACATATTGAGGAGCTTTGGAAGATTGATTGATACGAAAGAGTGTGTTTGTAGTTAACCGCAATCAATAACGGTGTCGCGTGTAGCTAGACCGAGATGAGTACGGGTCGTCCTCTGGGAAACGTGGAACCTTTTACTTTTACTTTAGATGTGTTGAGAAAGAGAGGAGGGATAAAGAATTTTATAGAATGGTTTCTAGATCTACGTTAAGCAAGAATGCAAAAATATAGATCTAGATTACTTTAGAGATTTAGATAATATAATAAGGGGGCTTGTAGGGTTCGTTAGGATTTAGTAGTTAAGGACGATTAATTAAAAGTTACCATTTTTATCCATTAATAGATTTAGAACTAAAACGACGGTGATGCGTGTAGATTAGGATTTCTGTAGGGAAAAGGAATCCCACTCTTAACTCTTATCTCGACACGGAACTCCGTTCATATCTAGCCTTTACCAAAACAATCATTAATCTAATTTCTAATCGCGGTCGGAACTAGCAAAGAATTGCTAGCGCGCCCGATTAGGATGTTAATGATTCTTTTGATAAAGTTCCTAAACTTTATAGGACTTAAAAAGGGTTTAGTTATTTTCATCGTCCATTAGCCTACTCTAATCCTACGAACCCTAACAAGCGGAGAATTACTCGCGCATGTTGGGAGAAGAAGATGAAAAGACAGAGAGGGAAGACATAATATAAAATGCAAAAAGAATTAAATAAAATAACTACCTTTATTAATCAACTTGAACAATCTACACTTTGATTCCTTAGAAAATGATTACAAAGACTAGTTTGCTTCTCGATCTCTTCCAAGGAGGTAGACGAACAGTTGATGATCAGCCTGGATGCGTGAGCCGTCTTGGACTTCGTAATCTCGTCGGCTTGATACCTTTTCCAAGAGGCTCTCGGTGCCTTTTTATAGTGCAAAGCCAGAATCTTTAGGTTGGAAACTTGGTAAAATTCAGCAGTGATTGATCTCCCAAAATTGTAGCGAAAGATTTCTCTAGATTGCCGCGGATCCGCGGCCAACAAGGGGGTTTGGCCGCGGTTCTGCGGCCAAAGGTGGAGATCTCTTGATGAGTTTTCTTGGGCTTTGTGATTGTGACATGTGGCAATCCTAGGTACCTTCATAATTCAGAAATCTTCTCTCGGTTGCTTCCAGACTTGGTCTCCAAGTTTTGCTTCTTTATTTGGCAAGTTTTCTTCAACAACTTGATTTTTTTGATAAATTCTGCATAACAACTTGGAAAATTCTGCACAATAATCTCAAATAATATTTAGTAGACTTATTTCTACTAGGATTTGGTCAATAGATTTATTTGCATACATTTTCCTACCAAATGATAATTAAAATATATTAACATATGGAAAATAATGTTTTTACACATAAACCCTCATATGTATAATATATTATAATAAAGTCATTTTTTAATATGAAAATGGTAGGAAAAATATAATATAAATGTGTAGTTTTATCAACTGAACAAATACCCCCAAACTTATGTTTG
Source organism: Agapanthus africanus (assembly GCA_030015575.1). Lineage (NCBI taxonomy): Eukaryota > Viridiplantae > Streptophyta > Magnoliopsida > Asparagales > Amaryllidaceae > Agapanthus > Agapanthus africanus. The sequence continues at coordinate 83,327 of JASDDO010000250.1, read as the reverse complement.
ATCGTCCCGAGCAAACTAGTTTATTTAAGAGGAGAAAAAGAAAGGAGAAAACTAAGCACACTTTCGTAGGCAGACACGATTGCACTGAGCACGTGCAACAAGCCGTTAAACCTCTAGGTGTCCCTAGTAGGAGGAGTGTTGTCTCCTGAGGGTTTTCAGCGGATTACACCCACAAAATCCTATAACAAAAGAAAGATGGTGAAATTTACATATAAAGATAAGAACCATAAAAGAAAGACTTTGAAAATAAGAGTTTCCAACTATACTAGCTTTTCAGTTGTCATGAGCCCTATCTTAATAGTCATGAAAAAATGTTAGAAATCACATCATCCCTCAATAAAACATCGTCTTTATTCTTCATTCCTACCTTTCGTCTAAACATTGATCATATACCCCTACGTGTGTGTATAGAACATCCCTACACTCGGAGAATTCAATTCAAGCTATCATACTCTTGTCCATCTACCTTAGTACTTTTTAATTTGATGGATATTTAGATTTGCTCACACATTTTCATGCGACCGTTAATACTTCTTGAGGTACTAACAGACCGATTACCCGCGTGCTTGCTGATTAGGTGATAGTATTTTCCTCGTCTTGCACCACCTAAGGCTTAGCAGTGACTCCCAGACCAGTTGGCCTTAGGGCACTAGGTGAAGAGGCACCCTCGCTATATTTTTTATTGCTGCCTTGGCGATAACAAAACCAGTTTTCATTTTATTCTTTTCACCATTTTTATATTTTCTTCAATTTTTTTTTCATTTCCTTCATACTTTGGCTTTTAGACAAGAGCATTTCAAGGTATCCTCTACTATCCCGAGTATCAAGACGTGTGTAAGTGCATATAGTAGGGTATCAACATTCAAATGTTTGGCTTCCAGAATAGAAACTATTTTTCAGACTTATTTTTATTCTCAGATTAGTGACTTCCTTCATCTTACTAACCCTTAGGACAACAGCTCATAACTACTTATTACTAGTTCGTTTAAGGAAACTTCTAATTTTCTTGGTTTTCTTAAACTATTCCTATATTTTGGATGTAATTTTTCACCTTTTACTTTTTTGTTATAAAAGAAAAAAATTTTAAAATTTTTGAAAATGTTGTGCTTATGCAAAATATGATGCAAATTGATGTGTAAATAAGCACAAACCTCCCCCAAACCTGTTTACAGCAGTGTCCTCACTGATGTCATCCGTTAAGCTCAAAAACCTGTAGACTTGGGAGGAAATTATTAATGGGGGCAAGAATATATGAAAGTGAAAATCCTCCCCCAAACTTATTTTAGGCTCACAATTTTGTAAAAATCATTTTCTTTCAAGAGCCAAAATATACCACCCCTCCCCCAAACGTGAGTTAAACAATTTTAATCTTTTAAAATCACATGAGGGGGTCAAGGTTATTGGTCAATACCAAGCTTTGCAAAGACCGAAGGTCAACACCAACCATTCAAAAATTTTATTGATGAAGCACCAAGGTTGGTGGAAGAACATGTCACCTTTTGACGTGAAGAAGTGGGGAAGTGACACGAGGTGTAATGGAAAAGGATTGCGTCTCAATTTGGAGAGACGACACAGTGATAGTAATGATGGATTACTCGCATTATCATGATTGTCCAAAAGAGGGGGTGGAGGTCCAGTTTCTTCATCTTGGAGTTGATTTATCTCAACACCCGTATCTTTTAAAAATTCGAGTTCATCAGCGAAAATTTCCTCAAAACTTTCATCGATACCCCGGAGAATAATATCATCAGAAAAAATGGGGTGATCGTCAGACTCTATAAAAGGTTCCTCATTAGATGTTGACCCGGGTAACTCGGTGGTTGGGTCAAACAACAACATATGAATAGAGTCAGTATCATGAGGTTGATCAAATTCGCTGCTGTCGACATCCATTAATTCGACAGAACACACATGAGCATAGGGTTCGGAGGGTTCACTTCCCAACTTGTAAATGTTAAGCTCAATTGACTTCTTTCCAAAGGATAGGGTCATAGAGCCATTTCTACAATTAATTACTGCGTTGGAAGTGGCCAAAAAGGGTCGACCGAGTATCACCGGGATTTGATTGCGTGGGTTTGCTACAGGTTGTGTATCTATAATGATAAAGTTCACAGGGAATATGAATTCCCTAACTTTGATTAACACATCCTCTAGCTCACCCCTAGGTTGGGTGATAGATCGATCGGCCATCTGAAGAGTGCAATGCGCAGGTTTTAACTCTTCGATCCCTAATTGCTCATAAACAGAATACGGAAGCAAGTTTACACTAGCACCTAGATCGAGTAGAGCACGATTGATATTTTTACCCCCCAATGGAAATAGAAATTATAGGACTTCCGGGGTCCTTTCGTTTCTTGGGTAGTTGTTGTGTAAAAGCATTGCTCACATTACTCGCAAGGAAAACTTTTTTAGGTACTTGAACTTTTCTCTTCCTCGTGCACAAGTCCTTTAGGATTTTCGCATATGACGGAACCTGTTGAATAGCATCTAGGAGAGGAATGTTTATGTTAACTTGCTTAAAAATTTCCACAATCTTCTCCATTTGTGGACTTGGTCTGTTGCCCCTTAACCTGTTTGGATAAGGTGCTTTATCAATAAGGGTTTGGTCCAACATTGGAGAGGATTGTGGGGACGGATTCGATCCCAAAACTGGAGTGGGAATCGACTTAGATAGATTTGGCGAAATGGGGAAAGGGTTCGAGCCTTGGGGAAAACGGAGAATAGACTCGGTTGAAGGTGGAAGACTAGACGAATTAGGGGAAGAAGAAGAAGAAGGGGTATCATTGGTGTCACTATCATCACACTGCTCACCCACTCGGTTATTCAGCACTTTTCCCGATCTCAACGTGGTAACAACACTCACATTATAACTTTGTGAGTGGCCAGGATTAGGTATGGGTTGAGATGGGAGTTTCCCTTTCTCTCTCGCACTCATTGCGGCGTTTAACTGTGCGATTTGGTTTTCTAATGATTTAATACTCTCACCATGGGAGGCGGAGTTTTTCGTTATGGTATCAATAGAAGACCTCATCTCAGCCGAAATTTGCATGGATTGTTTCATGAACATATCCAAAGTTTGTGCAAGTGAGTTGTCAGTACCGGCCACTTGTGGTGTAGAAATGTTGGCCGGATTTTGGAAATTCTGTGACTGAAAGGGGGGATGATTCTGTGGTTGTGGTTGCTGTGGAGGAGGTCTTTGATAATTGCTTTATTGGTTTTGGTTCCAAGCAAAGTTAGGATGATTCCTCCATCCTTGATTGTACGTGGAAGAATAAGGGTCATTTCTAGGTCGCTGCTGAAAAGCAGCATTAGCTTGAAACGATGCATTCATAGGACATTCTTCCGTTAAGTGTGAAGGATCCGAACAGCAACCACAGACGGTCTTAAGAAGCATGACCTGATTTAGGGAGAATGATGAGAACTTGTTTTCAATAGCATCGAGTTTCTTCTGTATCGCTGCCATTTCGGCTTTTACTGTGATAGAAATATCGAGCTGGTGAATACCTCCCTTAGTTGAAGGTGGTCTTATGCTTTCCCACTGCAACGTGTGTTCAGCAAGGTCTTCCAGATATTTCCAAGCTTCACCGTCATCTTTAGACATGAAATTGCATTGACACATTGTTTCAAGCATCTGCTTTGTCGCTGGATTAATGCCCTCATATATAATCCGACATAAATCCCATCTTTGTATTCCGTGATGGGGGCATTGGACAAGCAGGTCCTTGAAACGTTCAAAGCACTTCCAAAATGGTTCATTGGGAAGCTGGGTGAACTGGTTGATCTCGCTCCTAATGTGGACAGTCTTATGGTTTGGGTAAAACTTCTTAAGAAATGCTATGACGAATTCATCCCAATTAGTGATAGAGTGTGCGGCAGTATTATAAAGCCATTTTTCTGCCAAGTCGCACAATGTGAATGGGAGAAGACGTAAGCGCATAGCATCTAAAGTCAATTGTGAAGTACCCATCATTGCGCATATGTTTTTGAATTTGGTGATGAAAACGTACGCGTCTTCCGACTCAAGCCCGTGAAATTTGGGCAGCAGATTGATGTAGTGGGGTTTAATTTCGAAATTATCCCCGTTAGGTGGTGGAAGAGATAGACAAGTGGGAAGAGGACCACAGATAGGATAGCATCTCTCTTGGAGAGAGATGCGCGGTGGATTCTGCTCACCTACGGGCGGTGGCAGCGTGGTGTTATAATTAGATGGAGTGCCGTCCATCACGGTCAATGTGGTGTGTGGTGTGGGAAAAGAAGATGAAGAAGTACCGACTTCAGCGTCGATAGCAGGAACGCGGACAAGACGAGCACTAGGATCCCGTGTCCAGCCGAGCATGCACTAAGCGGGTTTAGTGCAAGTGGCAGCGTGTGTGATTTTAAAATTGGTTTGTTTTTGAAAAAGTGGGACTTAAGACAAATAACCCTAAAGATGCACAAGCAACCCTAGAACTAAGGTCACCTAGGTTCAGTCTCTAGGCCGCTCGTAGACTTCCAAAGGACAAGCCGCATGATCAATCCTCTACCGCCTCCGTACTACCCTTGTAGCCAGATAAGTGCCAGGTAAGTGGGAAGGAACCACGTCGTGGGCCTAATTAAAAACCACTAGCCTTTGTCACACTTGCCTAGGTACTACAAAAGTAATGCGGATAAATGATAGATTACCCACGACCTTCCTCTGTCCTTATTGAGCGCGACAGTCCTTAGAGTCTGGTCTAGATATTTTTTAAATTAATGAATGGTAGATCTAGATGCTCGGTTTGTGATTTGTGGGGCTTAGGAAGGGTGATGAAATCCCCACCTAATCTTGATTTGGTCTTTGCCCCTTAAAGTCCGTATTAAATATGCAAAACAAAACCAATCACAAAACTTTTGCAAAAAGATTTTTGAGCGGCGCGATTTTGCAAAGAATCCTGCAGAAAATAGATTTTATTGGATTTGAGGGGAGAGAGAAGGAGTTGAGAAAGATACCTGAGAAGTGTGAAACCCTAGATCTCCTGTTCCCTCAAGTCCGTGACTCCAGATTCCCTCGCAAAATTAACACACAAATCGTTAAATATGCAATTTGCAGTTTTGTTTTAATAATGATATGAATCGTCTAAGAATTCAACACAAATAGTAAAAATAAAAAATTATGCACGTATCCCCGGCAACGGCGCCATTTGATTGATACGAAAGAGTGTGTTTGTAGTTAACCGCAATCAATAACGGTGTCGCGTGTAGCTAGACCGAGATGAGTACGGGTTGTCCTCTGGGAAACGTGGAACCTTTTACTTTTACTTTAGATGTGTTGAGAAAGAGAGGAGGGATAAAGAATTTTATAGAATGGTTTCTAGACCTACGTTAAGCAAGAATGCAAAAATATAGATCTAGATTACTTTAGAGATTTAGATAATATAATAAGGGGGCTTGTAGGGTTCGTTAGGATTTAGTAGTTAAGGACGATTAATTAAAAGTTACCCTTTTTATCCATTAATAGATTTAGAACTAGAACGACGGTGATGCATGTAGATTAGGGTTTCTGGAGGGAAAAGGAATCCCACTCTTAACTCTTATCTCGACACGGAACTCCGTTCATATCTAGCCTTTACCAAAACAATCATTAATCTAATCTCTAATCGCGGTCGGAACTAGCAAAGAATTGCTAGCGCGCCCGATTAGGATGTTAATGATTCTTTTGATAAAGTTCCTAAACTTTATAGGACTTAAAAAGGGTTTAGTTATTTTCATCGTCCATTAGCCTACCCTAATCCTACGAACCCTAACAAGCGGAGAATTACTCGCGTATGTTGACAGAAGAAGATGAAAAGACAGAGAGGGAAGACATAATATAAAATGCAAAACGAATTAAATAAAATAACTACCTTTATTAATCAACTTGAACAATCTACACTTTGATTCCTTAGAAAATGATTACAAAGACTAGTTTGCTTCTCGATCTCTTCCAAGGAGGTAGACGAACAGTTGATGATCAGCCTGGATGCGTGAGCCGTCTTGGACTTCGTGATCTTGTCGGCTTGATACCTTTTCCAAGAGGCTCTCGGTGCCTTTTTATAGTGCAAAGCCAGAATATTTAGGTTGGAAACTTGGTAAAATTCAGCAGTGATTGATCTCCCAAAATTGTAGCAAAAGATTTCTCTAGATTGCCGCGGATCCGCGGCCAAAAGGGGGGTTTGGCCGCGGTTCCGCGGCCAACGGTGGAGATCTCTTGATGAGTTTTCTTGGGCTTTGTGATTGTGACATGTGGCAATCCTAGGCACCTTCATAATTCAGAAATCTTCTCTCGGTTGCTTCCAGACTTGGTCTCCAAGTTTTGCTTCTTAATTTGGTAAGTTTTCTTCAACAACTTGATTTCTTTGATAAATTCTGCATAACAATTTGGAAAATTCTGCACAATAATCTCAAATAATATTTAGTAGACTTATTTCTACTAGGATTTGGTCAATGGATTTATTTGCATACATTTTCCTACCAAATGATAATTAAAATATATTAACACATGGAAAACAATGTTTTTACATATAAACCCTCATATATATAATATATTATAATAAAGTCATTTTTTAATATGAAAATGGTAGGAAAAATGTAGTACAAATGTGCAGTTTTATCAACTGAACAAAGATCTGCTTCCATTTCGTGCATGTTGAAGTTCAGCACGAACTGAGAGAAGGTGTGGGGAAGGGACTGCAAAATCAAGTCGATATACAAATCGTTCTCTAGCACACATCCCAGGTTTGCAAGTTCCTCAATGAGGCTGATCATTTTGAGGACGTGCTCTCCTACAGGCGATCCTGGAGCTAACCTCATCTGGAAGAGGTTCCTTGAGGTTTCGTACCTCGCGATACGTGAGTGCTCTCCATACAACTCTTTGACATGGAGAAAGATGGATACAATATCCATACTCTCGTGCTGTTTCTGGAGTTCATTGTTCATGGACGCCCGCACGATACACTTAGCTCGCTCAAAATCTAGATCCCAGGCTTTGCGGACTTCCCTGTCCACAACTGAGGAATCTGGTCCAGGGATAAGGGGAGGAACAGCGCTGGTAACATATGCTACTTTGTCATAAGTCAGTGCAATATTGACGTTCCTTAGCCAATCTTTATAGTTCTGCCCGGTCAGTATATTTTTTTCAAGTAATAGTTTTAGTCCAGTCATGGTAGCTGCCAGAGAGAGAGAAAAGAAAACACTCAGCATATGCTCTTGTAAGTTTAGATTGGTTTATTAATTTATCTAAACAGGATGGCTCCCACTGTTTCCTCAAATCTTTCTTCAAAACCTAAAAGAAGAACTAGTCAGGATTTAATCACACGTCACAATACTTGCTTAACCTTTCAGCCAGGCCAGTGTTGGTACTTCGAGGGAGGTTTTCCAACGCTTTCGCGAAGTTCCTTAATTAAATAACCCCTTTTCCCTGGAGGCGTAGCCCCTCTGACACCTTTCTAGTCACCTACTTGGTTTATAGCATTGATTGTTAAGTGAGAAAAATTCACGAGAGTAATCCTACTCATCAGTGGGATCGGGATCCAACTATCATCGTATGATGCCCTAGATGGTAGCCACTCTAGTCACCACACTCCAGAAGGTATGCTAAATCTGCAAGTTTCCATTATGTTTGAAACTCCCGATATGATTTTTTACCCCAACCTCTTATGACCTTGACATAGGCCAACAAATCATAAGACGCAAGTCAAGTTCTACCCGTCGTTGTCCTGATCAATTTAGGTACATCGTACATGCCCTTGATGTTGCGCCACGGCAGCGCCCCGGCCGTCTACTCGAGGCCAAAATGCGGAATCAAAAATTTTCTTAACTTTAAACCGGCGCTACCGCGGACAATATACCCGGATCGTAACCATTAACCTAAACCTAGCTATCAAGAGAATGGGGTAGAAGCTATACCGAGCGATCCGTGTCCTCCGGTCTTCGTCTCCACTCCGATCTCCCGCGGAATCCTCGTCCGTCACCTCCTCGTCGAAAAGGGCGCCACGTAGCCGAATACTTTTACGGGCTCCCACCTCTGGACCGAGGCAACTCGGGCACGAAGTTGGTTAGCCGACGCGTCCAAGATTTGCTGTAGGTGTAGTGTAGAACTTGTCTCTTTGGGGTTTGTGAAGTTGCCATGGATGTGGAGGTGTAGGAAGAAAAATGAACTTTGGAAAAATGGAGCTATCATTTTCTTGCAAAGGAATAAGATGAGGAAATATGCTACAACTCAAAATGAACCTCTCTCTCACCCTCATCAAATTGTGGCCGGCCCCCTCAATCCTCAAAAATGGTGGAGGGAAAAAGAAAACAAGAAGGAAGGTGAGTGTAGGAAAAGAGAATGGGTGACCACATCAAAAGGTTATGATAACAATATCAAATCAACTCTCATCACGTTCTAATCCATTCTAATCACCAAAAAGCAAGCCATCATGAAAAAGCAAAGATGCTTAACTTATCATAATGCCACAAATGCAAGAAACCCCCTCCACAAAAAGTTATTTGTAAACTTGCAAATAATCCCCTCCATCGAAAAGTCTGGCCAGGAAGGAACAATGGAAAACCGGCCGGAACGGAATGCAAACTGGCAAAATCAGAAAACTGATCCCGTAATAAATTACAGGAAAACCCCGCGACTGCATATACATGCCCGCATTTGTATTCCCACTGAATACAAATGCAAAGAGACAAAATCTACACTATCTAATACTAGGATCCGGCTTAAGCCAAAGCCGGCTAGTAAAATCCGTCCGATCACGATCCGTGCAATACCGCACGTATCTGATCGAACCCTGCCATATCTCCATACGGCCTCTACAGCGTTTCGCCCGAAACTTGAGTAACTGAGTGTGGTGGACTCTAAAGACTCGTCAATACTATGGCTGTAGATTTAACCACTAGCACGTCAGAGGTATTAGCCATACGTGACGGGCCACCAGCTATTGACCAAAAGGGACGTCGATGAGCGAGCTCATCCTGACACCCTACTGAGCCTGTCAGTGACAATATCCGTACAGTCCGGTCCGTTCGTCTATGAGTGTCGCATGGCGGGCCTAGGGGGTTGGTAAAAGTCAAACCCCCAAAAATGATACAAGTCGTGTCAGAGTGTAGCCCAGAACACCCTGAGATACTACTGGAATACCTACCAGTAAATCTCCTGCCTCGGCCGAGGGCTTTGTGTAATGGCTCTCCTAGACACAGCGCGACCTCACCCCCAATACCGGGAGAGACGAACCCCTGCAGATCCGCTCACTGCCTCCATGTGGCTCGGGACTGTACCCAACTAAAACCTGTTTGCACGACTCCTTTGAGCCGTGGTAGGGTAGTAATCAAAGCACAGTGGGAACTCACACGAGACAAATGACGATCTCAGGTCGATGAACTAACCTGTACACATGTCACCAGGAAACTGCTCTCTGACGTCTGGTATAATCCCAACTAGCAGGTTCCCGGCGAGTCCTGTCCGGTGTACTCATAACCCAATGAGCACCTGTATACATCTTAGGTGAACCAACTGACACCAGTGGCTTGTGAGACCGGCCACCGCCCCTCGTCAGGGTCTCGACTGTATACACTAGTCTACTAATGGAGTATCGATGCCCAGTCTCGAAACTCCCACGACTAGGGACCTTTTAAGGATGTGCTTATAGAATCCAGCTCTCACGTATATGATCGCCCTCATAATGCTGGTAGTCAAGCAAGAATCCTAGGGGCTCTATCAACGTGTAATAGCGACTCGTAAGGTCACCTAAAGTAGTACACGATGATAAAGATAAACCAGATAGCATACTATCATCTTGAGTAAGACTGTCCTACCGGGATAGGTCCTCCCTCAATCATTGCAATCACGTGCCTGTGATCCAATAATTGACTCTGAGGGCACTATCTCCAACAATCTCCCACTTGCACTCAAGGCTAATTATTGCGATGTCGCATACTCACAGCCCGTGTGATACCGAACACTCAACTCCTCTACTGGTCAGTCTCACAAAGCTCGTTTGCGAAACTATTGCATTCGAGGAATTGCCTCAGTGAGTGGATCCGCTGTGGTGTTTCTTTCTATGTCTCTCTTTATCTCAAGTTCGCGGAGAAAGCCATCTCCCGTAATGAGCAATACCTGTCTTAGAATGTGTCTGGATATCTGATGGGACCTAGCTCATAAATGAACTCCAAATCCAAACTTCTCAGACTGTATCGTCAACTGAGCTTAATCAGTATCCTGCGCCATGCCTTTCCCTCAGTATCCACCTGGACCACCTGTCCAAAATACTGCCCCTCGTCAGAGGGAAAACTATAACTCTGACAGCCACTCTGCCATCCAGGTCACCTTGGAAGCCTGGAAAGATAACCGTCTCCTAAAGGAGGCTGCCGTTATCAAATCCCTAGAATATTCACTTATGTTCTAAACCTGCTTCCGATCGTTTCTCCTGGATTGGATTAACATCAACTTATTACATCCACTGCAGGAACAACATCTTGTGTGGTACTTGACATCTCATGATTGACTCAATTGCCTAAGCAAGTGATCTGCCAATCATGCACACCCCTCTCCCCTTTAGTCTGTAAGACACCTTTAGAGAGGGTGACTCCATCACCTGCAGGTACACTACCGTGCCAGGAGTCGTCCATTCTAAAATACTTATAGAATGCTATCTAAGTACCCAGATTGGAAACCACCCAAATTTAGATCTAAAACCATAGATCCAGTAACCAGAATGTATAATATCCAAGTCCTATGTGGAGAAACCACTGTATGACAACCAAAGAATAACCGATCGTAGTATAGGAATATCACTTCCTACTCTGTGTATGTCATCCAAATACCAGGACATCATACCCTACTACCTTCTTAACAGATCCATCCCCTATTCTGATGAAGTCAAATCTATGACTGTCACATCAGAAATAGATGATCAATCTCCGCTATATCTGCTTTAGTCTATAAAAAGACATAAGCCACCTGTCCATCAATGCTTCCGCTACTCCCACTGACCATGACAACCCTCTGGCAGAGTCATATAGACGTACACTTCTAAAGCTAGTTTAGAACGATGCTATACTCATCCTCCTGCCGGGTCTCAAAGCCTGGAACAACAGCAATGGCAAGTCTGGGTAAACAAGAACCTCCCTGCCACCGTCCTTGAGCATACCGAAGTACCTCTCGGGTGCTTGAGGTTACCCGCCATATCTGCGGAGTGGCTAATGGAATGTCAATCCAGATTGAATCTTTAGGTTCTTATCAAATCTTCAGTAATCATTTGCGGTTCTGGAATCACTTCTAGTTCTACCATACTCCCACTACTGTTTTCTGAAAAAATCCATTTCTTTTAAAAATGTGGCGAGTCAAGAACAATATCACTATTGATCTTCCAGATGGTAGAAAATCAACCCTCGTCATAGCCTGGGTCAACCCACAAACAGCCATTACAGAAACGTGCCTTGAGTTATCCGGAGTCTGGTTTTAACCATAAGCCGGACAACTCCCCGTACCTTAACATCGTTAAGATATGAACTGTTCTATATCCAATACAGAAACAGAGGCACTGATTTAATTGAACCAGATTCAAATCATGCAGCCGTCTCCAGTGCATGTCAACTAAATGGAAGGAGGCCGATCAGCGTTACTCAACTTAGGAATGCTTCCAATTATGAGTAACCTGAAAGAGAAGCAAGTTCTCATTACTATCAACTGAATACCATACACAAGTATCTACATCTTCGATCACCTTGAAGAATCCCGATACTTGCAATACCTGGTTCTCTACTCTATTCTTATACCAATAACTCCTCAAAACTCAGACCCTGTGTTTCTACGAAACACCTGTCTAAAAACTAGAGAAGTCATAAGTAAATCGAATATAGTACGAGGACCAACCCCTCTGTCCTGATGGACCCTGGACAACATACAATACTCTGTATAAGTCCCTTGAGTCTGATTACTCATTCACTGTGTGTCGTAGATTGAAAACTGTACTTATGGTTAAGAAGAATTACACCGCTGTTTAATGCTCCTTACCTAACCATCAACTGATATAGGTAAATGTCATAGACATAATTTCAAAAAGGTATATCTCACTCTATGAAAATAGACGTACAGATATATCGATTTGAAATTGGTGCATAACAGCGGATATTCAAAACCAAATATTTGCCGACCGGCAAACAGCCCAGGTGATTTCCTCAAATATCACCGATTACAACGAATCCCGATATAATGAGGATGATCACCCAATTCCCAATAACTTACTCCCACTCACCATCTGTAAAACCATACAGATGTGAGAATCATACCTGGTAAATACATACCCTGGAGCAAGTGTCTAATTGGGAAAGCAGTTTTCTTTTAACAGTACACAGTGAAACTGAAACATTAAAATGTTTCGATGGGGTATCCTGGTATTCCTAGTAATGCCTCTTCCAATATCCAGATTCACAAATGTAACCGTATAATTCTTTGCCATCTCTCCAAATCCCTTTATATGTCTTTAGTCATTACCTTCTGCACACCCCTTTAGGCCAAATGGTTTTCTTCCTTCCCTACCGTTCGGCACCAGCCTATGGTTTGGAAGAAGACTATCCAATAAGAATAATGGGTGTACTGTCCTAATCCTAGGATCACTCGCAATGCGAGAGAAGGTGAAGATAAAAGACAACCGAATAAACCTTATTCCTATTTCTCCTGAACCAGGATCCATCCCCGAACTGGAACAAGTTCCTTTCGTGTTCGTATATAACCATACGATGGATTATCCAATAAACTTGGGATCTTCGTAGTGATACGGAGTGTCCTGGAGAAATACAAAGGTGATTTAGGATTGGCGAAGAAATACTTGGTTTAGTCGTGAATAGCAGTCGCAATTTACTTTGCCCTCTTACTAATCCCTTGCCTTGTCTTAACTTAATACCTTCTGTACACCGTTTAGGCTAATTGGTTTTCTTCATTCCCCACCGTTCGACACCAGCCTAAGGTTTGGAAGAAGACTATCCAATTTGCGTAATAGGTGTACTATCTCCTAAACCAAGGAGTACTCTCAACCTGAGAGAAGGTAAAAGTAAAAGACAACTGAATAGTCCTATTCGTATTCTCCAGAACTAGAAACCATCCTCGAATTCCTTCGAGTTCGTATATAACCATACGATGGTTTTGTCCAATGGAAGTGGACGTTTGTAGTAATGCGGGGTGTTCTGGAGAAAAGGGTAAAAGTAGAGTGGCAATGAGGTCTGCAACTCTGACAATCCAAAAGCCTGTGTTAAGAAGGTTCGGTCAACTTGGTCACTGAGTCATAGTCTAGGATCGGGTCAATGGTCGCTGCCAAAGAGAGAGAGAAAAGAAACACTCAGCGTGCACTCTAACCTAGATCAGAATGGTTATCACTTTATCTAATCTAGAAACCTCCTACTGTAACGTCAAATTCTTCTCCAAACCTGAAAGAAGAATTAGTCGGGATCACCCGAGGAGTAAACCAACTCATCAGTGGGAATTGGGATCCAACTATCATCGCATGATAACGTGATGGAATCCACTCACGTCACACACTCCAGAAGGTATGCGCATGCCTGGCAAGTTTCAGTTTCTTTAGAAACTCCCGATGTAAGTTTTTACCCCTAGGACCCAAGTGACCTTGACGGAGTCAACAAATCAAAGAGTCCTAGTCAAGTTCAACCCGTCATTATCTGGATTGCATTAAACCTACCCGTACGTGCCCTTGACGGAGTCAACAAGGCCGCACGACTGTCCTAACCAATCCCATTTATGCAACAAACAAGCACCACTTAGCTACCGTACACTACGCCTTGACGGAGTCAACAAACGCAGCACGAATACTAAACAATACCCGTAAGAAATGACGGAGGGCTACGGCTGGTTTTTGGCGAAAAACCTTTAACGTAATGAACTTGATATCGTTGAAGGAACTGCATAGCTTTTTATAAAATATAGTGACGAAAACCTTTGCTAAAGAGGTCACTCCCGGTGAAGGGATCTCGGCTCTTTCCCGTAGGAGGGGTGCAGGATATTCCAACTGAATACCACGATGCAAAGCAAAAGTAATCGGCTATAGTGAAGTTATTGCCCTGACGCAAACTTCTGTCCAAGGGGTCACTCCCGGTGAAGGGATCTCGGCCCTTGCCTCGTCGACTGAGGAGCAGGATATTCCAACTGAATACCACTGTGCAAAACAAAAGAGAACGTCCTTGCAATAACAGTTTTTTGAAAAATGTTCCAACAACATCAGAATAGGTTTGTTTATCTTGCATTGATCCGAATCAACGCAGTCCCATCAATTGATCACACCAATAAAGAACGAAAATAATGATGTACGTATATGCCATCCGCATTCGCCACTGGGTCCCGTCATCACCTGTTAGGTTACTTAACTAACGACAGAGCGGGGACTGGACTAGCGCGGATGCAAAACATATACAACATCTACTAGTATATATACAATATATAATTTTCGCTCAAGGCGTGATAAAATGCAACATCACAGAAATGTAACCAGCAGCACAGAACAATACAGATATCTGGGATCCTCGGGTTTCATAGAGCCGCTACTGAAACCCGACGTTCCCCTGGTCGTATGGATAGCCTGTGCAATGAAAATCCTAGACCCCAACGGGCGCGGTAAGTTACCCGCCAAAACCTGAAGCGAGGCAGCCCCCTTCAGCAACGTGAATGGACCACCTAGCACTTCACGGAATTGGGTAACTTGGGCACCCCTCCTGGGTCAACCTGTACCCCCTACGAGTGCGGCGAATAGCCCCCCAATTCTAGAGTAAAGCCCCGTCCGTCTCAATGCCATAAGATGCGGGCTCGTTGCCCCTTAGAACCCGGCTATCCGTGCACCCCTCCGCGGGGCAATCCTAGTACAGAATGTAAAATATACATACAACGGGTACATCGACCGCAACCTGGTCGTGCCCTAAAAGAATAATACAAACAGGCAGTGACGGCAGTCCACATGTCGGACGCTCGCCCCGCAATATCAAATGTACATATAAAACAAAAACTGTACTAACATTGCATCCAGGCTATCCCCCACGACCAATCCGCAACAACACAGCATAAACACAGAACATCAATGTGAATGTCACGTTCGCAAATCCGTCTAACCGGGCTATAGCAGTTAGGCAGGATTTACCGATCGAGTGACATTCACGGTCGCAGATATAATGTAAATACTGTGAACTAATGCGTTTAAAATATCCGATCGATAAAATTTTATCAAGTGGGCCCCAAGCATTACTGTAGCACATAAAGAAATTCTGGGTCCAAAAAGAATATACCAAAACCCCTATTTTCAGCCCAAAAGCCCACTGCAAAAAATTGGTGAAGTGAAGACTCAATACTGCGGCGGAACCGCGGCCAAATAGGGGTTATGGCCGCGGTTCCGCGGTCGTATGGAGGGATCACACTACCAAATTTTCACAGTGTTCTTAGAATTCCATGTATATCATTCTGCAACAACCTGAAAAATTTTTGGAGCTAAACAAATTTCGACAGAAAGCATATGGAATGAAAATGCGGTTTTGGGATAAATGTTCGATCGAAGTTTTAAACACACTAGACCAAGCTAAACTAGGTTAATGGCGTGGCTCTGATACCATGTTGCGCCACGGCAGCGGCCCGGCCGTCTACTCGAGGCCAAAATGCGGAATCAAAAATTTTCTTAACTTTAAACTGGCGCTACCGCGGACAATATACCCGGATCGTAACCATTAACCTAAACCTAGCTATCAAGAGAATGGGGTAGAAGCTATACCGAGCGATCCGTGTCCTTCGGTCTTCGTCTCCACTCCGATCTCCCGCGGAATCCTCGTCCGTCACCTCCTCGTCGAAAAGGGCACCACGTAGCCGAATACTTTTACGGGCTCCCACCTCTGGAACGAGGCAACTCGGGCGCGAAGTTGGCTAGCCGACGCGTCCAAGATTTGCTGTAGGTGTAGTGTAGAACTTGTCTCTTTGGGGTTTGTGAAGTTGCCATGAATGTGGAGGTGTAGGAAGAAAAATGAACTTTGGAAAAATGGAGCTATCATTTTCTTGCAAAGGAATGAGATGAGGAAATATACTACACCTCAAAATGAACCTCTCTCTCACCCTCATCAAATTGTGGCCGGCCCCCTCAATCCTCAAAAATGGTGGAGGGAAAAAGAAAACAAGAAGGAAGGTGAGTGTAGGAAAAGAGAATGGGTGACCACATCAAAAGGTTATGATAACAATATCAAATCAACTCTCATCACGTTCTAATCCATTCTAATCACCAAAAAGCAAGCCATCATGAAAAAGCAAAGATGCTTAACTTATCATAATGCCACAAATGCAAGAAACCCCCTCCACAAAAAGTTATTTGCAAACTTGCAAATAACCCCCTCCATCGAAAAGTCCGGCCAGGAAGGAACAAAGGAAAACCAGCCGGAACGGAATGCAAACTGGCAAGATCAGAAAACTGATCCCGTAATAAATTACAGGAAAACCCCGCGACTGCATATACATGCCCGCATTTGTATTCCCACTGAATACAAATGCAAAGAGACAAAATCTACACTATCTAATACTAGGATCCGGCTTAAGCCAAAGCCGGCTAGTAAAATTCGTCCGATCACGATCCGTGCAATACCGCACGTATCTGATCGAACCCTGCCATATCTCCATACGGCCTCTACAGCGTTTCGCCCGAAACTTGAGTAACTGAGTGTGGTGGACTCTAAAGACTCGTCAATACTATGGCTGTGGATTTAACCACTAGCACGTCAGAGGTATTAGCCATATGTGACGGGCCACCAGCTATTGACCAAAAGGGACGTCGATGAGCGAGCTCATCCTGACACCCTACTGAGCTTGTCAGTGACAATATCCATACAGTCCGGTCCGTTCGTCTATGAGTGTCGCATGGCGGGCCTAGGGGGTTGGTAAAAGTCAGACCCCCAAAAGCGGTACAAGTCGTGTCGGAGTGTAGGCCAGAACACCCTGAGATACTACTGGAATACCTACCAGTAAATCTCCTGCCTCGGCCGAGGGCTTTGTGTAATGGCTCTCCTAGACACAGCGCGACCTCACCCCCAATACCGGGAGAGACGAACCCCTGCAGATCCGCTCACTGCCTCCATGTGGCTCGGGACTGTACCCAACTAAAACCTGTTTGCACGACTCCTTTGAGCCGTGGTAGGGTAGTAATCAAAGCACAGTGGGAACTCACACGAGACAAATGACGATCTCAGGTCGATGAACTAACCTGTACACATGTCACCAAGGAACTGCTCTCTGACGTCTGGTATAATCCCAACTAGTAGGTTCCCGGCGAGTCCTGTCCGGTGTACTCATAACCCAATGAGCACCTGTATACATCTTAGGTGAACCAACTGACACCAGTGGCTTGTGAGACCGGCCACCGTCCCTCGTCGGGGTCTCGACTGTATACACTAGTCTACTAATGGAGTATCGATGCCCAGTCTCGAAACTCCCACGACTAGGGACCTTTTAAGGATGTGCTTATAGACTCCAGCTCTCACGTATATGATCGCCCTCATAATGCTGGTAGTCAAGCAAGAATCCTAGGGGCTCTATCAACGTGTAATAGCGACTCGTAAGGTCACCTAAAGTAGTACACGATGATAAAGATAAACCAGATAGCATACTATCATCTCGAGTAAGACTGTCCTACCGGGATAGGTCCTCCCTCAATCATTGCAATCACGTGCCTGTGATCCAATAATTGACTCTGAGGGCACTATCTGTAAGTCCATGTCACGCACCCCACTAACTCCCGGGGAGGCGGAATATATGAAAAACGATTATCAAAGCTTCGTAACACGGACTTGAGCGCATGAATCGTAATCTAAACCATTGCTAACGATATACTAGAGGTTTAACTACTCGGTACCGGAGTTATACCTCACGTTACATGTCCTTCGGGTCTTCATCGCTGTCTTCCACTCCTTGTAGGCTCCTTGGAACATCGGCAACTTCACGGCCTCCTCGAATCAAAGACGATCCACCCGAAAGCTTCTACGCCAAGCTTAATCTCAAACTTGAGATAACTAGGTTGCTTAAAGTGCTAATCTAAGCTACCTAGAGGATATAGAGTGAGGTTATGAATGTTTTAGTCTATCTAACCCTTGATCTCAACACATGAGAGGCTAGGGTTAGGGTTTCAAGAGAGAGTGAGCTTGAGGAGAGAGAAGGAGAAGATGAGAGTGAGAACCAAAATCCTTCTCACTTGAATATATGATACATAATGAATTATCAAATAATATCAATTAATTGATTATTCACCATGTTTCATTTAATCAAGGAGAGTGATTCATCATGTGAGTCATTAGATCATTAATGAAGCATTAATGATATGATGAATCATATAAATGAGTCACACAAAGTAATCATGAAAAAGCCACCTCAACCCCTCATGTCACCACTCTTCTAGAACCTTCTCGACAAATTACGAGAACGCCCCTCCAATCCGTGAAAACACGGAAAAACTTTAGACTGTATAAATCCAATAACCTGATACTAGAATCTGGCTTAAACCAAAGCCAGCTAGTAAAAACTGTCCGAAAAGTCGTACGTGCGTAAACACACGTATGCATCCGAACCTTTGTCGTAAAACCATACGACGTCTATATCGTTTCGCCTGGAGCAGGGAATCTCTCTGTGTGGGACTCTAAAGACCCGACACTACGCTGGCAGTGGGTTTAACCACAGACCGCAAGCGGCACTAGCTGTACGTAACGGTCCCCAGGTAGATGTCGATAAGAAGGCCGATGAGGAAAATCATCCGAACTCCCACTGAGCCTGATGTGACAATCTTCGTACAGTCCGGTCTGTTCGTCTAAGACTATCGCATATCAAGCCTAGGGGGCGGCAAGCGTCAGTCCCCTAATAGCTGTATAAGTCGTGTTGGAGCGAAGCCTATTACACCCTGAGAAGCTACTGGAACTTACCAGTATATCTCGTTTGCCCTGGCCAGGGACTTTGTGTAATGGCTCTCTGACACATCGCGATATCATCTCCCAATACCGGGAGAGACGAATCCTATCTAACCGCCACTGCCTCCAAGTGCTCGGGACTGCACCCAACTGCTACCTGTTTGCACGACTCCTTTGAGCCGTGGTAGGGTAGCAATCTAAGAACAGTGGGACACACTCGAGGCGAAGCAGCAGTGTCAAGTCTGCGGACTATGCTGTACTCATGTCACCTGGGAACTGACAACTGACGATGGGTATAATACCAACCAATCAGTTCCTCGGCGAGTCCTGTCCGTTGTACCCGTAACCTAACGAGCACCTGTATACTATCTCCAGTACGGCGTACTGATGGCTGTGGGACAGACCATTTCCCCAACTGGGATGAGAAGCGTATACACTTAGTCTACTCCGGAATATCGATGCCCTATCTCGATAATCCATCGACCAGGGACCTGTATAGGATGTTGCTTACAGACTACCCAGCCCCCACTAGTGTGATAGCCATCACGACGCTGGTAATCAAGCAAAGATCCTATGGGCTCTACTAATATGTATAAGTGATACGTTACAAGAGACATATACACATATTAAAGTAGACACAAACCAAGTAGCATACTACCATTTTTAGCAAGACTGTATATATAACTGTGAATGTCCCAAGCTTCCATTAAGTAATATACAATCTAGTATGATACAATAATGGCCCCTAGGGCATATACACTAACAATCTCCCACTTGTACTAGGGCCATGAGCTGGCATATCGTAGACCAATCATCTCGAATAGCCTCTCGAACTGCGTCTGAGGAATGGCCTTTGTGAATGGATCAGCAATGTTATCCTCCGTCTTTACTCTCTTCACCTCGATCTCCCAGCGATCTATGATCTCCCTGATCAGGTGATACCGCCTTAAGATGTGTCTGGACTTCTGATGGGACCTGGGTTCCTTCGCTAAAGCTATAGCGCCGTTGTTGTCACAATACAGAGGTATTGGATCAACACTGGTAGGAACCACCTAAAGTTCTATGAGGAACTTCTTCATCCAGACTGCTTCTTTTGCGGCATCGCAAGCAGCTATGTACTCTGCTTCCATCGTTGAGTCTGCCACGGTCTCCTGCTTGGAACTCTTCCAACAGACCGCCCCTCCATTGAGGGTAAAGACATAACCCGACATGGACTTGGAGTCATATTTGTCACTCTGGAAGCCGGAGTCGGCAAAGGCCTCCATCTGAAGGTCTTTTCCGCCATATACCAAGAACATCTCCTTAGTCCTCCTCAGGTACTTGAGAATGTTCTTTACTGCTATCCAGTGATTCTCCCCTGGGTTTGCTTGATACCGGCTTACTACGCTCAATGCGTATGCTACATCTGGTCTGGTACATAACATTGCATACATTATAGAGCCTACCGCAGAAGCGTAGGGTATAATCGACATGCGATCCCTTTCCAAATCAGTCTTGGGAGACATATCTTTTGAGAGGGTGATTCCGTGACAAGCCGGTAGGTTACCGCACTTAGAATCTTCCATACTGAATCTCTTCACTATGGTGTCTATGTACCTGGACTGTGAAAGTCCCAATATCCTCTTTGATCTATCACGATAGATCCGGATCCCCAGAATGTAGGTGGCATCACCCAAGTCTTTCATGGAGAATTTATGTGACAAGAATCTTTTGACTGACTGTAATATAGGAATATCATTTCCTATTAGGAGAATGTCATCCACGTACAAGACGAGGAATACTACAGCTCTCCCTACAATCTTACTGTATATGCATGGTTCATCTGGATTTTTGATAAAGTCAAATTCTTTGACAGCATCATCAAAACAGATGTTCCAACTCCGCGATGCCTGCTTTAGTCCATAAATGGACTTAAGCAGCTTGCATACTTTACCGCTGCTCCCACTCTGAATGAATCCTTCTGGCTGATCCATATAGACGCTTTCTTCCAAATTACCATTTAGAAAGGCCGTCTTTACGTCCATCTGCCAGATTTCATAATCGTGGAAGGCAGCAATAGCAAGAAGGACCCGAATAGATTTAAGCATAGCCACTGGAGAAAAGGTTTCGTCGTAGTCCAAATCAGGTCTTTGACGGAAACCCTTTGCAACAAGTCTAGCCTTATAGGTTTCAACCTGTCTATCTACACCAATCTTCTTTTTGAAGATCCATTTGCATCCTACGGGTTTTACCCTATCTGGAGTAATGTCCAAAGTCCATACTTTGTTGGTGTACATGGACTCCATTTCGGTCCGCATTGCATCCAGCCATTTTACTGAGTCACCGCTCTGAATGGCTTGCTGGAAGCTAGTAGGCTCATCGTAATCAATAGTGCAATCCTCTCTATCCCCGTCTATGAGAAAACCGTAGTATCTCTCGGGCGGATGAGATTGCCTACTACTCCTGCGGAGTGGCGTTGGGATGTCCGATTCTTCTTGAACTTCTGGTTCTACCAAACTTTCAGTAGTAGTTTGTGTTTCTGGAATTTCTTCCAGTTCTATTTCGCTCCCAATAGTTTCTTTTTCTAAAAACTGATATTCTAGAAAATGGGTATTACGAGAAACAAAAACCTTTTGTTCCTCTGCGTAATAGAATAGATATCCCCTGGAGTTCTTTGGATATCCCACAAACTTACATAGTACTGATCGTGCCTCGAGTTTGTCCGCATGCTGCTTTTTAACATAAGCCGGACATCCCCAAATCTTTAGATACTGAAGATAGGGTTTCTTCCCACTCCACATCTGATATGGTGTGGTAGGCACAGTCTTGGTGGGAACCTGGTTCAAAAGATATGCAGCTGATTCTAGTGTATATCCCCAGAATGATCGCGGTAACTCAGCGTTACTCATCATGGAACGAACCATATCCAATAGGGTTCGATTCCTCCTTTCTGATACACCGTTATGTTGTGGTGTGTATGGAGGAGTAAGCTGAGAGAGAATTCCATTCTCTTTTAAGTAACCCAGGAACTCGGCACTTAAGTATTCACCACCTCGATCAGATCTCAGTGTCTTTATACTTTTGCCTGTTTGTTTTTCCACTTCATTCTTGTATTCTTGGAATTTCTCAAAGGCCTCGAATTTATGCTTCATTAAGAAGACATATCCATACCTAGAGAAATCATCCATAAAAGTAATGAAGTAGGAATAACCACCTCGTGCATGTGTAGACATTGGACCGCACACGTCACTGTGTACGAGTCCTAAGAGCTCGCTTGCTCTTACTCCGTGTCCAGTGAACGGAGTTTTTGTCATCTTTCCTTTGAGACAAGATTCACAAGTAGCATAAGATTGATATTCGAACGGATTCAAATATCCTTCTTTATGTAACTTAGTCAACCTTCTCTCATTGATGTGACCTAGTCTACAATGCCATAAGAAAGCCTGATTTATTTCTGGAGACTTTCTTTTAAGAGTGTTCTGGACATTGAAAACCTGAGCTTGACTTAATACGTATATACCGTTATCTAATGTACCGGACCCAATCAGAACTTGATTTAGGTGGATGTTAACTACATCACTTATGAATGTAAAATCATATCCCTCTCTCGAAAGTGAGGACACTGATATGATATTACAAGTCATACTAGGTACATATAAACAGTTATGTAAAATCAATATATGCCCACTTGTCAAACCTAGGCGATATTCTCCCACGGATTCAGCGTTAACTGTTATTCCGTTTGCAACTCTGAGAGACCAATCACCTACCTTTATAACTCTACTGTTTCTCAAAGCATGTAATGAATTACAGATATGAGATCCTGCTCCGGTATCTAGTACCCAGGAAGTAGAGTTTATTGACATACAGTCTTCAATTACAAATACACTTGAGGCTGAAGCCACGACATGCTTCGTATCCTGGCTACTGGCTTCTAAAGCCCTGCAATCACTCTGCCAATGCCCAATCCCATAGCAATAGGAATGTCCCTCAATAGGGTGGTCCAGCTTGTCATAGGCAATGGATATCTGGACAGACTTTTGCCAGTCATATAAGTCAGATTCAGTCAAATTATTATCTATATGTAACCTATGTGTGGTCACAGGGTCGCTGTAATTTAAGAGAGAGAAGAAGATACTATTAGCATGATGCTCTTGTAAGTTTAGAGTGGTTTAATTTATCTAAACAGGATGGCTCCCACTGTTTCTCGAATCCCTCCTCAAACCATAAAAGAAGAATTAGCCAGGACAATTCTCACCGTATAATACTTGCTTAACCGTTCATCCAGGCCAGTGTCGATACTTCGAGGGAGGTTTTCCAACGCTTTCGCGAAGTTCCTTAATTAAATAACCTCTTTTCTCTGGGGGCGTAACCCCGCTGACACCTTTCTTGGCACCTACTTGGTTTATAGCATTGATCGTTAAGTGACGAATCTCCTGATAAGTAGTATATACTCACAGTAGGATCGGGATCCAAGATATCATCGTATGATAATGTTGAAGGAATCCTACCAACATTCATCAAACTCCAAAATGGTATGCTTCTCTCTGCAAATTTCAGTTTCTTTAGAAATTCCCGATGTGGATTTTTGACCCATGCTCTTATGACTTTGACTAAGGGCCAAATATGTCATAAGTCACATGTCAAGTTCTACCCATCATTATCCAGGTTAATTTGAACCCACCCGTACATACTCTTGACTAAGGGTCAAGAAAAGCAATACGACTGTTCCAAAACAACGCATCTATCTATGCAACAAATGAATACCCTAGCAGCTACTAAGAACTATGTTTTGACTAAGGGCCAAATATACATAGCTTGAATACTACTGAATACCCAAATGAAATGACGGAGGGCTACGAATGGTTTTGGCAAAACCGTGAACGTAGTGAACTTGATATAATATAAGGAACCTGATACCTTTTAAAAGGAGTGGTTAAAGCTCCGCAATTTTTAAAAAATCCGATCTTTTAAAATAACCTAGTGGTTTCTTTTAAATTTGTTCCAACGATTAAACTATGGTTTATTTTCTTTGCATTATAATAATGCGTCCCATCATTTAACCTATCATTGCAGAAAACAACGAAAATACAACGTCCTCTTATGCCATCCGCATTCGCCACGGGGTCCCGTCATCACCCGTTAGGTTACTTAACTAACGACAGAGCGGGGGCTGGGCTAGCGCGGGTGTAAAACATAAGTGACGTCTAATAGCTATTTATATATAGATATTGTACATTCGTCAGACGCAATAATAAGCATTCCAGATCACAGATAAACTTTATTGGATATGTAAGTAATCCGCGTTTCTTTTGAGCCTGCAATGAAAGACGGATTACACAGTTGTGATGAATAGCCATTACCCCACCCCAGACCCCTACGGGTACGGCAAACTACCCGCCAAGTACCAGAAGTGAAGCGGTCTGCCTCAACACTTCAAAATACCCGGTAGTTTGTGCACCCCACCTTGGGTCTATCCTAGGAGCAAAAACAGTAAAAAGAAATAATAATACAACGGTGGCTACAACCGCAACCTGGATGTGCCCCGCAAAATAATATTACATCAAATTACATTTACATTGAATGAATGAATATTAAATACATCCCAAACCCCGGCTAATCATCACAACATTCCAACACAGTTCATATACACAAACAGTTATATATAACATCACAGATATGTGCAACCCCCTACCAACCGACATACTAGCAGTTAGGGGAGGTTTACTAACACATAAAACATTACATATAAAGATCCAATTAGCAAATTGATTAGAACATCGATCGATTACCTATATCCGTGTCTACCCCAAAAGCAAATCATCACAGAGGCAACCTGGGCAGAAACAGTATATACAGGAAAACAAAAAACCCAAAATTATGAATTACTGTGAAACTCCGAGTCAACTCGGCGTTGACTCGGCGGCGGTTACGCGGAAAAAGCTCTCTATTGCCGCGGAACCGCGGTCGTATTGCCGAGTTGCATCCTCGAATTTTCCCAGATTTCTTACAATTCCCTGCTGTGAATTTTAAGGTATGTCAAAAAATTTTTGCGACACTTTTAAAATTTACAGAAACTGTCAAGGATTAGGGTTTTGTTTTCCGTGTTTTTCCGTCGATCGAACTTCTAATCAGTTGCTAACAAGCTAGTATTGGTTTAGTTGGCTCTGATACCACTGTAAGTCCATGTCACGCACCCCACTAACTCGCGGGGAGGCGGAATATATGAAAAACGATTATCAAAGCTTCGTAACACGGACTTGAGCGCATGAATCGTAATCTAAACCATTGCTAACGATATACTAGAGGTTTAACTACTCGGTACCGGAGTTATACCTCACGTTACATGTCCTTCGGGTCTTCATCGCTGTCCTCCACTCCTTGTAGGCTCCTTGGAACATCGGCAACTTCACGGCCTCCTCGAATCAAAGACGATCCACCCGAAAGCTTCTACGCCAAGCTTAATCTCAAACTAGAGATAACTAGGTTGCTTAAAGTGCTAATCTAAGCTACCTAGAGGATATAGAGTGAGGTTATGAATGTTTTAGTCTATCTAACCCTTGATCTCAACACATGAGAGGTTAGGGTTAGGGTTTCAAGAGAGAGTGAGCTTGAGGAGAGAGAAGGAGAAGATGAGAGTGAGAACCAAAATCCTTCTCACTTGAATATATGATACATAATGAATTATCAAATAATATCAATTAATTGATTATTCACCATGTTTCATTTAATCAAGGAGAGTGATTCATCATGTGAGTCATTAGATCATTAATGAAGCATTAATGATATGATGAATCATATATAAGAGTCACACAAAGTAATCATGAAAAAGCCACCTCAACCCCTCATGTCACCACTCTTCTAGAACCTTCTCGACAAATTACGAGAATGCCCCTCCAATCCGTGAACACACGGAAAAACTTTAGACTGTATAAATCCAATAACCTGATACTAGAATCTGGCTTAAACCAAAGCCAGCTAGTAAAAACTGTCCGAAAAGTCATACGTGCGTAAACACACGTATGCATCCGAACCTTTGTCGTAAAACCATACGACGTCTATATCGTTTCGCCTGGAGCAGGGAAACTCTCTGTGTGGGACTCTAAAGACCCGACACTACGCTGGCAGTGGGTTTAACCACAGACCGCAAGCGGCACTAGCTGTACGTAACGGTCCCCAGGTAGATGTCGATAAGAAGGCCGATGAGGAAAATCATCCGAACTCCCACTGAGCCTGATGTGACAATCTTCGTACAGTCCGGTCTGTTCGTCTAAGACTATCGCATATCAAGCCTAGGGGGCGGCAAGCGTCAGTCCCCTAATAGCTGTATAAGTCGTGTTGGAGCGAAGCCCATTACACCCTGAGAAGCTACTGGAACTTACCAGTATATCTCGTTTGCCCTGGCCAGGGACTTTGTGTAATGGCTCTCTGACACATCGCGATATCATCTCCCAATACCGGGAGAGACGAATCCTATCTAACCGCCACTGCCTCCAAGTGCTCGGGACTGCACCCAACTGCTACCTGTTTGCACGACTCCTTTGAGCCGTGGTAGGGTAGCAATCTAAGAACAGTGGGACACACTCGAGGCGAAGCAGCAGTGTCAAGTCTGCGGACTATGCTGTACTCATGTCACCTGGGAACTGACAACTGACGATGGGTATAATACCAACCAATCAGTTCCTCGGCGAGTCCTGTCCGTTGTACCCGTAACCTAACGAGCACCTGTATACTATCTCCAGTACGGCGTACTGATGGCTGTGGGACAGACCATTTCCCCAACTGGGATGAGAAGCGTATACACTTAGTCTACTCCGGAATATCGATGCCCTATCTCGATAATCCATCGACCAGGGACCTGTATAGAATGTTGCTTACAGACTACCCAGCCCCCACTAGTGTGATAGCCATCACGACGCTGGTAATCAAGCAAAGATCCTATGGGCTCTACTAATATGTATAAGTGATACGTTACAAGAGACATATACACATATTAAAGTAGACACAAACCAAGTAGCATACTACCATTTTTAGCAAGACTGTATATATAACTGTGAATGTCCCAAGCTTCTATTAAGTAATATACAATCTAGTATGATACAATAATGGCCCCTATGGCATATACACTAACACTATCTCCAACAATCTCCCACTTGCACTCAAGGCTAATTATTGCGATGTCGCATACTCACAGCCCGTGTGATACCGAACACCCAACTCCTCTACTGGTCAGTCTCACAAAGCTTGTTTGCGAAACTATTGCATTCGAGGAATAGCCTCAGTGAGTGGATCCGCTGTGGTGTTTCTTTCTATGTCTCTCTTTATCTCAAGTTCGCGGAGAAAGCCATCTCCCGTAATGAGCAATACCTGTCTTAGAATGTGTCTGGATATCTGATGGGACCTAGCTCATAAATGAACTCCAAATCCAAACTTCTTAGACTGTATCGTCAACTGAGCTTAATCAGTATCCTGCGCCATGCCTTTCCCTCAGTATCCACCTGGACCACCTGTCCAAAATACTGCCCCTCGTCAGAGGGAAAACTATAACTCTGACAGCCACTCTGCCATCCAGGTCACCTTGGAAGCCTGGAATGATAACCGTCTCCTAAAGGAGGCTGCCGTTATCAAATCCCTAGAACATTCACTTATGTTCTAAAGCTGCTTCCGATCGTTTCTCCAGGATTGGATTAACATCAACTTATTGCATCCACTGCAGGAACAACATCTGGTGTGGTACTTGACATCTCATGATTGACTCAATTGCCTAAGCAAGTGATCTGCCAATCATGCACATCCCTTTCCCCTTTAGTCTGTAAGACACCTTTAGAGAGGATGACTCCATCACCTGCAGGTACACTACCGTGCCAGGAGTCGTCCATTCTAAAATACTTATAGAATGCTGAAAATCTGGGCTGAATCGGCCCCAACTCCAAATCTTCTTTGTAAATCTGAAAATTGAGCAAAAAATAAATCATACCAGAAAATACAAAATATCACAGAAGATGCACAGGGAAAAGCTGTGCTGAATCGGCCCCAACTCGGCCGCGGATCCGCGGTGGATCGGTGGGATCGGCCGCGGTTCCATGGCTCAGTGGCCGATTCAGGAGCCTATTTTTTCTCTGTGTTCTTATATTTTCATGTAAGTTAGTCTGCAGTCACCTGAAAAATTTTTGGACCTCATTTTAAAATCGACAGATACTATGTGATATCGGGGTATTTTCCGGTTTGTTTCCCATTCGAAATTCATACGACTTTGCAAGTGAGTTAATTATTGTTTAGTGAGGCTCTGATACCACTGTAAGTCGATGTATAACACTCCACGAGTTGCGGGGAGGCAGAAATATGAAAAACGATCTTGTTTTGTATGTAAACATCGATTAACCGAAGATCTTTACTAAACGATAATTAACAACAAGCATAGAGTTCTAAGCTACTATGTAAAGAGATTATACCAAATGATTCTAGTCCTTCGTCTTTATGATCTCTAAGTCCTCCTCGGCCTCCTATCTGTGATAGATGATCCACCCGAGAACCCTAATCCAAGCTATAACCTCTAAACTTGAGGTTACTTAGTTTCTCTAGTTGCTAATTAAAGTAACTAAGATGATATAGAGTTAGGTTATGGAGTGTTTAGTCTATACTAATCCTTGGTCTCAACTCATGAGTGGTAGGATTAGGGTTTGAAGAGAGAGTGAGCTTGAGGAGAGAGAAGGTGGAGATGATAATGAAAATAGAAAAGCTTCTCACTTGAATATATAAAGCATAATGAATTATCATATAAATGAATTAAAATAATTATTCACCATGCTTCATTTATTCAACAAGAGTGATTCACCATATGAGTCATTAAGTAATTAATGATGCATTGATGATGCATTTAATGATATGATGAATCACACAAATGAGTCACAAAAGCAATTAATGAAAATGCCACCTTAACCCCTCATGTCACCATCCTTCTAGAAGCTTCTCGGAAAATTATGAGAACGCCCCTTGCATCCGTGAAAACACGGAAAAACTTTAGACTGTATAAATCAAATAAGCTGATACTAGAATCTGGCTTAAACCAAAGCCGGCTAGTAAAAACTGTCCGAATGTCTTACGTGCGTTTAAACACGTATGCGTCCGAACCTTTGTCGTAAAACCATACGACCTTTATATCTTTTCGCTTGGGTTTGGGAAATCTCTGTGTGGGACTCTAAAGACTCGACTACTACGCTGGCAGTGGGTTTAACCACAGACCGCAAGTGGCACTAGCTGTACGTAACGGTCCCCAGGTAGTTGTCGATAAGAAAGCCGATGAGGTAACCCATCCGAAATCCTACTGAGCCTGTCCGTGACAATATCCGCGCAGTCCGGTCTGTTCGTCTAAGAGTATCGCATGTATGGTCTAGGGAGGTGGTGGACGTCATACCCCTAATAACCGTACAAGTCATGTCGGCATGGCTCAAGACCATCCGAGAATCTACTGATCAGTGCATCAGTAATTCTCAATCAGCCCTGGCCAGGGACTTATGGTAATGACCAACCGATCACCGTGCGATATCAACTCCCTATACCGGGAGAGACGAATCCCTAACAGTCGCTCACTGCCTCCATGTGGCTCGGGACTGTGCCCAACTAAAACCTGTTTGCACGACTCCTTTGAATCGTGGTAGGGTAGTAATCAAAGCACAGTGGGAACTCACCCGAGACAAATGAAGACCTTAAGTCAACGGACTATCTGCACACATGTCACCTGAGAACTGCTATCTGATGTTTGGTATAATACCATCCAGTCAGTTCTCGGTGAGTCCTGTCCGGTGTACTCACACCCAGTGAGCATCTGTATACAATCTTAGGCGCACTCCACCAATGGCTGCGGGACCAGTCCATCGTCCCTCCTCAGGGTCTAGATATGTATACACTAGTCTACTCCGGAGTATCGATGCCCAATTTCGATACTCCTGTGACCAGGGACATCTAAGGATGTGCATATTGGCTATCCAGCTCCCATAAGTATGACTGCCATCACAACGCCGGTAGTCAGGCAAACACCCTATGGGTTTTATCAACATATATATATAAATACCAAGTAAAATATATCATACGTTAAGACAAAGACAAACCAAATAGCGTACTATCATATCAAGCAAGATTGTCATGTACATACATATCCCTAGTATCCTATACAATGAAGGCCTCTAGGGCATATATATCCAACAGATCAAACATCAAGTCAAACTCATCACGTACGGAAAATTATCGTACGGTGGCATTAAACCATCGGTGATCCTATCATTCTATATGACAATGAGGGGTACGGACCTAACGTCTCGTATGGCATATCATTCAAGATTCACAACATTATATAAATCTATGTACCTATGTCCCAGGTCGCATCCATAACAATCTCATATCGGGGGACCGGCAAAGGTATCAATCATCGCAATTGACTCTCATCCGTATACCGACATATCCATCAAATCATCATATCACATCGTATGTCCTTTTCATCACATCAAGTCATCTCAAAATATACATTCTATCTTATACATCTAATGTCATGCTAAAACTCATACTTACTCTAGTACAACTATATATCATCAAGTCGTGATTCACATTCACTTTTCTTATCCTTATCTCTCTCATCTCATATCTCAATATACATATTCCATCATTTACATCATTTCTAACTATACTTTTAACCCTATCCATAGTTTCCTAATATAGGTTTCCTTAACCATATTCTATGAATCGGTTTCCACCAAAACTTTGCGGGGGTGCTATACGCCATCCACCCGACTTCCCCCGTAGATATAGATCTACTCACCTCGATTCTTGCTTGCTGATGTCGATGTCACCATCCTCTTCTTCATCGTATGAAATCCATGTGAAGGTACCTACATATATAACACAATTGTAATGCACATTAAAATCAAGTCGGAAACCAATACGGCACACCAAACACTTATAGGTTAGAACCTATAGCCTCGCATGCATAACACGACCCATAAACATAGTCGTTGACGTTCAAACGCCACACGACGAAAACACAATATCAAATACCAAATCAAAATTCATTAAAAGCCGCATAACGAAATCCGAAACTTTGTAAAATGCCTCCAGATTTTACCTTTAGTGAAATTAGCTAATTTTGCATATGTGTAGGGTTTAGTTTACTGGAGATTAAGACATGGACCAAACACGAATGGATTCCACCACACCCTGGCTGAAAATTGCGGCCAGGAAGAATAAATCTACGGCCAAGTGGAGGGGGTAGGGTCTCGGGTCTTCAGGGTATACTCCAAATCACCTGCACATCTCTCAGTGTTTGCTAAAAATTTTTCAGGTCACCCGGGTTATAGCAGATACCAATTTCCCAACACAAATTTCACAAAATCCAATATCGGCAGATTTTCAAGTTCGCATTTGGGGTTTAAGTCTATGGTTTCAGTTTAACATACCATCACTAAAGGGGTTGTATGGTCTCTACTAAGCTCAATTACACATTTGGATTCAATCAAACCTTAACATTTTCTAGAAATTTTCAAAGTCCACTATACTGCACGGTATCGATTCTAAACTTGTATGGATGCTAAAGAAAATGAAATACCATTCTAATGGTGCAAAAAATACCTCATTTGGCAACTCAAGAATTTTCTTGAGTTGCCCCAAGTCTTCAAAATCTGATTTTTCTTGGTCTAAAGTGTTTGTGAGAAGCTTGTGCATGATTTTAATGAAAGGATTTATGTGTTCTGATGTTGTTTTGAGGTTGTTTTGAGGGGATGAAGTGGAGGTGGGAGACGAGGCATCCATGGGAGGAGAGGAGATGAAAAATGATGAAGGAAATGAGTGAAGAGAGAAGTGTGCCATGACTAGGTTGACCCCTCACCCTCTCTCTCTCATGCCCATACCTCTTATTTTAACCTTTTCTTTTCTCTTCTCATTAAAACCCAAAACATGCTTGAAAATGAAGAAAAAGCCATGATAAAAAATGTAAAAAGTGCTAAAATGTGACATGATGCATGTCATGTGCACAAAACCGGATTAATGCAAGATTAGCGATATTTAATCGCGATTAGCATTAAAAGTGAATATAATAAATCATAAAAATTCATAATTTGCTTAAATCATAAAAGCACTCTCATTTCAGAAATTCCTATAATTTTCCAAATATTTCCCAATTTATCGGTATTTAATTATACCGCATTATCAAAATATTCATAATGTTTATTATTTAATTATAAAAATTCCCTAAAATAATGTTTTATTTTTTCTGAAATGTTACAAAAATACGTACCGAAGTGATTTGGTTTAAGAAAACCACTTTGAAGTGATCCAAGTCCTTGAATGTTCGCTTGCACGGGTCAAACTATCCGGATCATTGGTATACTTCACTAACGTCTTGAAATTGCAATTGAGCCTAGCTTTGTACGATCGCTGGTCGTAATTCCTTAAAAATCTGCAAATGTCGGAAAATACGATATTTAGTGTCAAAAAGTGATATACATGCCCCAATTCCTGCACACACAAAATTACAAAAATCAAGCAATACCAATAAAGTACCAATACTGCACTGGAGATCACTAAAAAAGAATAAACCCAAAATCTCCCAAGTAGGACGGCGAGCTCGGAAAATGGACTGATGTCGCCGTTTTTTTAGAAGAGTTAGGTGCAAGAAATTTTGGTGAGATCTCTAGACTATATTAGTATTCTACTGGTATAACTTGATTTTTAAATTTGAGTTCAGGGTGATTGCAGGTCAGAAGAACAGAGAACAAGTTAGAAAAAAATTAGTATTGTTAGTTTTGAAAAAAAATTAAGTTAGAAAGCTTCTTTGTTAGAAAGAACCAGAACTAACAATACCTAATAACTACAACTCCCCAGCAATGGCGCCAAAAACTTGTTGGGAAACCACCCGCGCGCGCAAACGCGTATGTTTTGGAAATGTGTATGTTTTAATGAAACAGAATGCGCACGCGAGATCGTTCTCGTTTTAATATTTATAACCGCAAGTGCACGGCGCGTTATAGCGAGCCGGCAAGCATGGGTCGATTCGCAGGAAATTGTGTATTAAGTCTTGTCTTTTAAAGTTCAACAAATTAACGAATTGGGGGTTTGTCACAAAAAATAAAAAAAGAATACGAAAACAAGAAACAAGGAAAACAAGTTTAAGGAAAGAATGGTTGCGGCTTTGGCTCGGAAGATTGAATTGCGACGTTTACCTCTACACTCCCTTGATCATGAGTTGTCCGGCCTTACCTTGATCCTGGCATGAAGCACGACTTGTCAACGCGGTTGCGGAGCACAAACTGTCAAATTCCGATATTCTCCGCAAAGTACGAAACGAGTCCTTTTGATCACTTACCGTTTGTATGTCCGCGCTTGGGGTATCAACACTGAACACAAGGGTTAGCAAGCATACCGCAACAACAAAAGTACAAAGTGGTTAGTGAGAGCAAATGATTTTGGTGTTAAATGTGCTAAGTGTTTGTGATGGTATATGATATATGAAATTAAGAGATTTGTCAAGTCCTTAATCACAACATACCATATCCAAACTTAGAAAACTTAACTCCAAATAGATTGTAACTTAAATATTGAAATGAGGAAAGGGAATGAATATAGTATATGAGGAGGTTACAAGTAACCATGTGTCAAAATACCATATCATATCAATACATAACAATATTTAAGTTAGAATCATAAGATTAGGCATATGAAATATAAACAAGAGGTGGAGGAGGAAAATGCCTTTCATCTCACTTCTTCACCCACACCACAACCAAATAAAAGATTAGTTAAGCATGATAATAAAGCAAGTAAAGAAAAGAATCAAGAACAAAAGAAACAACAATATATATTAACACTTGAAGAAATGAGATACAAGATTTTGGTATCCTATTCAACCTCCTTACTGAAGCTCTCCAAAGAGAGCTTCAAGAGGGAAGAAGAAGAAGAAACCAATTGAAGCTCACTCACCCTCAAGCCTAAACAAAAACAAAGCAAAACAAAACTATGAATATGTGCATATGAATGACCCTTGATCACTTGCCCACTGGTATGCTTTTATAGATATCAAAGAAAAATAAACAAACAATAAAAATGAGGTGGCGTGGCAGTAAGGGAGGCTCTGTGACAATATAGGGCCAATTGGGCAAGGGGGTGCCGACCTGGCCGGTTTTGGGAGGCATGTGCTCGGCCAAAATCCGAGCACTAGATCTCGTGCTTGTTGTGTAGATATGTGTGCATCCCAACATCACTCTGGTGCTGATAGATTTCTCTGTAAAGGCCTTGGATGCATGTAGAGATTTGGAGGGAACAAGATGCTTCAAATAACATCAATACTTTATGCATTCAATGCCCATATCCCCCCATATGCCCACTTCATCATGCCTTTTGCTATGGGCAGCCCCACCTTGGTCTAAGAACTAAAGAGCTATGTGCACACTTGTGTTGTGTTGGACCAAAAATGTGTATACATGATTTATTTGCAAAAGAGCTCTTCGGATATCGGTTGTTTTTCTGTTCTGTCTGCAGTGTCAGCTCCAAACATTATATCCATGATTTTGAGTGTGTTTCCAGTCTTTTATCACGAACACCTGTAATCTGTAATTACTGAGCAGACACTGCTTAATAGTACTGATATATACAAAATAGATAACGAATGAGTGGTATTAAAATGCAGTTTTCTGTGATGAACAATAAATTTGCATTAAAGAAAAATGTTATGAATATTTTCCTAAATCAAGTGTTGATTGGATTTGGTATGTTGTGTAATGGTATATACATTCTAAATCAAAATACAGTTCTAAATATATATAACACACACAAGAGGAAAAGTTCGGAAATGAACAAAGCCTTCTTGTGGCACTGTAGACTTGTTCATACCAATGCGACAAGACTAGCTAAGTTTCATAAAAATGGATATTTGAATCCGTTTGAATTTACATCTTATGAAACTTGCTAGTCATGTCACAAAGGCAAGATGACCAAAACTGCGTTTATGGGACACGGAGAAAGAGCTACCGAACTTTTGGGACTGATACATAGTGATGTATGCGGTCCTTTGTCTACACATGCCAGGAATGGTTCTTCTTATTTCATTATATTCATTGATGATCTCTCAAGATTCAGACATGTGTTCCTGTTGAAATACAAATCTGAAGCTTTTGAGAAATTCAAGGAATATAAGTGCGTAGAGAACCACACCGGTAAAAGTATTAAAATCCTTCGATTTGATTGAGGAGGAGAATACATAAACTGTAAGTCGATATCACGCACCCCGCGTGTCCACGGGGGGGGGGCGGAATATGCAAAAAACGTTTTTTCGAAGCTCGCAACACCGACTTGAACTCCAGGATCGACGCTAAACCTTAGCTAACAAACTATTGTGTGAGGTTTAACTACTCGGATAGAAGTTATACCTCACGATACCAAGTCCTTCAGTTCTTCATCATTGTCCTCCACCTCGTCGTCAGCTCCAAGGATCAGAACGGATCACAGCAACCTCGACGGCCTCCTCGAGTCAAAGACGATCCACCCGAGAATCTATAGTCCGAGCTCCTATCTCGAATCTGAGATAACTAAGGCTTCTAGTTCGCTAAATTAGAAGGCCTAGATGGTGTAGAGTGAGAAGATGGAGTGTATTGTCTCTTGTAACCCTAAGTTTCTCAACTAATGAGACGTCTAGGGTTTTGAGGAAGGAGAAGGTGCACTTGAGGAAATGAGAGGAGAGTGAACATTGAAACATGCTTGGCTTCCCTCTCTTAGTTCTATGAAACATATAAGATATTTTATGAGATCAATCTCACAAAATATCAACTGAGCTTCATTAATACCAAGTAGTGAGTCATGACCATAAGTCCTCAAGTGCCATGCTAGGTACAATGTAAAGTTCCACCCTATTCCTCTACCTATTTAGTTTAATCCAAAAACAATAAACCCTAATAAGTGTCCCCTCTTCTAGATGCTTTCCCGAACAATTACGAGAACGCTCCTCATCCGTATATACATACCCGCATCTGCATTCCGAAGAACACGAATACAAAGAGACGAAACAATCCATCAATATAATACTAGGATCCAGCTTAAACCAAAGCCCACTAGTATTACTTGCCCGATCAGCATACGTGTACAAGTGCACGTACGTGATCGAAGTCCTGCCATAAAACCATATAGCCTCTACACCATTTTCTCGGTGCAGGGAAACCCTCTATGTGGGACTCTAAAGACTTGACACTACGCTGGCAGTTGGTTTAACCACAAGCCACAAGTGGTACTAGTTGCACGTAACGGCTACCTAGGTATGTGTCGATAAGAAGGCCGATGAGCTAACTCATCCGAACTCCTACTGAGCCTGTATGTGACAATCTCCATACAGTCCGGTCTGTTCATCTAAGAGTTTCGCATATCGGGCCTAGGGGCGGTAATCGTCAGACCCCTAATAGCGCAATAAGTCGTGTCGGAGTGTAGCCCAAAACACCCTGAGAAACTATTGGGGTAGCTACCAGTAAATCTCGCTTGCCTTGGCCAAGGACTTTGTGTAATGGCCTTCCGAACACAGCGCGATATCAACCCCCAATACCGGGAGAGGCGAATCCTATCTAACCGCCACTACCTCCAAGTGCTTCGGGAATGCACCCAATTACCACCTGTTTGCACGACTCCTTTGAGCCGTGGTAGGGTAGTAATCAAAGTACAGTGGGAACACACTTGAGGTGAAGTAGCAGTGTCAAGTCGACGGACTAATCTGTACTCATGTCACCTGAGAACTGCTACCCAACGATAGGTATAATACCCACCAATAGTCCCCGATGAGTCCTGTCCAGTGTACTCATAACCTAATGAGCACCTGCATACTATATCCAGTACGACGTACTAATGGCTTTGGGACAGACCATCTCCCATGCTGGGATGAGAAGCGTATACACTAATCTACTATGGAGTATTGATGCCCCGTCTTGATAATCCTACGACTAGGGACCTGTATAGGATGTGCTTATAGAGTACCCAGCCCCCACTAGTGTGACTGCCATCATAATGCTGGTAATCAAGTAAAGATCCTAAGGGCTCTACCAATATGTATAAGCGATATGCTAAAAGAAATACATGCACATGTTGAGGCAGAATCAAACCAGGTAGCATACTACCATTTCGAGCAAGACTGTTACTATATCCGTGTATATCCCAAGCTTCCATTAAGTAATATACAATCCAGTATGATACAATAATGGCCTCTAGGGCATATATCACTAACAATCTTCCACTTGCACTAAGGCCATATACTGCCATATCGCAGACCGAAGATCTCGAATAGCCTCTCGAACACTGTCTGAGGATGGCCTCTGTGAGTGGATCTGCAGTGTTGTTCTTCGTATCTACTCTACTCATTTCGATCTCCTGGAGATCAACGATCTCCCTGATCAGGTGGTACCGTTTCAAGATATGTCTGGATCTCTGATGGGACCTGGGTCTTTCCCTAAAGCTATAGCGCTGTTGTTGTCACAATACTAAAGTATTGGACCAACAATGGAAGGAACCACCTGAAGTTCAGTTAAGAACTTCCATATCCAGACTGCCTCTTTTGCGGCGTCTCATGCAGCGAACTATTCCGTTTCCATCGTCGAGTCTGCAACGGTGTCCTGCTTGGAGCTCTTCCAACAGACCGCCCCTCCATTGAGGGTAAAGACATAACCCGACATGGACTTGCAGTCATCCTTATCACTCTGGAAGCTGGAGTCAGCAAATGGCTCGATCTAGAAGTATTTTCCGCCATACACTAAGAACATCTCCTTAGTCCTTCTCAGGTACTTGAGAATGATCTTTACTGCTATCCAGTGCTTCTCTTCTGGGTTTGACTGATACCGACTTACCACCCTAAGTGCGTAAGCAACATCTGGTCTGGTACACAACATCGCATACATTATAGAGCCTACCGCAGAAGCGTAGGGTATAGATGTGCTGTGAGCCCTTTCCAAATCAGTCTTTGGAGACATATCTTTGGAGAGTGTGATTCCGTGATAAGCCGGTAGACTATCGTGCTTAGAATCATCCATACTAAATATTTTCAGTATGTGTTGTTGTACCTTGATTGTGAAAGTCCCACCATCCTCTTTGATCTATCACGATAGATCTGGTTCCTCAGAATGTAGTTGGTATCACCCAGGTCTTTCATGGAGAGCCTCTGTGACAAGAATCCTTTGACTGATCGTAGCATAGGAATGTCATTTTCTATCAAGAGAATGTCATCCACGTACTCAATGAGAAATTCCACAGTTCTTGCTGTTAGTTATAAGTATTCCCCAGAGGCCATTATTGTACATATGATAAATATTATAGTGGATGCTTGGACATACATAGGGAGGACTTTCTTGCTCGACATGATTGTATGCTATCTGGTTACTCTTTATCTTAACATGTACACTGATTGTCTTTCTGTTACATGTTGATAAAGCCCTTAGGATGTTTACTTGACTACCTGGATTATGATGCGGATCATACTAGTGGGACAAAGGTAGTCCGTGAGTACATCCTTTAATGTCCCTAGTCGTGGGTGTATCGAGACGGGGCATCGATATAACAGAGTAGACTAGCGTATACCTTCTCGACCCATAAAGATGGGCGATGGATGATCCCATATCCATTGATGTTTGACATCAGAGATGATATACGGGTGCTCAGTAGAGACTGGGTACACTGGACGTACTCGCCAAAAACTCCTAGATGGTATTATACCTTACGTCAGATGGCAGTTCTCTGGTGACACTGGTACAGGTTAGTTTGTCGACCCGAGATCATCATAGAGTCTTGTGTGATTCCTACTGTGCTTTGATTTCCACCTTACCACATTCAAGAGAATGTGCAAAATGGTGGTTTTTGGGTACAATCCCGAGTCATATGGAGGCAATGAGCGATAGGAGGGGATTTCGTCTCTCCCGGTATTGGGGGTTGATGTTGCGCCGTGCTCGATTGGCCATAACAGGAAGTTCCTGGGCAGGGCTGTTTATGAGATTTACTGGTAAGTGTTATCAGTAGTTTCTCGACCCGTTATGAGCCTCACATCGGCATGACTTATCAAGCTATTGGGGTCTAACGTTTACCACCCCCAGGCGAGATATGCGCCATATCAGACGAAGAGACCGGACTGTACGGTAGTGTTACTGATTGGATTCGCAGGAGTATGAACAGGATTGCTTGTTGATCATCTGATCGCTCAATACTCGGGTGGATGTTACGTTTAGCAGACCGCTTGAGGCTTGTGGGTGTTTGATATGATCATCACCTACTGCCGGCGTATTGACGAGTCTTCAGAGTCCACACAGAGGTTTCCTGGTTCATGCGAAACGAAGTAGGAGCACATATATGATATGTCCGGGACCGAGATTAATGCGTGTATGTGATAGCGCATTCTATTCTCGCGATATGTGATATCGGTCAGTTATATGAGATATAGCCGGGTTATCAGATCAAGTGTTGATTCGATGGATTGTTACATTTGATATTAGTCGGTTGTATGTGATATAGCCGGATTATTAAATCAAGTGTTGATTTAATAATTTAATGTATAATTATATATGTGATATATTAATTTACATTAACTAATATTAGTCCACTTAACATTTCTTTTTCTCACTTGTGTGCATTTAGTATATATGTGATATATATTAATGTACATTTTATTGTGTCATGCTTGATGCCACATGGTTCATGGGTGTATGAGACTCATACCATGCTTATTAATAATGAAGGGTTTTATTTATTTAAAGTAAATAAAAAATGGTTGGAAATTGTTACATGGTTGAAGCTTGTAGAAGCTTGTGGAACCATTGACCAAGTCCGCTCTTTTTGTTTTACTTGAAGATATTTATTAACCTAACCATTATTGTTAGCCATGGTTTTATCTCTACACGAGTTATTGTATGACACTAACTCACCCATGGTTGCTATTCTCACCTCATGAGTTCATTCTCTCATTCTTCATCTTCTTCTTCATTGAGAAAACTTACTAGCTTTTCTCAAGGTGAGAAAATATTGTGACAAAAAGAAAACTAAAGTGAGCTTATTTCCTACTTCATCATCCTATACTATTAGCCATTTAGTTTTGGGTGTTTGCTTTACTAATTTCACCATTAGTGAAGAGGTAGCATGAGCTTGAGTCTCCTCGACGTAAATCATTTTCGTCCTCGAAGACATTGAGCAAGCTTGTTCATTTCTTCATGTGAACCTTCTCTAGAGTCCGAGAGTTCATTACTTGGAGCGAAGGGACTACTACACGGAGCTTTATATATGAAGGACCGGTCTACAAAGGTTTTATTCCTCAATCACTTAGAAGTAAAGTTGTTTACATGTTGTTTTCGTCGGATTATCTAGTAACGATTCTAGGGTTAGGGTTAACTAGAACGATTTTTTTTTGAAATTGGCATGGACGATACCTCCCGAAACCTTGCTGCCGTCCTAGGGTACCCAACAGTGGTATCAGATAC
This sequence comes from Agapanthus africanus, assembly GCA_030015575.1. NCBI lineage: Eukaryota > Viridiplantae > Streptophyta > Magnoliopsida > Asparagales > Amaryllidaceae > Agapanthus > Agapanthus africanus. The sequence goes on along the minus strand of JASDDO010000250.1, from coordinate 42,975 downwards.
ATGCTAGAAAATTAGACGATGTTTGTTTAATTACGAAACCGAAATGACTCCGAAACTTGAAACACGAAAATCTAGTTTCTGTCGAATTTAAAAAGTCTTCTAAAATTTTTTAAACAACTGCAGAATGTTGTATGGGATGCAACATGAACACAATGAAAATTTTAGCCCCTCTCCTCAGAAAATGGACGGCCACATTCCTTCTAAAACCGGTGAGCTCGGCCCAAAAGTGGAATTTTCGGTTGAAATTTTTACTGTGTTCCAGTATCTGGGTTTTGGTGTTTGAGGTGTTGCTTGTTTTTGCTAATTTTGCATGTGATATAATCTTACAGTATAGGCAATTCAGAGTTTTTCTTATTCATAATTCTAACTTGTTTTGGGTATTCACATGTTGTCCAGGCGAAGTTAAAAAGTTCGAACGAATATCAAAAACCCATTTTTCCAAGTTTAAGGTATTCGGAAAAATATGCAAGTAATTCTGTGGACCCTCTAGAAGAATGAAACCTTAACTCAACATAATGACTATGGAACCACTTTCGAACCTTAGGGTTTGCGGCAGTTCTGCGGTGCCATTAATGAGGCTTGGGTCTGCCCTTCTATGGATGGTTCATAGGTACTGTGGCATGTTCTGGGTATTATTAAACTGTGCTCAAGTGTTGAGCTCTCGAGGAATTGTGGAACTTTGGTGAATCGATCGAAAAGTTTAGCGTCGTTCGTGTATCATGTGATGGGATACAATACCTGGAATCCACACTAAGTTGAATTTTATAAATCTAGCAATTTAGTCTCAATTGATCGGTTGCCATGCGATTTGGATGTGATCAAAAGTCTATCGCAATCACATAGCGTACGCGGATACTCGCCGGGTAACCTTATTAGATAGCCATGACCCATAGCCCCGACCAAGTGACTGTAGGAGAACCCCGTTGCCAAAAGCACGCGGCCGCCGTGTTCCGCTTAAGTGCACTTCATCGACGGTATCGGGGGTGCGGCCGTCTACTAATGTTTCCGACGAGCATTCGATCAGGATGTCGAGAATCTTGTTGAATTACCCGACTTGTTATTAGAAAGTGTTTTCAATATCAAGACTAAAATGCGGGGTTTATAATTGTTAGGCATGCGATGTCTAAGAAATTCATTTGGTTAGGTTTGAAATCCAAAGTATGTGATATTTTAGGTTTATGATGTTTAAGGTGGTTGTGGATTCCAATTGTTGTAGTTTTCACTTTCTTCTCTGTGACTGTAAGTGTAATATGTGGTGTATCGCCGGTTTCATTGCTATATGTTAATAACAATCGGGATACGCAAATTTACTTACGTTGATGACATGTGATATTATGTGTTGCTGAGATATGTTATATTGGATCGTCGTGTTTGAATAGCCGGATTTTTTTTATGTGAGATGAGAATTTTTCATTTTCATTTATGTAAAAATTTGTATGTAATATTCTTTTATTGGGGCACTTCCGGGTTGAGGAAGATGTCACCGTTGATGTATATTATTTACTTTTCCGCATTAGGATAGACCCAAGGAGGGGAGCACAGGTAACCGGGTTCTAGAGTATAGTGGGAGACCATATCGAGGAGTCGAGTCCGGGTCTCCTAACTCTAGAATTGGTAGGGTTGCTTGCCGCTCTCGTAGGGGTCTAGGGCTGTGGGGTTGGCTATTCATTACGACTATGGAATCCGTGTTTTATACAGGCTTAATTTAAAACCCAGAAATCCTAGTATATCAAATATTTCATTTGTTGATTTCTGCTGCGATATTCTGTGATGTGATCACTTGATATGTTGAGATAGATACTGTATATAGTATATGTGATATATTATATAGACGTTGCTTATGTTTTACACCCGTACTAGCCCTGCCCCACTCTGCCGTTAGTTACCTAACCTAACGGTGCATGACGGGACATCAAGGCGAATGCGGATGGTATAAGTGTACGTTGTATTTATCTTTGATGGTTAGGTAACTTAAGCGATGGGACATTCATTAATGAGATTAATGAAAGAAAATAAACCTAAAGATGTTGTGGAATCGAATTTTCAAAAACAGGTAGCTCTAGTTCTTGCTTTGCATAGCGATGTTCCTTAATGAACACCCAGCATCTTATTCGATAAGGAAAGAGCCGAGATCCCTTCACCGGGAGTGACCTCTTTAGCAATAACTGGCAGATGCTACAACCCTTGGTTTCGTCTTTTGATTGCTTTTCTAGTTCTTACTTTGCATAGTGATATTGTGAATATCATGCACCTCATTCGACGAGAAAAGAGCCAAGATCCTTTCACCGGGAGTGACCTCTTTAGCGAAACTAGCAAAAGCCTCAAAAACACTCCATTTTAAATCATTTGATTCTACAACGATATCAAGTTCATTAAGCAAAAGGTTTTCTTAAGAACCTGTCGTAGCCCTCCGTCATTTCAGATAAGTACTTCATAGTATTCGTGCTACGTTTGTTGACCTCCGTCAAGGCGTAGTGTGTGTTAGCTATTTATGCTTATCTGCAAAAGCATATGATGCGATTGAGTTAGGTATTCGTGCGACCTTGTTGACTTCCGTTAAGGGTCGTGCAGGTGGGTTTAATTCAATCATGAAATGTACGGGTTGAACCTGGCTAGTAGCCTATGGTTTGTTGAACTCCATCAAGGTCATAGGATGCTAGGGGCAAAATTATCGGGAATTTCAAGTGTTGAAATTTGCAATGAGATTGTATACTTTCTATGAGATAGTTGGATCCCGATACCCACTGCGAGTAATAGTTACTCCTGGGAGAGTTTTGCACTTTACAAAATGCCGATCAAGTAGGTGTCTAAAAGGTGTCAACGGGGTTACTCCCCTGGGAAAACGAGGTTTATTTTAATTAGGTCCGTGCGACAGCACGGGGAACCTCCCTCAAAGTACCTGCACTGGTCTGGCTGAAAGATTAGCGAATTTGTAGGGTGTAATTAATCCCGGCTAGTCTTTCCTTTTAGGGTTTGAAGGAAGATTTGATAAAAAACAGTAGGAGACATCCTAATTAGATAAAATAATAACTAATCTAATCTTACAAGAGAATACGCTGAGTGTTTTCTTCTCTCTCTCTCCAGGTAGCGACCATGTCACGCCTTAATCAAGATAATAATATGGATGTATTGACCGAACCCGCTTGTTATACTGAGCTGGGGAACGTTGGTCCCACTCTAACTTATAATTGTTATAAGACCGAGCAGGAAATAGGGGAATATCCGGATTCTCATGCCACCCATTCGAAGAAAGTACATGTTGATGCATCTTCTTCAGGTGTGTTCATTACCGAGAACTGTTTCTCAGTATCCTCTACGTCCTGGGTATGAGATACCGGATCAGGATCCCACATATGTAATCTGTTACATGGGTTACAAATAGGTAGAGAACTAGGAATGGGTGATAAGTTTGAAGAGTTGGAAACGGTGCAATTGTTGCAGCCAAGGTGTTGGCAGTTATCACCCTTTATTACCAAATACATTGATTCTGAACGAATGTTATTAGACACCGAACCTGATATGCAACATTATATCAGTCTCTTTATTTAGTAAAGAAGGATATAATTTTGTATTGTTGGATAAATGTTTTGAACATTTCCTATATCAAGAGTTGATCGGATCAGGAACGTTATCTAATGACATATAACTACAGTTCTTAGCGTACAAAACACACACAAGAGGAAGAGTTCAGAAATGAACGAATCCTTCTTGAGGCATTGTAGACTAGGTCATATCAATGCGACACAAGTAGCTAAGTTACATTTAGATGCATATTTAAATCAGTTTGAATTTACATCTTGTGAAACTTGCTAGTCATGTCACAAAGATAAGATGGTCATAGCTCCGTTTACCGGAAACAGAGAAAGAGTTAGTGAACTCCTGGGATTGATGCATGATGATATATGTAGGTCCCCTGTCTACACATGTCAGGACTGGTTCTTTGTACTTCATTACATTCACTGATGATCTCTCAAAATTCGGACATATGTTCCTGTTGAAACAAAAGTCTGAAGCTTTTGAGAAATTCATAGAATGTAAGTCAGAAGTAGAGAACCAAAATAGGTATAAGTATTATGTCCTTTGATGTGATCAGGGAGGAGAACACTTGAGCATGGAGATCTTGGACTATTCTAAAGGAGAATAAGATTCTCTCTCAGCATTACTCCTCCGTATACACCTCAGCACACCGGTGTATCGGGCGGAGCATTCGCACCCTATTAGATATGGTGCGCTCTATGATGAGTACTACTGAGTTACCTATTTCCTTTTGGGGTTATGCACTTGAGGAAGCTGCATACCTATTGAATTGGGTTCCAACCAAATCAAGTGCCTACCACTCCATATACGTATGGGAAGAACCCATCTCTTAAGTAAGTTAAGATTTAGGGTTGTCCGGCTTATGCCAAAAGCAAAATCTGGACAAGCTCGAGGCAAGGTCAGTTCTGTAGAAGTTTGTTGGATATCCTAAGCATTCACAAGGGAATATCTTCTACCGCACCAAGGAACAAAAGGTGTTTTATTTCTCGGCATGTCACCTTTTTAGAAAAGGAATTTATTTTGGAAACAAATTTGTGGTCATGTAGTAGATCCGGAAAGAGTTCCAGCTATACAAACTACAGTTGATGATTTGGTAGAACCGTAGGATTCAATAGTCCCAGACAAACCTCAGCCTCTCCGCCGATCTGGTAGGATTCCTCATCCACCTGAGAGATACTTCGGTTTTCTCTATGACAGTGGAAGCGAGGATTGCATCATGAGATGATGACCTAACTAGTTTCGAGTAGACCATCAAGAGTGGGGACTCTGTAAGAATGGCTGGATGCTAAGCGATCTGAGATGGAATCTACATACACCAACAAAGTATGGACTTTGGTTGCTATATCTGAATGGTTAAATCCCCATTAGGAGCAAGTATATCTTGAGAAGATTACCAGGTGTAGATGGAAAAGTTGAGACTTTCAAAGCTAGACTTGTTGTAAAAGGTTCTCGTCATCGACCAGGTGTGAATAATGATGAAACCTTTTCTCCAGTGGCAGTGCTTAAGTCCATCCGGATCCTACTTGCCACTGCTATATACCATAACTACGATATCTGGCAGTTGGGTGTCATGACTGATTTTCTAAATAGTGATTTAGAAGAGAGCGCCTGTAAGTATGCAGCCATAGGGCTTTGTAGACAGTGGGAGCAGCGGAAACATGTGCAAGTTGCTTAACGGGTTAAAGCAGGTATCGCGGAGTTGGAACATCTGTTTTGATGTAGTAGTGAACGCGTTTGACTTCATCAAAATGGTAGATGAACCTTGTATATACAAAAAAGTAGTAGAGAGTAAGGTGGTCTTCCTCGTATTGTACGTAGATGACACACTCTTGATAGGGAAAGTGTTTCCTATGCTACACTCGGTCAATCTCCTCTTATCAAAACGATTTTCCATAAAGGATCAAGGTGATACATCCTAAATCCTTGATTTTGGATCTATGAGATAGATCTAAGTGGATGTTAGGATTCTCACTAGGTGTAATGAGATGGTATCAATTGATCTTGAGGAGAATAACTGGATAGCTTCCAGGATGGTAAGGTCGATTGAATGTCAATCATAGGCATTGTCTTTACCCTCAGTGGAGGGACGGTATGTTAGAAGAGTTCCAAGCTAGATACCGTGGCAAACTAGATGATAAAGGCTGGATACATCGCTACCAAAGATGCTACCAAAGAGGCAGTCTGGGTGTATATTTGTTCATGAGATGTGCTGGGTTCCCTAGCACGGCAACGGGGTTTTGGGTGGCATCATCCATGCCGTTTTCAAAAAATTGCCGTTCTAAGAAACCCTAGACTAGGATGTTTAACTAGAGAATCATACGAAAAAACATGTAAACGCTTTTACAACTAAGTGAATGAGGAATACAATCTTTGTAGTCCGGTCCTTTACTTCTAATGCTCCGTGTAGTAGTCCCTTCACTACGAGTTGTGATCTCCCGAGCTCTAGAAAGGGTTCTCCCGGAGAAATGAACAAGTTTACTCGAAGTCTTCGAGGCCGAAGATGATCTACGTCGAGGAGACTCAAGCTCATGCTATCTCTTCACTAATTGTGAAATTAGTGAAGAAAACATCCTAAACTAAATGGTAAGTAGTAGATGATGATGAAGTAGGAAATGGGCTCACTTTAGATTTATTTTTCTCACAATATTTTCTCACTTCTCCAAAAGCTTGAAAGCTTTTTCTCAAGGACGAAGAAGATGAAGAGAAGAGATGAGAATGAACTAATGAGGTGAGAATAGCAACCATGGGTGAGTTAGTGTCATACACTAACTCATATAGAGAATAAACTATGGGTTACAATAATGGTTAGGTTAATAAATATCTACAAGTAAAAAAAAACTAGTGGACTAAGTCAAAAATGCTTCAAGCTTTTCCAAACTTTCAAGCATGTGACTAATTACCATTAATTTTGATTAACTTTAAATAAATAAAACCATTCCATTATTATAAGCATGGTGTAAGTCTCATACACCCATGTCACATGTAGCATCTAGCATGACACAAAAGTTGTACATTAATATATATCACATATATAATAAATGTACATAAGTGAAAAAAGAAATGTTTAAGTGAGCTAATATTAGTTAATTTAAATTAATATATCACATATATAATTATACATTAAATTATTAAATCAACACTTGATTTAATAATCCGGCTATATCATATACAACCGACTAATATCAAATGTAACAATCCATCGAATCAACACATGATCCGATAACCCGGCTATATCACATATAACCGACCGATATCATATATCGTGAGAATAGAACGCGGTATCACATACGCTCATTAATCTTGGTCCCGCACATATCACATATGTGCTCTTACTCCATTTCGCATGAACCAGGAAACCTCTGTGTAGGACTCTAAAGACTCGTCAATATGCCGACAGTAGGTGATGATCATATCAAACACCTACAAGCCGCAAGCGGTCTGCTAAACGTAACGGCCACCCGGGTATTGAGCGATCAGAAGATCAACAAGCAAGCCTTCTTATACTCCTGTGAATCCAATCAGTAACACTACTGTACTGTCCGGTCTCTTCGTCTGATATGTCGCATATCTCGCCTGGGGGTGGTATACGTCAGACCCCAATAGCTTGATAAGTCATGCCGATGTGAGGCTCATAACGGGTCGAGAAACTACTGATAACACTTACCAGTAAATCTCATAAACAACCCTGGACAGGGACTTCCTGTTATAGCCAATCGAGCACAGCGCAACATCAACCTCCAATACCGGGAGAGACGAATCCCCTCCTATCGCTCATTGCCTCCATGTGACTCGGTTTTGTACCCAAAAACCACCGTTTTGAACGTTCTCTTGAACGTGGTACGGTGGAAATCAAAGCACAGTGGGAATCACACAAGACTCTATGACGATCTCGGATCGACAGACAAACCTGTACCAGTGTCACCAGAGAACTTCCAACTGACGTGAGGTATAATACCATCTAGGAGTTCTTGGCGAGTTCGTCCAGTGTACCCAGTCTCCACTGAGCACCTGTATACCATCTCTGATGTCAAGCACCAATGGATATGGGATCATCTATCGCCTATCTGTATGGGTTGAGAAGCTATACGCTAGTCTACTCTGGTATATCGATGCCCCATCTCGATACACCTACGACTAGGGACATTAAAGGATGTACTTACCGACTACCTTTGTCCCACTAGTATGATCCGCATCATAATCCAGGTATTCAAGTACACATCCTAAGGGCTTTACCAACATGTAACAGAGAGACAATCAGTGTACATGTTAAGATAAAGAGTAACTAGATAGCATACTATCATGTCGAGCAAGAAAGTCCTCCCTATATATGTCCAAGCATCCACTACAATATACATCTCATGTACAGTAATGGTCTCTAGAGCATACATATAACTAACAATCTCCCACTTGCACTAGGGCCATCATATAGCAGTGGTTGTAGTATCTCATACTCAACTATCCCATAAAAGTCTCTCTTTGGGAAAAGGCCTTTGTAAGTGGATCCGCTGTGTTTTCCTCTGAGTCTACTCTCCTATCCTCGATCTCCCTGGAGATCAACCATCTCCATGATCAGGTGATACTAGTTTAGAATTTGTCTGGGTCACTGATGGGACGGGGGTTCCTGGGCATATGCCACAACTCCATTGTCACACAATGGTAGGAACGAAGTTCATCTCGTGAACTAATATACACCCAGACTGCCTCTTTGGTAGTATCTTTGGTAGCGATATATCCAACCTTTATCGTCTAGTTTTCCATGGTATCTAGCTTGGAACTCTTCCAACATACCGTCTTTCTACTAAGGGTAAAGACAATGCCTGTGACTGACATTCAGTCTACCTTACCACCCTGGAAGCTTTTCAGTGATTCTCCCCAGGATCGATTGATACTATCTCACTACACCTAGTGAGAATACTAACATCCACTTAGATCTATCTCATAGATCCAAAACCCAGAATTTAGGAGGTATCACCTTGATCATATATGGAGAATCAATGTGATAAGAGGAGATTGACCGAGTGTAGCATAGGAAACACCTTCCCTATCAAGAGTATGTCATCCACGTACAATACGAGGAAGACCATCTTACTCTCTACTACCTTTTTGTATATACAAGATTCATCTACCATTTTGATGAAGTCAAACGCTTTGACTACCACATCAAAACAGATGTTCCAACTTCGCGATGCCTGATTTAACCTGTAAAGCAACTTGCACACGTTTTCGCTGCTCCAGCTGTCTACGAAGCCCTCTGGCTGTGTACTTATAGACGCTCTCTTCTAAATCACTATTTAGAAAAGCAGTCATGACATCCAACCGCCAGATATCGTAGTCATGATATATAGCAATGGCTGGTAGGATCCGGATGGACTTGAGCATGCCACTGGAGAAAAGGTTTCATCATAATCTACACCTGGTCGATGACGAAAACCTTTTACAACAAGACTAGCTTTGAAAGTCTCAACTTTTCCATATACACCAAGTAATCTTCTCAAGATATATTTGCTCCTGATGGGGGTTTAACCTTTCAGATGTAACAACCAAAGTCCATACTTTGTTGGTGTATATGGATTCCATCTCAGATCGCTTAGCATCCAGCTATTCTTAAAAAGTGCCCACTCTTGATGGCCTACTCGAAACTAGTTGGGTCATCATCTCATGATGCAATCCTTGCTTCCACTGCCATTGAGAAAACCGAAGTATCTCTCAGACGGATGAGGAACCCTACCAGATCGGCGGAGAGGCTGAGGTTCATCGGGAGCTATTGAATCCTCCGGTTCTACCAAATCGTCAGCTATAGTTTGTATAGCTGGAACTCCTTCCAGTTCTACCTCATGACCACAAATTTTCTCACAAGAAATTCCTTTTCTAAAAAGGTGGCTTGCCGAGAAATAAAACTCCTTTTGTTCCTCGGTGTGGTGGAAGATATTCCTTGCGAATGCTTGGGATATCCAACAAACTTCCACAGAACTGACCATGCCTCGAGCTTGTCCAGATTTTGCTTTTAGACATAGACCGGACAACCCCAAATCTTAACTTACTTAAGACATGGGCTCTTCCCATACCATATCTCATATGGAGTTGTAGGCACCTGATTTGGTTGGAACCCTATTCAATAGATATGGAGCTTCACAAGTGCATAACCTCCAAAAGGAAATAGGCAACTCAGTAGTACTTATCATAGAGCGCACCATATCTAATAGGGTGCAATTGCTCCGCCCTGATACACTGTTGTGCTGTGGTGTATGCGAAGGAGTAATGCCGAGAGAGAATCTCATTCTCCTTTAGAATAGTTCAGGAATTCCGTGCTCAAGTATTCTCCTCCCTGATAACATCAAAAGACATAATACTTATACCCGTTTTGGTTCTCTACTTCGCACTTAAATTCCTTGAATTTCTTAAAAGCTTCAGACTTGTGTTTCTACAGGAACACATGTGCGAATCTTGAGAGATCATCAGTGAATGTAATGAAGTACAAAGAACCAGTCCTGGTATATATAGACATGGGACCTTTTACATCATCATGTATTAGTCCCTAGAGTTCACTAACTCTTTCTCTGTTTCCAGTAAACGGAGCTATGGTCATTCTATCTTTGTGACATGACTGGCAAGTTTCACAAGATGTAAATTTAAACTAATTTAAATATGCATCTAAATATAACTTAGCCAGTTGTGTCACATTGATATGACCTTGTCTACAATGCCCCAAGAAGGATTCGTTCATTTCTGAACTCTTCCTGTTGCATGTGTTCTGTACGTTGAGAACTATAGTTTGATTTAGAACGTATATACTTTTAGATAACGTGCCTGAACCGATCAACTCTTGATATAGGAAATGTTCAAAACATTATCCAACAATACAATATTATATCCTTCTTTACTAAATAAAGAGACTGACATGATGTTGTATATCAGGTTCGGTATCTAATAACATTTGTTCAGAATCAATGTATTTGGTAATGCAGGGTGATAACTGCCAACATCTTGGTTACAACAATTGCACCGTTTCTAATTCTTGAAACTTATCACCCATTCCCAGTTCTCTATCTATCTGTAACCCATGTAACAGATTACATATGTAGGATCCTGATCCGGTATCTCATACCCAGGACGTAGAGGACACTGAAAAATAGTTCTTTGTAATGAACATACCCGAAGATGCATCATCATGCACTTTCTTCGTTTGGGCAGCACGGGAATCCTTGTAATCCCCTATCTCCTGCTCGGTCTTATAACAATTATAAGATAGAGCGGGACCAACGTTCCCTAGCTCAGTATAACAAGCGGGTTTGGTCAATACATCCATATTATTATTTTGATTAAGGCGTGACATGGTCGCTACCTGGAGAGAGAGAGAGAGAGAAGAAAACACTCAGCGTATGCTCTTGCAAGATTAGATTGGTTGTTATTTTATCTAATCAGAATGGATCCCACTGTTTTTATCAAATTTTCCTTCAAATCCTAAAAGGAAATACTAGCCGGGATTAATTACACTCTATAAGTTTGCCAATTTTTCAGCCAAGCCAGTGCCGGTACTTTGAGGGAGGTTCTCTATTCTTTCGCACGGACCTAATTAAAATAAACTTCATTTTCCCAGGGGCGTAATGTCCCGACCCGAAATTGGCACGTGACGGCCCTTAAACTACGCAACGTCTACAGGCGTAACACAATTTAAGTAAGCCGAAAACCCAGCAATCTTAACCATCAAAAGTAGTAAGAAATAATAGCATTTTAAAACCTTTGAAATCTCAACCCAAATTCTTTAAAAGTCCAATTTTATTTCCTTTAAAATTTTGGCAGCACTTCCTTTGTAAAAACAAACCCCAAAAATGGGTACAACAAAGATAAAAGTAAAGCATCCCCAAACGGGAGTAAAAACACGCCCAAAGGCGGAAAACAACCACCACAACAAATATACGATGCCGCAGCGAAGAAATAAAAGACGATATAAATAAAACTGCATAAAAGACATCCAAGTCATCAAAATAATATACAATATCGTTCTCACATCAAGTCTCTGAGTCATACAAGATAATGGTAGATGGAGAGTACATGATACAACGAATATACAATAAACTTGAACGGATAACCACAAACTCACCTAAAGCAAAACTGCACACTGTGAGCCGAAGCGGTATCCGCCGCAAAAGATGATAAGATAGATGAATAGCCTCCCTCGACTACTCTGGGAAACAACCTGCAAGACACTATGGCACAACGGGGGTGAGTTGCCAACTCGTGAATAGTAAATAACATATGCAGGTAATCGCAAGTATGCACGTACATCGCGAATCTAACATATGCAAGTTAATAGCAATAAATGGTCATATGTATGCAATAGTCATGAAAGGTACACTAGCAGGTACAACTAATACATGAAGCAATAATATGACAATCTGTATATGCAATAGTCATGAAAGGTACTCTAGCAGTTACAACTAATACATGAAGCAATGCATATAAAATAAAAGTATGTAAATGCAGCAGTCATGGAAGGTACTCTATCAGGTACCACTAATGCATGAAGCAGTGCATAAACAATAATTGCGGAGTATGGGATAAAACATGTCATTCCCACGGAATCCTGACCTCATGGTAGGACCAAAATCCATCAAGACAATCAAAATCCCAATTTCCTCAAATCAGCCCCCAAATTGGCTCTCATATCATGTAAGTCTCATAAATCCTGAACGTATAATATAAGGTAAATCTCATATATCCTGAATGTATAAAATCAAGTAAATCTCATATATCCGGTATCCAATATCAGGTGAATCTCATATATCTTGAATCCAATATCAAGTGAATCTCAAATAACCTAAGCATATTTGCATGAATAATTATGATGATGTATATGAATTGATATGTATACATATATATTAGCGTCCCACTCCACTAATATATATATATATATATATATATATATATATATATATATATATATATATATATATATATATATATATATATATATATAAACAGCGTCCCATTCCACTGTTATATATACTTAGGAGTAAAAATATCATGAAACAAGTGTCTAGCATCGACACATAAAGGCTGATCTATCTGGTGTTATCACCACGACTAGCACCCTGATAGGTACGTATCATACGCTATCCGAAAACCCGAGTGCCTAGCTTCGACCCTCGTCCTTCGACGTATCCATACGTACATGACTTCCGTCGGTATCCCCACGATAATTGCCGAGTCATAGGTACTGTCACCGGAAGGTATGGTTCCCCTGTCAGGCCTCATCGGCATGGTCCATCGAAATCCCTTTCTCGTCCCGGGATACCTCCGGGCCCCACCATGTACCCTCATACGGCCCCCGACTCCTCCTCGCATAGGGTATATATATCAGAACCGATAAATCTCATGGTGGATGCTGAAATATCATATCAAGAGAAACCGGGTTTTTCAAATAATGCATAATTTCATGAAACTACCACGGTCCTCAAATCACGAAAACATCATGAAAAACCCATATTTCAATGCGAAAATTCATGAATATAATATATGTAACATAACACTGAAATATGAGCATATAAAGGAAAAGCCGCTATTTAACTGCAACAAGTGAAAATAAATATCATGCGATTCCTAATTTCTCCAAGTTTATATAACATCAAATAAAGGTAAACATGTAGCTATAGCCAGATATATATGTAAACATATAGGTAAAGCAAGGTATATGTATCTACCTATCAGTAATGATGTAATATACCCTCCAGGTATAAGTGAAGTATGTATGCAAGGTATACATGTAGTGATCAGTCGAAAATATTGGATTTTTAACACATCAATTTCCCTACTATTTGCAATCATCTAAAGGTGTTCGGTATGAATATAACACATATTAGCAATTTGTCTGTAAAAATTCAAATAACATGTGTTATACATTATACCCAGCATTTTGAGGGAAATTGAGTGTTTATTATTGCACCCATGATCTTTTGTATATCGCAACACTTGTCTCGAGATTGTGTGCAGGAAATTCTCCAGGAAAAAGAGCCGGAAGTGCTAAAAGTGCTGATAAAAATACACCAAGTCCAAGACTTGTGATCTGGCAGTAAACAAGAAAGTATAAAAAGATTCCAGACATCAGGAAATAGCCCTAAAGCCAACACAAGAGTACCCTGGAAATTGCATGCACCAATACCACCAAAAGGCCGTGAATCTGCGGCCGAATGGGCCGATCGGCCGCGGATCCGCGGCCACGGTGAATCATTATCGGAAAAATACTATTTCAGGCTTCTCCTTTCTCTAGCCAAGCTTCTTGTACAAGTCTAATACCTACCAAGCTTCTCAAGCAAGCTAGCTAACTACCTTAATCTAGAAGCTTCTTCTCATAACAACCAAGCTTACAAGGGAAGCTAAACCTAGCTTAGCTTCTAAAGGAAGCTAGATCAAGCTTCTAGGGGAAGCTAAAGAAGAAGACTATATAAAGGGACCCATGGCTTCATTACAAAAGGTTGTTGGTTGTTCATCATTTGAGGGTAAAATTCTAGTGAGATCCAAATCAATTCTAAAGCAAATTGAGTGACACAATTTGATCCAAATGAAGATCATCGAGTACCAAATCAAGCAAGTATTCAACAAGACTTTTTGAAGAAACACCGATCTTCATCCAAGCAAGTGATCCACGACGATCTGCGACTCAAGAAGACGATGCGAAGCTAGTTCGACGATCGAGTTCTCTCCTCAATTCTTGTAGTCTTTGAGTGAATTGTAACGAAATATCGAATAATAAATGGTGAAAATTCTTGATCTTGCTTTTCTTACATTTGAGCATTATGAAGAGTTATCGATTCTTGATTGTTATCTTTTTCATGATGTTTGAGTGAAAACTCCGCTCGTGGAGGAATCGAGAAAATAGATAGATGATGATGATTAAATTCTTGAACGATTTTTTAGTCTTATGAGTTTTGTAAACTTTAGGAAATTGAATCATCGACAACCTAGTTTCGAGCGAGATACTTTCTTGAATGTTTTCGCTCTTAATTAGAGATCAACAATCGATGATTGAATTTCTTAGAGGCTAGAATTTGAATGCTAATCAACGAAAGGACAAGGGATGATGATGAAGAAACCCTAGTTTCTTCGATAGATCCCTAAATCTCGTTGATTATCATCGATCTAGAAACAAATCATCAATAGATAAGAATTTGTAATCATAATTCTTCATCATCACTATCGATTGGACCGATTCCTACGAGCCTCTTTACAAATCTTGATAATTCATTCGATTTGGATATCATCTTGAACTTTATTAATTCTTGATTTTAGATCTAGTTTTTGATGATTCTTGAAACTAAATTTTATAAATCTTGAATCAATTTTCTTTTACCTTTTAATTTTCGACTCAACAAAAACAATAGCGAGCAAATCACACTTTCTCAGTGGACGATCCGTTCTCATTGACGAAACTACAATAGACACCGTCAATTGATTGCGGTATAAATTTCTTTGGTTGTGAAACATTTCTAAACACGACACCAAGAACTATCAATCAAATGGCGCCGTTGCCGGGGATAGTGTGCTAGTTTGTTCGTTTTTTGTTAATTGAGTTGAAAAATTTATTATTCCATCAGAATTTTTAGATCAAAATTCGCATAAGCGCTTAACGATTTGTTGTGATTTGTTGCAAGGAGATCTGGAATCTGTGGAGCGAGAGGAAAAATTTTCTGAATATTCGAGAGAATTCAGTGAGTGAACAGGAGCAATTGCACTAATTTTTGTGCAGTGATCTCTTCTTTGCGCGGCGGAACCGCGGTATTAGTGTGTTTCCTACGGCGAAACCGCGGCGATATAGCAGCTTCACTGCTTCATACTTCTCTGGTTATTTTGAACTTTCTTATCTCCTCCCTGCTCTGTCAATTAACCAATTGCTGCAAGATTCTTTGCAAAAATTCGCAGCGCCGCAAAAGGAAAAATTGTTGCGTTTTTGAACTTGGTTGTTTGCATTTTTAATACGGAAATTAAGGGGCAAAGACCAAATTCAGATTAGGTGGGGAGTTCATTACCCTTCCTAAGCCCCAAAAATCACAAAACTGCATCCGCATCACCCTCATTAACTAAAAAATATCTAGAAATGACTCTAAGGACCGTCGCGCTCACTTTGGACAGAAGGAGGTCGTGGGTAATCTATTGCTTATCCGCGTTTCTTTTGTAGTGTCTAAGGCAAGTGTGTCTAAGGCAAGTGGTTACTTAATTAGGCCCACTACTTACGTAGTGGAGAACCTCCCACTTATCTGGCACTTACCTGGCCACAGGAGAGGCAAAGAGGCAGTAAAGGATCTATCTTGCGACTTGTCTTCTGGAAGTCTAGGAGCGGTCTAGAGACTTGACCTAGGTGACCAATAGAATTAGGGTTTCTTGTGCATTATTTGTGTGATTTGATTTTTCAAAAATCCGTATCTTTTTCAAAACAAACATCAAATTCATCTTTTCCTTAATTATCACAATGCTGCCACTTGTGCTAAACCATTTAGTGTATGCTCGGCTGGACACGGGATTCTAGTGCCCGTCTTATCCGCGTTCTTCCTATCGACTCCGAAGTCGGTATTTCTACGTCTACTTTTTCTTTACCCTTCACCACACCCACTTCGATGGACAATTCTCCATCGAACTTCATTAACACTACTCTGCCACCGTCCGCAGGTGCGCAGAATCCACCCCGCATCTCTCTCCAAGAGAGATGTTACCCTATGCGAGGTCCTCTTTCGACCTGTCTCACCATTCCACCAGCCAATGGGGACAACTTTGAAATAAAACCCCAGTACATCAATCTTCTACCCAAATATCACGGTCTCGAGTCTGAAGACGCATATGTCTTTATTACCAAATTTGAAAATGTATGCGCTATGATTGGTACTTCACAGCTTTCTGTGGATGGTATGCGTCTACGTCTTCTCCCATTTACTCTGTGCGATATAGCTGAGAAGTGGCTTTATAACACAGCCGCACATTCAATTTTAAATTGGGATGAATTCGTTGCAGCTTTCCTAAAGAAATTCTACCCCAATTATAAAACAGCTCGAGTCCGTAGCGAAATAAATCAATTTACCCAGCTTCCAAATGAACCATTCTCGAAGTGTTTTGAACGCTTCAAGGATCTGTTAGTTCAATGTCCACATCACGGAATTCCTAGATGGGATCTGTGCAGAATCATATATGAGGGCATTAATCCTACCACGAAACAGAACCTTGAATCCATGTGTCAAGGCACTTTCATGACTAAACATGATGGTGAATCCTGGAGATTCTTAGAAAATTTCGCTGAAAAATTATTACAGTGGGAGAGTGTAAACCGGTCATCGTATAGGGGTGGTATTCACCAAATTGATGTTTCCATAGGAGTTAGAGCTGAAATGGCAGCAATGCAAAAGAAACTCGAAGCTATGGAACATAAATTTTTAGCAGCCTCCCTAAATCAGATGTCACTCCCCAAAACTATCTGTGGATGCTGTTCTGATCCATCTCATCTTACGGAAGAATGTCCATTAAATTCTCCGTTTCAAGGTCAAGAGTATACCAATGCTGCTTTCCAATAAAGACCAAGAAACGACCCGTATTCTTCCACTTATAATCAGGGTTGGAGGAATCACCCTAACTTTGCTTGGAACCACCAACAACCTCAAAACTGTAAGTCCATGGTAGCGCCCCAGCCGTCTAACAGACGCCAAATGCGGAACGAAAACCTTTTACAACTGGCGCTATCGCGTACTATAACCCGGATCTGCCATTAAAGCTAAACTAACAAAATACAAAGTGGGTAGAATGTTATACCGAACGATCCGAGTCCTTCGGTCTTCAACCATCATTCCACGCTTTGTTGCGGCTGCTCTGATCTCCGGAATCTCCAGTTTTCTCGTCCAGGTGGCACTACGTCGACGGATTTTTAAACGGGCTCCCGCCTCTGAACCGAGGCAACTCGGTCGTCAAGTTTGCTAAAAGAGACGACCAAGATGATGTGGAGAATGAGTAGAACACTTTGTCTCGTTACGTCCAAGGCTATGGACGAACGGTTAATGAAGTTGCCTTTTTGGAATCGGGTGATGGAAAAATGAGCTATATGAAATGAAGCGAAGCTATCATAATATTTTTCCAAAACACAACCATACTTCTATCAAGAGAGGGGGCCGGACATATAAAGAGGAGGGGGTGAGTGTAGGAGCAAGGGGGGTGACCACAACAATGAAGCTTATCATAACACCTAGTATGAATGCATTAATGTAACTAATGAATCATCACCCTTAGTCACGAAAACATTAATGGAACAATTAATGCAATCATGAGTCACTAATCCACCTCACTATCTTAGTCACCTCTTCTAGAAATTTCTAGAACCTTCCACACTCATCCAAAGAAAAGATAAATCCGTATTTAACTGAATGTTAAAAGACGGGCGATAGAAAACTGGAAACTGGCAACTTCCAAAAGTGATCCTGAAACGAATTTCAGGATAACCCCGTATCAGTATAAACATACCCGCATTTGTATTACGACTGAATACAAATACATCTGAGACAAATATATTATATCTTCACAGCATAATACTCCGATCCGGCTTAAACCAAAGCCGACCAGTATTATCTGTCCGAAAAACGACACGTGCGAAAACGCACGTGCTTTTTCCGAACCCTGCCATAAACCCATACGGCCTGTACAACGTTTCGCCCGAATTTGGGAAAGTGTCTGTGGGGGACTCTAATGACTCATCAACACACTGACACTAGGTATAACCACTAGCATGTCAGAGGTACGAGCTGTACGTAACGTTTTGCTTATGTATTGATTGGAAGGGAAGCTGACGAGCGAACTCATCCATAAACCCTACTGAGCCTAACAGTGATAATATACATACAGTCCGGTCCGTTCGTCTATGAGTATCGCATATCTGCCTAGGGGGCTAGTAACGTCAGACCCCCAAAAGCGGTATAAGTCGTGTCAGAGAGTGGCACAGAACACCCTGAGATACTACCGGAGTACCTACCAGTAAATCTCCTGCCTCGGCCGAGGGCTTTGTGTAATGGCTCTACTAGACACAGCGCGATCTCACCCCCAATACCGGGAGAGACGAATTCCCTGCCGATCTGCTCACTTGCCTCCATGTGGCTCGGGACTGTACCCAACTAAAACCTGTTTGCACAACTCCTTTGAGCGTGGTAGGGTAGTAATCTAAGCACAGTGGGAACTCACACGAGACAAATGACGATCTCAGGTCGATGAAGTAACCTGTACACATGTCACCAGGGAACTGCTATCTGACGATATGTATAATACCAACTAGCATGTTCCCGGCGAGTCCTGTCCGATGTACTCATAACCTAATGAGCACCTGTATACATCTTAGGTGATCCTACTGACACCAATGGCTTGTGAGACTGGCCATCGCCCCTCGTCGGGGTCTCGACTGTATACACTAGTCTACTCTGGAGTATCGATGCCCTGTCTCGAAACTCCCACGACTAGGGACACTTTAAGGATGTGCTTACAGACTCCAGCTCCCACGTATATGATCGCCATCATACTGCTGGTAGTCAAGCAAGAATCCTATGGGCTCTATCATCATGCAATAGCGAACTAAAGCATGTATACGATGATAAAGACAAACCAGATAGTATACTATCATCTCGAGCAAGACTGTCATATCGGTATAGGTCCTGTCTCAATCATTGCAATCACGTACCTGCGATCCAATAATTGACTTTGAGGGCACTATCTCCAACAATCTCCTACTTGCACTTAAGGCGAATTATTGCGATGTCGCATACTCACAGCCCGTGTGATACCGAACATCCAACTTCTCTACTAATCAGTTTCACAAAGCTAGTTTGTAAAACTCTTGTGTTCGAGAAATAGCCTCAGTGAGTAGATCTGCCCTGATGTTTCTTTCTATGTCTCTCTTAATCTCACGTTCGCGGAGAAAACCATCTCCCGAATTGAGTAATACCTGTCTTAGAATATGTCTGGATATCTGATAGGACCTAGTTCATAAATGAACTCCAAATCCAAACTTCTTAGACTGTATCGATCACTGAACCTAATCATTATCCAGCACCATGCCTCCTACAATATCCTCTTGGACCACCTGTCCATAATACTGTCCCTCATCATAGGGAAAACTATAACTCTGACAATCATTCTGTCATCTATGTCACCTTGGAAGCCTGGAATGATAACCGTCTCGTGAAGGAGGCTGCCGTCATCAAATCTGTAGAACACGCACATTATGTTCTAAAACTGCTTCCTTACGTTTCTTCAGGATTGGATTAATATTAACTTATCGCATCAAGTACAAAAACTACATCTGGTGTGGTACTTGACATCTCATGATTGACTCAATTGCCTAAGCAAGTGATCTGCCAATCATGCACATCCCTCTCTCCTTTAGTCTCTAAGACATCTTTAGAGAGGGTGACTCCATTAACTGCAGGTGCACCACCATACCAGGAGTCATCTATTCTAAAATACCATTAGAATACTGTCAAAGTACCCATATTGGGAAACTACCCAAATCTAGATCTAAAACCATAGATCTAGTAACCAGAATGTCTGATATTAAATCCATATCCTTTGTGGAGAAACAACTGTGTGACGACCAAAGTACAACTGATCGTAGTATAGGAATTTTACTTCCTACTCTGTGTATGTCATCCAAATACCAGGACATCACACCCTACTTCCTTCTTAACAGATCCATCCCCTATTCTGATGAAGTCAAAATCATGACATTCACATCAAAATGATCTATCTCCGCTATAACTGCTCGAGTCTATAAATAGACATAAGCTACTTGCCCACTATGCTTCCGCTGCTCCCACTGACCACAATAACCCTCTGGCAGAATAATATACACACGCACTTCTAAAGCTAGTTTTAGAACGACGTTATACTTATCCTCTTGCCGGGTCTCATAGTCTGGAACAACAGTAGTGTCAAGTCTGGGTAAACAAGAACCTCCCTATCACCGTCCTTGAGGCTACCTGAGTACCTCTCGGGTGTCTGAGGTTACCCACCATATCTGCGGAGTGGCTATTGGAATGTCAAACCTGATTGAATATATAGGTCCTATTAAAATTTCCGTAATCGTTTGCGGTTCTGGAATCACTTCCAGTTCTACCATACTCCCACTACTGTTTTTTGAAAAAATCCATTTTACTAAAACTGTGGCGAATCAAGAACAATATCACTATTGATCTTCCAGATGGTAGAAAAGTCAACCCTCGTCAAAGCCAGGGTCAACCCACAAACTGCCATTACAGAAACGTGCCTTGATCTATCCAGTGTCTGGTTTTAAGCATAAGCTGGACAAGTCCCCGTATCTTAACATCGTTAATATATGAACCATTCTATATCCAATATAGAAACAGAGGCACTAATTTAATTGGAACCATGCAGCTGTCTCCAGTGCATATCTACTTAATGGAGAGAGGTTAATCAGCATTACTCAACTTAGGAATCCATCCAATTATGAGTAACCTGTTCATATCAGATTTTTGCATTTTCATACCGCCCAATTTTTATCACATTGCATATCAGTAGATACTCTTGAGCCGTGTTTGCTAGTCAATTGCAGGATACAGGTTCTCGGTTCTAAAACGGTGGAATTCATGGAAAACACGACAAAATCCGGGTTCCTGCCAACCACAGATAAAACACGGTCTCCGCTCTTCATCCGTATGTTGCCAGATACCAGTTTAGGAAGACAAAATGGCAAATCGATTGTCACCTTCATGCACAAGGCTCAATGGCAACAACAAGTTCCAAGAAATCTACGCGGAGCTCGAGGCAATCATGCCAAATCTTGACAAAAAGTCCACCTTTCCCTCAACAGAAATTCTGGAAAATTCGTGAAGAAATTATGAGAAAATACAGATATAAGAATGAAGGGGACAGAAAACCAGGGTACCACCAAAAAGCCCTAGGCCCAACTCAACCAGAAGGCCGCGGATCCGCGGCCAAAGGGGGGTATAGGCCGCGGATCCGCGGCCGTATAGGCGCCAAATCTGCAGATCTTTGGGGGGTATTTTTGTCATTTCATGTGTTCTGGTGGTTGCCCTAGATTTCCATTCTCCAGCCTATAAATAGCCCAGAACTTTGTGAAGGAAATGGTCCATTCTTGTATTTTCATTTTGCCTAAGTTTAGTGTTCTCTTCTTCCTCTTCTCATCTCTTCTCCATTAAACTTGTAGTGAGCTTGTGAGTGAAGAGTGATGAATAAAGAAGATCATTTTATTATCATGCTTGTCTTGCCTTTTTTTATAATTGTTGTAATTTTAATTCGTTAAGTAGTTGTTGTTATTTTCTTGTTGTTTCTTTCTTCTCTCTTTTTCTTTATCCTTAATACGACAATGATGTTTACGCTCGATCCTCGCCAAGGTGAGGTCGCAAATAGCTAGTCGAATTCCTGTAATCTCCTTCTTCCTATCTTCCTCTTTTGTTTTGTTTTATTTTTCCGTATCATGATGTGTGGGTAGTTCATACTTGTTAGGGTAGGATAAGGGAAGTTTGAGAGAAGGAAATCTCTCTCACTATTTCCTTACCCAACAGCTTAAATCGACTCCCGTTAATTGAACCACAATCCGCTCCTCACGGCACCCTATCCTACATGATAGCGGTATTCATGGAAAACACGACAAAATCCGGGTTCCTGCCAACCACAGATAAAATACGGTCTCCGCTCTTCATCCGTATGTTGCCAGATACCAGTTTAGGAAGACAAAATGGCAAATCGATTGTCACCTTCATGCACAAGGCTCAATGGCAACAACAAGTTCCAAGAAATCTACGCGGAACTCGAGGCAATCATGCCAAATCTTGACAAAAAGTCCACCTTTCCCTCAACAGAAATTCTGGAAAATTCGTGAAGAAATTATGAGAAAATACAGATATAAGAATGAAGGGGACAGAAAACCAGGGTACCACCAAAAAGACCTAGGCCCAACTCAACCAGAAGGCCGCGGATCCGCGGCCAAAGGGGGGTATAGGCCGCGGATCCGCGGCCGTATAGGCGCCAAATCTGCAGATCTTTGGGGGGTATTTTTGTCATTTCATATGTGTTCTGGTGGTTGCCCTAGATTTCCATTCTCCAGCCTATAAATAGCCCAGAACTTTATGAAGGAAAGGGTCCATTCTTGTATTTTCATTTTGCCTAGGTTTAGTGTTCTCTTCTTCCTCTTCTCATCTCTTCTCCATTAAACTTGTAGTGAGCTTGTGAGTGAAGAGTGATGAATAAAGAAGATCATTTTATTATCATGCTTGTCTTGCCTTTTTTATAATTGTTGTAATTTTAATTCGTTAAGTAGTTGTTATTTTCTTGTTGTTTCTTTCTTCTCACTTTTTCTTTATCCTTAATACGACAATGATGCTTACGCTCGATCCTCGCCAAGGTGAGGTCGCAAATAGCTAGTCGTATTCCTCTAATCTCCTTCTTTCTATCTTCCTCTTTTGTTTTGTTTTATTTTTCCGTATCATGATGTGTGAGTAGTTCATACTTGTTAGGGTAGGATAAGGGAAGTTTGAGAGAAGGAAATCTCTCTCACTCTTTCCTTGCCCAACAGCTTAAATCGACTCCCGTTAATTGAACCACAATCCGCTCCTCACGGCACCCTATCCTACATGATAGCGGTGATTCCGTAGTGAGACCGGTTGTGGTTGAAGTAACCGGAGGTTATGGCTAAGAGCCAAGAACGGACGGACAAGCACCAAAAGGAAGGACTTATGCGTTGGAAAGCCTAGCTTATACTCGCAAGTTCCTTCCTAGTCGTGCTAATCCCCGTTGTTGCCGATTACCGTAACACCGATATTAAGAGGGGCAACGAAAGATGTGGAGACTCCTAACTCAAACTAACCTAATCCTAACCCTAACAAGCTCTCTTTAAAACATCAACTTAACACTTAGATAATCACAAATAAATCTGAACTCTCGGACTTAACTCGTTAAAACACATAGAAAAAGACTCCCATCTCCCTGCGGACGACCCATACTCAACCGGCTAGCTACAAGCGAAACCGTCTTGATTGCGGTATTTAACTAAAACTTGAACACGCAGAACCTCTAACAATCAAATGGCGCCGTTGCCGGGGAGACGGTAGTTTATTTCCTTGTGTAATTTCGGGTTAATTTGTGAATATAAAAACAACCGAAAAACAACAAAAAAATACACTTTGTAAAAAAATCATCTTGTTATTTTTGATTAGCTATTGTGCAAGTGTGCTGGAAAATACAAGGTTCGAGTTCAGTGGCCAAGACGTTGAAAATACGGAGTTCAAGTACAGTGCCAAAGACGTGGGAAGATAGGCCCACATTTCGCGGCTACACCGCGAACGGAAAAAATGAAGCATACGGTCTACTGTCAAGATCTGGAGCAGGTACAGTGAGCAAGTAAAAATTCAGTACATCCAGACAAGAAGAGGAGACCCAGAACAGCACCTGAACCAAAATTGATGGCCCATCTCACCCTTACTGCCGCGGATCCGCGGCAATAGAGGGCTTAGGCCGCGGATCCGCGGCCACTTGGTGGCCTCTGGCTTCCAAAATCTTTCTGGTGAGTCTCTCTCTTCTCTCCACTCCTCTGGACTCCAATAAACTGTGTTTTCTGCAGCCTTCTTTGCGCAAATTCTTCTCCCCATTCCAATAAACTGTTCTTGTGCAGGATTCTTTGCGCCGCAAATAAAAATTGTTTGCATTTGATTTGTTACTGCTTTGCATTTCTTTAATACGGACTTAAGGGGCTTGAAACCAATCCAGATTGGGTGGGGATTTCATCACCCTTCCCAGGACCCCAAAAATCACAAAAGCATATGCATTGTCCATTGTAAATTATAAAATACTAGACTTCAGCCCTAAGGACTTCGCGCTCATTAGGAGAAGATAAACCGTGTTTAGAACCTCGCTTAACGGTATATTGTTTACGGGGTGTCTAGGAAAGTGTTAAAGGCGCAACCGCCGAAAGAGAAAGGGTTATTTAATTAAGGAACTTCGCGAAAGCGTTGGACAACCTCCCCTTATCTCTGCACTTACCTGGCCTCGTGATCAGTGTATTTTTAAGCCCGTTTCTCGACACTGTTTAACTTCGACAATCAAGTTCAGGAGCAGGTCTAGTAGACCTAGGTTACCCTAGATCTAGGTGTGATTGTGCATATCTTGTTTGTGATTGCTTAAGCCGTATATCCGTACATATTTCTGTAAATCTCTTTCTAAAAACAAAACAAAAAAAAAAGAAGAAAAAAATCAAAAACTTTTATAAAAACTAGCCCTTTGTCGCAAAATCCATTTTTTACCCTCCACCCATCGCCTTTCTCCATTGACGTTTTCTTACCCTCACCTTCTTCGCTTTGACTATACTAAACTCGTTTAGTGTATGTCCGCTTGGACTCGGGACACTAGCGCCCGTCTAGTCCGCGTTACGTTAGTCGCTACCGACTACGCGATCGACTCCGAAGTCGATACTCCGTCCACTCTTCTTTCACCCCTTCCTTTGCCGGCTAACTCCGACGTTGACCGGAATTCTGTTCGTACATCTTCACCTTCACCTTCACCTTCACCAACCTCTTCCTCCGCGATGTCGGGATTTAATCCGAACATCTCTTTGACCACCGCTGGATTGGCTCCACCTCCTACGGAGACCAATCTCCCACCACCTCCGCCTGTTGTAGCGCCGCAGCGAATCGCGCTCCAGGATCGTTTCTATCCCACCCGTTCTGCACTTCCCTCCTGCCTTTCTCTTCCTCCGGCCAATGGGGACAACTTTGAAATTAAGCCCCATTTCATCAACATGCTTCCACGTTTTCATGGGCTTGAATCTGAAGATGCCTATATCTTCATCAATAAATTTCATAACGTCTGTGCCATGATGAAAACCACCCAGCTGTCGGACGATGCTATACGTCTACGGGTCATTCCGTTCACTTTATGCGATCTCGCTGAAAAATGGCTGTATAACACCGCTTCCCACTCAATCACCAGCTGGGACGAGTTTGTTAAAGCGTTTCTAAAAAAATTCTATCCGAATCATAAGACCGCAAGGATTCGAAATGAAATCAACCAATTCTCCCAGCTTCCTTCTGAACCCTTCTGGAAGTGCTTTGACCGGTACAAAGACCTTCTTGTTCAGTGTCCTCACCAAGGTATAGAGAAATGGCAACTCTGCCAAACCTTATACGAGGGACTGAACCCAGCAACGAAGCAGTTGTTGGAAACCATCTGTCAGGGCCACTTTCTATCGAAATCTGACGAGGAAGCGTGGCAGTTCTTTGACAACCTTGCGGAGCAAACGCTACAGTGGGAGAGCACCAGACCAACTTCTTCTTCTTCTACCTCCACTTCTACCGGTCAGTCTAGGGTAGGAATCCACCAACTTGATGTCTCTATTGCGATGAAAGCTGAAATGGCTGCAATAACAAGAAAGCTTGAAGCGATAGAAAGCAAATTCTCTGCTCCTGCCCCCACCCCTGTTCTCCCCCTTCGTACCATCTGCGCTTGTTGTTCCGATCCTTCTCACTTGACCGAAGAGTGTCCCTACAATCCACCCTCGCAAGGACAGGATCAGGTCAATGCTGCATTTCAGCAAAGACCGAGGAATGATCCATACTCTTCCACCTACAATCCCGGTTGGAGGAACCACCCCAATTTCGCCTGGAATCAGAATCAGAATCAATTCCAAGGCAACAATTTCCAAAGGGCCCCTCCGCCGCAACAACAAGCGCAACAACAAACTCAACATCAATATCAGCAGCCCTTCCAACCCCAACCTTTCCAAAATCAGACGAACAAATTTGCACCCAACAATTCTTTTCCACCAAACAACTTTGTTCCGTCAAATAATGATAAGGTTTCCTCGCTCGAACGAAGTCTGGAGGCGTTTGTTAAACAATCGACTCAATCCACCGCCAACATCCAGTCTTCCATTCAATCTTTAGTGCAACACACTGCCGCACACGGGCAAAGCATCAAGACCATCGAGGCCCAGATTGCACAGCTAAACGCGGCCTTAAGCGAGCGAGAAAAGGGGAAGCTCCCGTCCCAGCCACTTCCAAATCCCGGTCACCCACATAATGCACATGTTGCTCTTGAACAACAAAACCATAATGTGAGTGCCGTGACCACACTGAGATCAGGGAGGATGCTGCAAAACAACATTGGCAAACAGATCAACGATGACACCCCGGCCGCTTCTTCTTCTTCTTCTTCTTCTTCTTCTTCTTCGTCTTCTGAGCCTATTCTCCGTTCTTCACAAGGCTCCCCTCCCTCTTCTTCTGCTCTGAACGGACCCACTTCTCACTCCATGAAGACACCTATTCTGGGATCCGTTCCAACTCCACAATCTCCTCCTCCAGCATTAGACTCAACCAATTTTCAAAATGTTCCATTTCCAAACCGGTTGAGGTCTAACAAACAAAATCCACAAATGGAGAAGATTCTGGAGTTATTCAAGCAAGTTAACATTAACATTCCTCTTTTAGATGCTGTCCAACAAGTCCCGTCTTACGCGAAAATCTTAAAAGACTTGTGCACGAAAAAGAGGAAGTCTCAGGTACCCAAGAAAGTTTTCTTGGCTAGTGCTGTGAGTGATGCCCTTACCCAATCTTTACCACAAAAACGGAAGGACCCTGGCTGTCCTACGATTTAAATTACTATTGGGGATAAGAACATCAACCGCGCACTATTAGATCTTGGTGCCAGTGTTAACTTTCTTCCGTATTCAGTATACGAACAATTAGGCGTCGGAGAGCTGAAACCCACGCACTGCACTCTCCAAATGGCCGACCGATCGATCACCCATCCTAGGGATGAGCTAGAGGATGTGTTAATCAAAGTCGGGGACTTCATATTCCCCGTTGAATTCATTGTATTAGATACACAGCCTGTAGCTAACCCCCGGAATCAAATTCCGGTGATACTCGGTCGCCCATTTCTCGCAACCTCAAATGCTGTGATCAATTGCCGCAATGGTTCGATGAACCTCTCTTTTGGAAATATGACGATTGAACTCAACATTTTTAGGTTGGGGAATCAGCCCGCCGAACCTAATGCTCATATACTGGACGTCTGCTCGATCCAGGAGTGTAACGTCTTCAAAATAATAAAATATGATTTTTGGGAAATTTTATAATTTAATATTATTTTAATGAATATTTTAATATTCTGGTATAATTAAATACAGATAAATGGGGAAAAATTATGGAAAATTCTAAAATAAGGTATTTTAAGGAATTGCCTCGTTTTCTGTGCATGCCCCCATTTCCTCTAGTTTTGACCCTGAGTATGTCTAGTTTTGACTGATTCCATCTAGGGTGAAATCTGGGTTGATTTTCCTATGTTGGTGTATAATTTGGGACTTGTTTTAGCATGGATTTTGGTATTTGGTGATTCATTCCTGTCGGGTGGCGTTTGGACGTCAACGACAAGTGGATTTTGATTGTGTTTACATGCGAGTCGATAGGTTTTTACCTATGCGGGTAGCGTGTGCTATTTTGGTTTCCGATGTGATTTTCATGTGCTTTAGCATTGTGATATACTTGTAGGTACCCCGCGTGATGTTGAGGCAAAGGAGGTGAAGATAGCGACATCGGCTTTGGCACACGAGTAGCAAGGTGAGTAGATTTATATCTACGGGGAGAAGTCGGGTGGATGGCGTATAGCACCCCCGCAGTCCGTGGTGATGTATACGAATACGTATACACACAAATATTTATTATGTGTTGTTTAGGGTTACTGATGGTAATAATGATATTTTGATGATAAGAATATATTGGTTTAGTATAGTGCGAACCCTAGAGTAGTGGTTGCACTCACACATACATTTACACACATACTTGCATTCATTCTTTCATTTATTAGAGTGCATATGATGGTGCGTATATCTACACATGGGTATGGGACTATGTGTTTATATACGGGATTTGAGGATGATACGTGGTTTGAGATGATACTTGATGTGAGGCCGTGAGATCGGCGATGTGACATAGTTTGCCTTTGAGGTGCGATATGATAGTTTTAGCGGGACTTTGGACATGTGCTTTACCCGCATTCATATTTTTATAGATGGTATCGATTTGTACTAGACTTAGAGTAGTACCCCAGATTGTGTGATCTGATGATAAGTGATACCTGATATGTGATGAGATAGTGTGATATTGACCCCTACCCAGCTATTGGGATGCCGTACAACGATTTACCGTACGAGCCGATATTGATGATAGATCCGCACTCATGACTCGAGGATATCTTATGATATGTTATTGAGGCGGGATCACCGACTATCATATCTATATATTTTGACTCAGATTAGGTGGTTTCTTACCCCTCCTGTCTAGATTACTTAGTAGACATTAGACTGGACCGAGTCATACCTATTTCAAAACTAACGAATCGGGGATATTTTAAAGATAGGCAGAAGGGTCATACGGATATTTTCAAATGATGTATCTTTTCTTAAAACACCGTAGCCCTTGTTTTTCCAAAAGCCCTGATTCGTCTTATTTCAAATGGCACCCCTGCATGACTTGTACAGATTGGTGTAGATTCTTTACTTTTGCGTTGATTATTCGATTCCGCATATTCATGCTATTTGCATTGCATCGCTTGTACTGTGGTTATATTTCAGTCATGCTGCTAGGACACCAGCACCATTATCGATGATGCATATGTTCCACGTACACTTGTTGCCGGCTCACACACTCATCATCGATAATTGCCATGTCACTACACTATAGTACTATTGCATTCATGATATGATTCTGGCATGGCATATTGTACACTTATACCTGTACATATATATAGATGATTCTAGCTTGATTGGGGATTTGGGAACCGCAAGATACTCTTTAAAAATAGATTCCTTTTAAAAGAGCGGTCTCCCTCGACATGTGCACATTATTATTCCATGTTGCATGACTTACTGATATACTTGCATTACTGTTACATGCCGCATACATCATGCTTTGACTTTACGCATTGAGATATGCTGTTTCTATGATATTTCTGGATTTGGGAACCGAGAGTGTTTCAAAAGAGAATATGTCATTTCTTTAAAAACCCGGTTACCCTTGATATGATATTTCAGTGCGTCCACCATGTGTTTTCTCGGTGCTGAGAGCGATATGTGTAACCCGAATCGAGGCGTGGATGAGCCGATTGCGGGTACATGGTGGACCCGGTATGGTTCCCTTCGGCAAGATGATCGATGAGCTTTGCCGATTGAGCCTGGAGGCGGGCGAGTACCTACCAGTGATTGGTTGGACCTGGCGGTTATCCGGAGGATACCGACCAGAGTCGATAGATGTTTTGGGCATACTGCCGGGGCCGAGGGCCGATACCGCAGACAGAGCCCGCGGGCCGATCCGGACTGACGGAGCCCGATATATGAGGATTTACGTGCCGATGCTGGGCACAGTTTTCATGATGTTTTCGGGTGTCGATGCTGGGCACCCTGGTTCCATGATTTTGATGTGTCGCGAGGGACACGGGTGGTTATATCCTTATATTATTTCCCATGCACATGATTCATGATATTTACATGCATGGTGGTTATTGTCAGTAGGTGACGAGTGGACGGGATCCACGAGTGTGCAGATTTGATTACATTGGTTATACCTCATATTCATGACATGCGATTACCTGAGGCACTAGCACGAGCACTTGGCACTACACTCATGTATAGAGATTACATTGCCAGTTTAGCATGCTTCAGCTTTATTCATATTGAGGTTTATTTATATCTGATCGTATTGACCTAGGATGGGTCATGCATTCGATCTCTGCTTGTAGATATTTTCTATTCACAAGTTGGCAACTCACCCCCGTTGTGCCCCAGTTCTTGCAGGTTTTTGCCGTACAGATTCCATAGCGGCATTTCTGGCACACTGCTTCCTTATTGGTGACTTGCTTGGATAGGTGGGTTCTTTTGTATCAGAACCTCCATTGTTCATGTATTTTTATTGTATCTAGAATTGTCCATCAACCAAAACTTGTAGTTTGTTTCAGACTTAGAAATCAGTGTTGTATTGTTTCGACCTTAGAGTCGCGCTAGTAGTATTACAGTTTTCTGGCTGTTTTGAGTTTCTTTTTTTTTGGGTTTTGATCCTCGCCCTTTGGCGTTGTATATTATTATTGCTTGCGTGGTTGTGACCGTCGATGGACGAAGAGCTAGCTCCCGCTTGGGGATGCCTTTTATCATTTCATATATATTATTCTTGTTGTACCCCGTTCGGGGCCAGTTTTTACAAAGGAAGCTCTGCCGAAATTTTCAGGAAAGGTTACACATTTTAAAAAAATGCATATTCGGCTTAGTTATTTAAAAACTTTGATTTCCAAACATGATTTCCTTACTTTTCAAAAACAGTTTTCCTTATTTACTCTTTAAATGGTTTTAGATTGCTGGGCTTTTGGCTTACTTGGATCAGATGGGGTCCTATAGACTTCATATGGTTCAAGGGCCAGTCACGTGCTCTTTCGGGTCGTGACAAAGTTGGTATCAGAGCGCTAGGTTGACCTTGGTTCGAGTCTGAGTTTGACTATGTGGAGTCTAGGGAGTTATTTATATACGGAACTTAGGCTTGACCTTACGGAACTTAGACTTGGTCGAGGGGTATTAGACCCGAACTTTCGTCGTGTAGGATGACCCTTGGTTGATGGAATAGGTGACTAAAGTAGAGTGACGTACCGTGGGTATGTTCCGCGGCATACTTACGACACGCCACTCCGTTTAAGAAACCTTAGGTTGGACATTTCCTTGCATTGTGTCATATTCCTTCCTATGATCTATCTTCATCGATACTGGTTATGGTTTTGCTGCCGCGATTGCACGGGCAGAGTGAGCTACGGCTCGAGTTGTCAGCATGAGCTCGTCGCGGACGAGGACTGACCGGGGCGTGATTCCAGAGACATACGGTTGCGTTGAGGCTTCGTATTTTGTGTTTCCGCACTATGGGCGTTTGACAGATCGCTGCTGTAAGATTTCTAGGATGTACCGGACGGTACCAGAGGATTGAGCCACTGATAGAGGCCAGCCAGGATGTGATGACGGTTGATATATCGCTTATTCATGATGATTGAGGCGCTGCTTAGCGTACCGACGAATGAGCCAGTTGCTGCTGCTAATGATGAGATATCGCCAGATGATTGGAGCTACTGCAGCATGAGCATATTCTTAGAGATGTGATAGTGAGTCGCTAGTCACCGAGGATTAATGACTAGGACATGTGGTTCGTTCGCTTACCCCGATGCGAGGTCATCAGATAGATTGATTCCAGCTAGAGGCGGCTTCACGCAGATTCGTTGAGAGTCGATTGAGACGATCGAAGGTCAGGAACCCATTTTCCAAGTTTAAAGTATACGGAAAGACATGCAGGTGATTCTATGGACCCTCTAGAAGAATGAAACCCTAACTCGACTTAATGACCGTGTGAAAGCCTTTGAACCTTAGGGTTTGCGGCAGTTCCTCGGCGCCATTAGTGAGGCTTGGGTTTGCCCTTCTACGGCTGGACCACCGACGCTGTGGCATGTACTCGATACTATTAAACTGTATCCGAGATGTTGAGCTCTTGGGGGATTGTGAGGTTCTGACGAGTCGATCGGATGATTCGACATCATTCGGATATCATGTGATGGGACACTGCTTGGGAGACTCCAGATACGAGCATAGCCGTCGGAGCGCAGTCTGTGTAGCCATGATGAGATGAGTCCGAACCAGTCGATAGTGGAGCAAGGTGGAGTAAAGAGTTTGCACGAGATTTCGACGAGATGACGTTCCACTCCGCTGACATCAGAGATGCGATATGCACGCTGAGGATGTGTTCGGCTAGATATCTTCTACTGAGTGATGAAGATACTGAGTTCGTGATTTCGAGTCCGTGTTAGAGACTTCGGGTGGACCGTAGCCGAGGACATTGCAGTGTGCAGATAAAGACGCGACGTCGAATGGTCGATGATACAGACAAGCGGGACAAGAAGTTCGTGCGAGAGGCAGACGAGCTGTTACTACACCCCGTTAAGATTAAAGGCCGGACATGCATACAGAGGTGCAGAGATGCGACCAGCTTCCGAGGAGATGTTGTACTAAGGACGCAGAGGTCCAGAGAGCGAGAAAAGATTTCGCCAGAGTACCAGCCTCCTTACAGTTTGGCTTAGGCAAGATCAGAAGAGACCTTGAGTAGGATTCCTTCCAGTACACTGCTGCAATAAGAGTTGCACCCAGGATCGGATGTGTGATATGCATTCAGAGGACCCGAGGTCGGCGCTAGAGATGTGCTACTTTACGAGCGGTCGTGAGGATTGACCGAGAGATGACCAGGGAAGTGCAAGAACGGAATCATTCCTGTCAGCACACCTGACCGGGCCGATGAGCCGATGGATTGCGAGTTGGTAATCTACAGGAAAGATCAGGAACCAGAGGCAGAGGACGCCAGCCGCGAGCAAGATGCAAGTAGATATCTTGCGCCGCTAGCATCGGATGTACCGGTACCTTCTCGACCCTGAAGGAGGGTATACCGACGACGGTAATTATGATTTATGATTTTGTGATTTGATTATCACGTATCCGTTGCTTTGGATTTCGGTATTTTGGGCGATCTATTCGCATGATTTAGTCTTGATGACAGAGTTTCATGAAATTTGATTTTGTGCACCATGGTTGCACCTATTGGGTATTTATACCTTGTACATAGTTATTACTCTTGAGCTGTTGATTGCGATTTCATGCCTATTTTATACTGGTGATTTGATTTACGCTTCCAGCAGAGTTTCATGTAATTTTAGTGTTTTGATTTTGCACTCGGTATAGCTTATATGTGCTTGTAGTGCATCGATATGTGTTTTGTGCCCGCAGCTGCACACGTTTATGATTTTCTTCATATCTGGATACACTTGGTGTTGCTGCTTACGTATTTGAGTTATTGCTTGGTATTTGTGCATGGGATGCACCAGTTCTATACTTCGTGCATTTGTCGCCCCAGTTTTATGTTTCTTGCGTTTATCGCATCAGATTTATATTTCGTGCCTTTGTTGCACCGGATTTATATTTTGTGCATTACGATTGCACCTGACTTCAATTTGATGCCTTTCGGTATGTCGATTTTGATTGTGATATTGATGTGGATTCTTGCACTCCGTGCTTTTGACTGGACTTACGCATATTGTTGGAGATAGTGCCCTCAGAGTCAATTATTGGATCACAGGCACGTGATTGCAATGATTGAGGGGAGGACCTATCCCGGTAGGACAGTCTTACTCGAGATGATAGTATGCTATCTGGTTTATCTTTATCATCGTGTACTGCTTTAGGTGACCTTTCGAGTCGCTATTACACGTTGATAAAGCCCCTAGGATTCTTGCTTGACATCCAGCAGTATGAGGGCGATCATATAAGTGGGAGCTGGGGTCTACAAGCACATCCTTAAAAGGTCCCTAGTCGTGGGAGATTCGAGACAGGGCATCGATTCTCCACAGTAGACTAGTGTATACAGTCGAGACCCCGACGAGGGGCGGTGGCCGGTCTCACAAGCCACTGGTGTCAGTTGGTTCACCTAAGATGTATACAGGTGCTCATTGGGTTATGAGTACACCGGACAGGACTCGCCGGGAACCTGCTAGTTGGGATATACCAGACGTCAGATAGCAGTTCCCAGGTGACATGTGTACAGGTTAGTTCATCGACCTGGGATCGTCATTTGTCTCGTGTGAGTTCCCACTGTACTTTGATTACTACCCTACCACGGCTCAAAGGAGTCGTGCAAACAGGTTTTAGTTGGGTACAGTCCCGAGCCACATGGAGGCAGTGAGCGGATTTGCAGGGGTTCGTCTCTCCCGGTATTGGGGGTGAGGTCGTGCTGTGTCTAGGAGAGCCAGAACATGAAAAGTCCTTGGCCAAGGCAGGAGATTTGCTGGTAGGTATTCCAGTAGTATCTCAGGGTGTTCTGGGCTACACTCCGACACGACTTGTACCGCTTTTGGGGGTCTGACTTTTACCAACCCCCTAGGCCCGCCATGCGATACTCATAGACGAACGGACCGGACTGTACGGTTATTGTCACTGACAGGCTCAGTAGGGTGTCAGGATGAGTTCGCTCATCGACGTCCCTTTTGGTCAATAGCTGGTGGCCCGTCACGTATGGCTAATACCTCTGACGTGCTAGTGGTTAAATCCACAGCCATAGTATTGACGAGTCTTTAGAGTCCACCACACAGACAGTTACTCAAGTTTCGGGCGAAACGCTGTAGAGGCCGTATGGAGATATGGCAGGGTTCGATCAGATACGTGCGGTATTGCACGGATCGTGATCGGACAGTTTTTACTAGCCGGCTTTGGCTTAAGCCGGATTCTAGTATTTGATAGTATAGTTTTGTCTCTTTGCATTTGTGTTCAGTGGGAATACAAATGCGGGCATGTATTTGCAGTAGCGGGGTTTTCCTGTAATTTATTACGGGATCGGTTTTCTGAAGTTGCCAGTTTGCATTCCGTTCCGGCCGGTTTTCCTTCATTCCTTCTCGGCCGGACTTTCTTGTTGGAGGGGGTTATTTGCAATTTGCAAATAACTCTTTTGTGGAGGGTTTTCTTGCACTTGTGGATTATGATGAGACTTGCTTCATGATGATATTCCTTTCTTATCCATTTGATGGCTTTTCACTTGATGGTTTGATTAGTGAAATGAGAGTGACCATTTTCCACATTGTTGATATATTCTTTCTTGCATTTTTTCTCTCTCCAATCTCATTCTTTCTTTGGGTGGGCCGGCCACTTTGGCAAGAGGGAGAGGATCATTTCTTTTTGAGTGAGAAAAATGCTTCATATCCTTTTGATGCTACCAAGTTCATAAGCACTTTTTGAGTTGCTTTCTTTACCTCCACCATTTCATGGCAACCTCTTAAACCCCAAGAGACAAGCTTCTACACTATTTCTATAGCAAGCCTTGGACGCGTCGGCTAGCCAACTTCGCGCCCGAGTTGCCTCGGTCAAGAGGCGGGAGCCCGTAAAAGATTCCGGCTACGTGGTGCCCTTTCCGACGAGCGAGGAGGTGACGGAGATTCCGCGGGAGATCGGAGTGGAGACGAAGACCGAAGGATACGGATCGCTTGGTATAGCATCTCTACTCTTTTCCTTTTTGCTAGCTAGCTAGGTTAATGGCCCGATCCGGGTAAAAAGTCCGCGGCGGTGCCGTTTTGCAAAGTTCGCAAAGTTTTTGTTTTCCGCGTTTCCGGCGTCGGATCGACGGCCGGGGCGCCCCCGCGGGCTTACATTGGTATCAGAGCCACGCCATTAACCTTGCCTAGCTTGCTCTAGCGCGTTTAGAACCCGATCGAACAAAATCCCCAAAAACCGTATTTTTGTGCACATGTGTTCTCTGTTGAAATTTTTTGAGCTCCTAAAATTTTTCAGGTTGTTGCAGAGGCATGTACAAGCAATTATAAGAAATCTGGGAAAATACGATCCACCAATTCCTCAGTTCCACCGCGGAAGCGCGGCCAAAACCCTGTTTTGGCCGCGCTTGCGCGGCGGAAAAGGAGAATCGTGGCACCATATTTTCCCAGTAAGCTTTAGACTTGGAAATAGGGGTTTTGGGATATTTTCTTTGGGCCCAGATTTTCTGTAAGTGCTACAGTAGTGTGTGGGGCCCACTTTGATAAATTTGTTCGATCGGATATTTTAAACATGCTAGTTCACAGTTTTTACATTATATCTGCGACCGTGAATGTCACTTGATCGGTAAATCCTGTCTAACTGCTATAGCCCGGTTAGACGGATTTGCGAACGTGACTTTCACGTTGATGTTCTGTGATTGTACTGTGTTGTTGCGGATCGGTCGTGGGGGATAGCCTGGTTGCAATGCTAGTACAGTTGTGGTTGTATTATGTACATTTGATATTGCGGGGCGAGCGTCCGACATGTGGACTGCCGTCACTGCCTGTTTGTATTATTATTTTGGGGCACGACCTGGTTGCGGTCGATGTACCCGTTGTATGTATATTTTACTTTCTGTACTAGGATTACCCCGCGGAGGGGTGCACGAATAGCCGGATTCTAGAGGGCAACAAGCCCGCATCTCATGGCATTGAGACGGAGGGGGCTTCACTCTAGAATTGGCGGGCTATTCGCCGCACTCGTAGGGGGTATAGGGTTGACCCAGGAGGGGTGCCCAAGTTACCGGATTCCGTGAAGTGCTGGGTGGTCCATTCACGTTGCTGAAGGGGGCTGCCTCGCTTCAGGTTTTGGCGGGTAACTTGCCGCACCCGTAGGGGTCTAGGATTTCATTGCACAGGCTATCCACACGACCAGGGGAACGTCGGGTTTTCAGCGGCTCTGTGAAACCCGGGGATCCCAGATATCTGTATTGATCTGTGTTGCTATACATTTCTGTGTTGCATTTTATCACGCCTTGAGCGAATACTATATATTGGTATATATATTAGTAGATGTTGTATATGTTTTTCATCCGCGCTAGTCCAGTCCCCGCTCTGTCGTTAGTAAGCTAACCTAACGGGTGATGACGGGACCCAGTGGCGAATGCGGATGGCATATACGTACATCAGTATATTTTCGTTCTTTTTGGTGTGATCAATTGATGGGACTGCATTGATTCGGATCAATGCAAGTTAAACAAACCTAACCTGATGTTGTTGGAACACTTTTTCAAAAAGCTGTTATTGCAGGGGCGTTCACTTTTGTTTTGCACCGTGGTATTCAGTTGGAATATCCTGCTCCTCAGTCGACGAGGCAAGGGCCGAGATCCCTTCACCGGGAGTGACCCCTTGGACAAAAGTTTGCGTCAGAGCATTAACTTCACTATAGCCGATTGCTTTTGCTTTGCACCGTGGTATTCAGTTGGAATATCCTGCACCTCATTCTACGGGGAAAGAGCCGAGATCCCTTCACCGGGAGTGACCTCTTTAGCAAAGGTTGTCGTCACTATATTTTTATAAAGCTATCAGTTCCTTCAACGATATCAAGTTCATTACGTTAAAGGTTTTCGCCAGAAACCATTCGTAGCCCTCCGTCATTTCAGTTAAATATTCGGTAGTATTCAAGCTATGTATTTTGACCTCACGCCAAGGCATAGTGTTTGGTAGCTGCCGGGTATTTATCTGTTGCATAGATAGATGCGTTGGTTTGGGACAGTCGTACTACTATTTTGGCCTACGTCAAGGGTATGTA
Organism: Agapanthus africanus; assembly: GCA_030015575.1. Classification (NCBI taxonomy): domain Eukaryota; kingdom Viridiplantae; phylum Streptophyta; class Magnoliopsida; order Asparagales; family Amaryllidaceae; genus Agapanthus; species Agapanthus africanus. Next base: position 5,285 of record JASDDO010000250.1, on the reverse strand, counting down.
CGGGTGGGTTCAAATTAACCAGGATAATGACGGGTAGAACTTGACATGTGACTTATGATATTTTGACCTCACGCCAAGGTCATAAGAGCATGGGGTAAAAATCCACATCGGGAGTTTCAAAAGTACTGAAACTTGCCAGATATGCGCATACCTTCTGGAGTGTGATAACGTGAGCGGATTCCGTCACATTATCATGCGATGAGAGTTGGATCCCGATTCCCACTGATGAGTTGGTTTACTCCTCGGGTTATCCCGGCTAATTCTTCTTTCAGGTTTGGGGAAGAATTTGACGTTACAGTGGGAGGTTTCCAGATTAGATAAATTGGTAACCATTCTGATCTAGGTTAGAGTGCACGCTGAGTAATTCTTTTCTCTCTCTCTCTGGCAGCGACCATTGACCCGACCCTAGACTATGACTCAGTGACCAAGTTGACCGAACCTTCTTAACACTGGCTTTTGGATTGTCAGAGTTGCAGACCTCTTTGCCACTCCTACTTTTACTCTTTTCTCCGGGACACCCCGTATTACTACGAACGTCCACTTCCATTGGACAAAACCATCGTATGGTCATATACGAACTCGAATGACTTCGAGGATGGTTTCCGGTTCTGGAGAAAACGAATAGGACTATTCAGTTGTCTTTACCTTTTACCTTCTCTCAGGTTGTGAGTACTCCTTGGTTTAGGAGTAGTACACCTATTACGCAAATTGGATAGTCTTCTTCCAGATCCTAGGCTGGTGCCGACCGGTAGGGAATGAAGAAAGCCAATTAGCCTAAACGGTGTACAGAAGGTATTAAGTTCAGACAAAGCAAGGGATTAGTAAGAGGGCAAAGTAAATTGCGACTGCTATTCACGACCAAACCATGTACTTCTTTGTCAATCCTAAATCACCTATGAATTAAGTACATTCGGTTGTCTTTTATCCTCACCTTCTCTCGCATTGCGAGTACTCCTAGGACTAGGACAGTACACCCATTATGCTTATTGGATAGTCTTCTTCCAAACCATAGGCTGGTGCCGAACGGTAGGGAAGGAAGAAAACCATTTGGCCTAAAGGGGTGTACAGAAGGTAATGACTAAAGACATGTAAAGGGATTTAGAGAGGTGGCAAAGAATTATACAGTTATAGTTGTGAATCTGGATAATGGAAGAGGCATTACTAGGAATACCAGCATACCCCATCGAAACATTTCAATGTTTCAGTTTCACTGTGTACTGTTAAAAGAAAACTGATTTCCCGATTAGATACTTACTCCAGGGTATGTATTTACCAGGTATGAGTCTCACATCTGTATGGTTTTACAGATGATGAAGAGGAGTAAGTTATTGGGAATTAGGTGACCATCCTCATTATATCGGGATTCGTTGGAATTGGTGATATTTGAGGAAGCCACCTGGGTTGTTTGCCGGTCGGCAAATATTTGGTTTTGAATATCCGTTGTTGTGCACCAATTTCAAATTGATATATCTGTACGTCTATTTTTATAGAGTGAGATATACCTTTTTGAAATTATGTCTATGACATTTACCTATACCGGTGGGTGGTTAGGTAAGGAGCATTGAACAACGGTGTAATTCTTCTTAACCAAAATTACAGTTTTCAACCTACGACACACAGTGAATGAGTCACTTGACTCAAAGGACTTGTGCAGAGTATTGTATATTGTCCAGTGTCCATTAGGACAGAGAGGTAGGTACTTGTACTATATTCGGTTTACTTATGACTTCTCTAGTTCTTAGACAAGTGTTTCGTAGAAACACAAGGTCCAAGTTTTGAGAAGTTATGGGTATATGAATAAAGTAGAGAACCAGGTATTACAAGTATCGGAATTCTTCAAGGTGATCGAAGATGTAGATACTTGTGTTTGGTATTCAGTTGATAGTAATGTTTAAGAGAACTTGCTTCTCTTTCAGGTTACTCATAATTGGAAGCATTCCTAGGTTGAGTAACGCTGATCGGCCTCTTTCCATTTAGTTGACATGCACTGGAGACAGCTGCATGATTTGAATCTGGTTCAATTAAATCAGTGCCTCTGTTTCTTGGATATAGAACAGTTCATATCTTGACATTGTTAAGATACGGGGAGTTGTCCGGCTTATGCTTGAAACCAGACTCTGGACAACTCAAGGCACGTTTCAGTAGTGGCTGTTTGTGGGTTGACCCGGGCTATGACGAGGGTTGACTTTCTACCATCTGGAAGATCAATAGTGATATTGTTCTTGACTCGCCACAGTTTTATCAAAAATGGATTTTTTTTCCAGAAAAACAGTAGTGGGAGTATGGTAGAACTGGAAGTGATTCCAGAACCACAAACGATTACTGAAGATTTAATAAGAACCTAAAGATTCAATCTGGTTTGACATTCCATTGGCCACTCCGCAGATAAGGTGGGTAACCTCAGGCACCCGAGAGGTACTTCGGTATGCTCAAGGACGGTGGCAGGGAGGTTCTTGTTTACCCAGACTTGCCATTGCTGTTGTTCCAGGTTGCGAGACCCGGCGGGAGGATGAGTATAGCGTCGTTCTAAACTTGCTTTAGAAGCGTACGTGTATATGACTCTGCCAGAGGGTTGTCGTAGTCAGTGGGAGCAGCGGAAGCATTGGTGGATATCAGGCTTATGTCTATTTATAGACTTAAGCAGATATAGCGGAGATAGATCATCTATTTCTGATGTGACAGTCATAGGTTTGACTTCATCAGAATAGGGGATGGATCTGTTGAGAAGGTAGTAGGGTGTGATGTCCTGGTATTTGATGACATACACAGAGTAGGAAGTGATATTCCTATACTACGATGGGTTATACTTTGGTCGTCACACAGTGGTTTCTCCACATAGGGCTTGGATATTATATCAGACATTCTGGTTACTAGATCTATAGTTTTAGATCTAGATTTGGGTGGTTTCCTAATCTGGGTACTTTGACCGCATTCTATGAGTATTTAGAATGGACGACTCCTGGCACGGTAGTGTACCTGCAGGTAATGGAGTCACCCTCTCTAAAGGTGTCTTACAGACTAAAGGGGAGAGGGATACGCATGATTGACAGATCACTTGCTTAGGCAATTGAGTCAATCATGAGATGTCAAGTACCACACCAGATGTTGTTCTTGCAGTAGGTGCAATAAGTTGATATTGATCCAATCCTGGAGAAACAATCGGAAGCAGTTTTAGAACATAAGTTGATGTTCTAAGGAATTGATAACGGCAGCCTCTTTAAGGAGACGGTTATCATTCCAGGCTTCCAAGGTGACCTGGATGGCAGAGTGACTGTCAGAGTTATAGTTTTCCCTCTGACGAGGGGCAGTATTTTGGACAGGTGGTCCAGGTGGATACTGAGGGAAGGCATGGCGCAGGACACTGATTAACTTCAGTTGTCGATACAGTCTAAGAAGTTTGGATTTGGAGTTCATTTCTGAACTAGGTCCCATCAAACATCCAGACATTCTAGGACAGGTATTGCTCGTTTTCGGGAGATAGTTTTCTCTGCGAATATGAGATATAGAGAGACATAGAAAGAAACATCAAAGCGGATCCACTCACTGAGGCTATTCCTCGAACGCAATAGTCTCGCAAACGAGCTTTGTGAGACTGACTAGTAGAGGAGTTGGGTGTTCGGTATCACACGGGCTGTGAGTATGCGACATCGCAATAATTAGCCTCGAGTGCAAGTGGGAGATTGTTGGAGATAGTGCCCTCAGAGTCAATTATTGGATCACAGGCACGTGATTGCAATGATTGAGGGGAGGACCTATCCCGGTAGGACAGTCTTACTCGAGATGATAGTATGCTATCTGGTTTATCTTTATCATCGTGTACTGCTTTAGGTGACCTTTCGAGTCGCTATTACACGTTGATAAAGCCCCTAGGATTCTTGCTTGACATCCAGCAGTATGAGGGCGATCATATAAGTGGGAGCTGGGGTCTACAAGCACATCCTTAAAAGGTCCCTAGTCGTGGGAGATTCGAAACAGGGCATCGATTCTCCACAGTAGACTAGTGTATACAGTCGAGACCCCGACGAGGGGCGGTGGCCGGTCTCACAAGCCACTGGTGTCAGTTGGTTCACCTAAGATGTATACAGGTGCTCATTGGGTTATGAGTACACCGGACAGGACTCGCCGGGAACCTGCTAGTTGGGATATACCAGACGTCAGATAGCAGTTCCCAGGTGACATGTGTACAGGTTAGTTCATCGACCTGGGATCGTCATTTGTCTCGTGTGAGTTCCCACTGTACTTTGATTACTACCCTACCACGGCTCAAAGGAGTCGTGCAAACAGGTTTTAGTTGGGTACAGTCCCGAGCCACATGGAGGCAGTGAGCGGATCTGCAGGGGTTCGTCTCTCCCGGTATTGGGGGTGAGGTCGTGCTGTGTCTAGGAGAGCCAGAACATGAAAAGTCCTTGGCCAAGGCAGGAGATTTGCTGGTAGGTATTCCAGTAGTATCTCAGGGTGTTCTGGGCTACACTCCGACACGACTTGTACCGCTTTTGGGGGTCTGACTTTTACCAACCCCCTAGGCCCGCCATGCGATACTCATAGACGAACGGACCGGACTGTACGGTTATTGTCACTGACAGGCTCAGTAGGGTGTCAGGATGAGTTCGCTCATCGACGTCCCTTTTGGTCAATAGCTGGTGGCCCGTCACGTATGGCTAATACCTCTGACGTGCTAGTGGTTAAATCCACAGCCATAGTATTGACGAGTCTTTAGAGTCCACCACACAGACAGTTACTCAAGTTTCGGGCGAAACGCTGTAGAGGCCGTATGGAGATATGGCAGGGTTCGATCAGATACGTGCGGTATTGCACGGATCGTGATCGGACAGTTTTTACTAACCGGCTTTGGCTTAAGCCGGATTCTAGTATTTGATAGTATAGTTTTGTCTCTTTGCATTTGTGTTCAGTGGGAATACAAATGCGGGCATGTATTTGCAGTAGCGGGGTTTTCCTGTAATTTATTACGGGATCGGTTTTCTGAAGTTGCCAGTTTGCATTCCGTTCCGGCCGGTTTTCCTTCATTCCTTCTCGGCCGGACTTTCTTGTTGGAGGGGGTTATTTGCAATTTGCAAATAACTCTTTTGTGGAGGGTTTTCTTGCACTTGTGGATTATGATGAGACTTGCTTCATGATGATATTCCTTTCTTATCCATTTGATGGCTTTTCACTTGATGGTTTGATTAGTGAAATGAGAGTGACCATTTTCCACATTGTTGATATATTCTTTCTTGCATTTTTTCTCTCTCCAATCTCATTCTTTCTTTGGGTGGGCCGGCCACTTT